>JAODKE010000101.1:27639428-27651281 GCA_026779605.1 Mormyrus hasselquistii | reverse complement strand
CCATCCATCCATCCATCCATCCATCCATCCATCCATCCATCCATCCATCCATCCATCCATCCATCCATCCATCCTTTCCCACCACTTCTACTGTTCGGCTTTACAGTCAGGCTGACAATAAAATTTGTGCGTATTGCGTTGGTTCAAAGCCACTTGTCCCAGGATGCGCAGGGCACAGGAAACCCTGGAAATGATGCAACTATGACCATTTCTGGTGATGGTTTTAAAAATAAATTGTAGACTAGATGTACAATAACAGTGTGGCTTTGCTCAGCTTGGAGTTGATAGGGAATCATAAGCTAAAAACAGAAGACAGGCTATGTGTTTAACACTGGCTTTAGTTTACAAATTTTATCTGTCTGTGTACTTTATTATATACAGTTTAGGAAAATGTTTTTGTGTTTGTGAGATATTCAAAGTGCTTCAGGAGGATAACCTGCTGCAGCTTTGGGTTTTTGTTTGTATTGCCCGTGATTTCAGAACCAGACACCTTGGACTCGACGGAGCGTAGAACTGCACTCACAGGGTTGGCCAGGTCATAGAACCGGGCAGCTAGAACCTGGATGATGGCGGCAGTGCCGCCGCCCCGGGAAATGGGGGCAGATGCTGAAGTGTGGAATCGATTAGCTGTAACTCCGTATTCAGCAGCCGAGGGAGAGGCTGTGCTACTGTGGGGTGGGGTGGGGGGGGGGGGTGACTTACTAGCCTTCTATAATTAGCGAGGGCGACCCAGCCTCAGGCCCTGTCCTTGTGTCCATGGCCGTCTCTCTTCATGGCTCTGTGATGCGTGAAAACCCATTATCTCCTATCGCTTTATCAGTCGCCGGCATCCATCGATCGGTGATCACGCCTCGCGGCGTATTGAAATCAGATCAAATTCTCATATAGGCGCCTCTGGGTTCTGAAGGAGCTCTGGTTCCGGAGGCTCGCATGAGTCCAGCCTCCTGTGCGCTGCTGCTCTCTGCAGCCGTGGTGCCTTTTTGCGTCATTCCCTGAACTGTTATGTCACCCGTAAACAGTTTGAATGGCGTTTAGCACATTTACGTTATTGGTGAAAAACGGTAGCCGTGCCTCTGAGGCAGAAACAGACTGCGATATGTGATGCTGGATGCTAGGAGTCAGTCGCATGCTGTTTAAATGCTGGCGCTCAGCCTGGCGAGCAGAACACGGCCGCAGGATTTCGCACTCCGCACAATAAGTGAGATGGGATTTATGCACTTTCATATGGGGATTCTCAATAAAGTTGAAATTTAGAAGTTAGTCGAATGTGCAGAATTGATGAGTGTATTACTGAGCGCCATTTGAAGAGTAACATATTTCAATGCGTAGTAATGTTGCACATTTAAGGCTATCTGTACAGTATGAGTATTAATATCTGGGTATTAATCCATGTTCTCTCAATGAAGTTTGAAATTATTTTCCTTGCTATCGTCTTCTATAATACCTGAATCTTAATTGAAGGGAATTATTTCAAGTACTAGGTTTTATTATTGTGCAAAAGATCTGCTTCATTACCATAATCGTACATTAACTGACCGCTTAATGCTTGTTTTTTTTGTTCAGAGTGTAAGCAGCAAAGACAATAAAATAATGTGCCTTTAGGACAATTGTGTTCATATATAAATATGGCATTTTGCATTGTTCCAAAAACCGTTGCATGAGCAGAGCGATGATGTCATAATAGTCCCCTTCTATTAAAGTACATTTGTGTTGGTAATAATGCTGTTTGGACTCTATTAATAATTCTAAAAGGCATAAAGATAGGCATTGGGTTCCATCCCAGGAAGCAGAGGGCACCATGTAGGGGTCACCCTAGTCAGGGGCCAAACAAATTTAAGCAGTGTGTGCAGTTTAGAGACACTAGTTGACCTTAGTGTGCCAGTGGATGAATACACAGCACATGGAGAGTGCAGACCGCTTCCACTCCGCAGCGGAGAGCTGCGTTTCAGCTGCAATGCATACAGATAGTTTCTGGACTTAAATCCGTCCGTCTTCACATATCTTCCATTCTGACTTTATATGGTTTATTGGTTTAGGGCCCTGATATTTGATATCAATCTTTTCCAGTTCCTATGTTTTGTCTGATTATTGGATAGGAGGCCGTTGTATGTATAGCTAGTGATTTAGTATACAGAGTTCATCTTGTTTTTAGTGACGGCAGTGTAAGTGCCTTATGGGAAATACATGGTGTCTTACAAGCTGTATCCGTGACCCCCAATGCTGCTTGTGTCCCTCACAGTCCCTCCCTTTGGTTACCGCTGTGTACTTCTGCACTTAGTAGGTGTGGCCTTGTCCTGCAGCCTGTCCCCTCTGTCCTGCGATAAACTCCACTTAACCGCAGTAAATACAACGTGAGTGGCCTGTAACCTGGAGGTGACCTTTGGCATCTCAGCGGCTGCCACTGCCGGCCATTTGACTGCGGGACTTACTCGTGCATTATGGATTTTGCAGGTACAATGTGCGATCAGGCAGAGTGCTGGCATATTAAGGTGCCCTTTACTGTATCTTTACAGGATGAAATTGGCAGTGTCGTTTGGGCACACGGTGACTTCCTGCTTTTTGTACTCTGTAGTGATTCTGCTCATTGTAGAAATGAAATCGGTCACGTTTGGATATATGCTGATCACGTCCCTAATTAAAGGCGAATTAATTAAACGATGTACCGTTCATGGTATCCGGGGAAATTTTTTTATTTTTTAATTTTTTTCCATTCTCGAAATAAATAGCGACACCTTCACGTTCTCTACTAGTTGACTGCCTGAGACACGTAGTTGATTGCTGTTTGGCTTTTCCAAAACGACCTTTAGCAATGCGAGACCATGAGCTTGGTTGGCAGAGGCCTGACATTTTGACTGCTGCCGAGCCGCGGCTCCTCTGTGGGTCTGAGGAGCTTGAGAGTGAGGTGCTGCTGGCTCTTCTACAGTTTATGCAATAGGACAGATCAGATGCGAACACATGTGCCGTTTTCCTGTTCCCGTAACTCTTGAGCGGACCTGGGACGCTCATTCTGTCTCCCCCCCCCCCCATGAGCTTTATTTAGGGCTCTGGATCGTCTCCCGAGCCCCAAATCCCCTCTGTGTGCCTGGCAATCCCTTTATCAGCACCTCACAGAGCAGATCGCCCTGTGCTAATAGAGCCCAAAGCATAAGAGACACCCCAGTCTCACTGATTCAAGCCTCTCCCCACAAACACTTGACGATTCATCTTCCATGTAGAGCACTGAAGCTTCCTGAGCAGCATGGATTTGTGGCTTTTTAAGGAGGGCATATTTTCCAAAATTCACAAACGCAGCAGGTGAGGCAGAAGAACCCGTCCAGTAATAGGACGATAGCTATAAAAACCTGTGTAGCTGTGGTGAGCATCTAGATCACGTTTCTCCATCATGTGACTTCCTCGTTCGATTTGAGTGCTGTCAGCAAGACAATAGATGGCCCTTTGATCTCTTGCTCCTGTGTTTTGTCAAAAAGCAGAAATAATCCAAAATTTTATGCTCCATATTTGTTGTCAGAATGTGACATGATAATCTTGTGTATTGGCCCACACTGTAATCTTAGCAGCACAAGCCAAGCCGATCATCAGCATAACTGATCATAGCTGAGGAAAAAACCAGACACAATGGCTGGATTGCATCCAGGGGAGCAGCCTGTGTTAGCATAGCACGATGCTAACTGAATTAGGTTTTCTCTTTGTTTTCCCAGAAGCATTCAGACATTACTTTTGGTGATGAAACGGAAGTATAGTTCTATTCACACCTGTGGCAGAGATTTTATGCCACAGACTAGCCATTTTGCTTTAGAAACAGTAAAGATATCCTTGTTCCTTGTCATTTAGCAACCTTTGCAGTTAGCCTACTGCTCACATAAGGTGCATTGCCTCACTTTGGCTTAGTGTATGTTCCCTCTCTTAGCTGGAAAACTAAGCGGCACTTTATATTTGCATTGCAATTTCATTTTAGGAGGGCAAACTGTTTTCCCCTCATAAGGCGCTAAATAAAAATCCGGAGGCCTGACCTTTCGGAATGCTAACAGCAGCCGGCGCGGCGCTAGGCCAGGGCCGCGGGAAGGGTGCCATCTTCTTCTTGGCGTTATGGGCATCAGCCGCACCAGTCTGAGACAGGGAATTAGCCAACAAGACAAAAACATAGACCCCCTCAATTATTCATGGCTGCTGCTTTTAATTAATTTTTAATAGCTGCCAGCCCACTCTGTACTGTGTAAAGTCTTCTCTGGGTCCAGGGGCTGTAAGGCTGCTCCTGTTCTTGGATGGAGGGTTAATCTATCGGCAAGGTTACCTCATCAAACACAGTATATAAATAATCACGTTGTATAGTAATGCCCGTTTGGCTAATGGGACATGTGCCCACTAGGGCTGCCGCTTTCAATCTGAAGAAATACAGAAACACCCCCCAGCTTGAGTACCTCTCAAAAATATTTGCGGGGGGGCGGATTGCGAAATATAGGACAAATTGTGTCCCGTATCGGTTCAATAGGGTACCCAGCGTTCTAATGGACAGTACAGGACAATCCTGTAACATACAACAGTAGTGGCAGCCCCTGAGTACACCTGTGTGATCCCTCCTGTGGGTGGGGGGGGGGGGGGATTGAGTATAATTAAGGGACATTTTGGCATAGCACTGACCTTTTCTAATGGGGGAAAACATCAACACAAGAAAATGAGATGCTCCGCAAAAGCATTATTCAAAGACAATGGATTCGCCGGTGCGGGAGGAATGTGGCATGGGTAGGGTGACCTGAGTGGTAACTGGCTGTTGGACAGGAGGACCCTGTCTGGCCGGGAACAGATACGTGCAAGATTCTTAGCTGTCGTACTGCGTTTCAAGGATTTTGAAAGATCGGCGGTGATAATAGTCGCTGTGAGAGCATCGTGTCAGAATGTTCAAGGTCACTTTAAGGGGGAAGACTACCGAATGGGCTGACATTAGGAAAGTGAAATTTGTCATCTTTTTTTGCGGATGGTCCAAAAGACACAATGCTGCAAGCGCTATGCTTATAGATGCCTTATGCATGCTCAATCAGGGTGCTTTCACCAATGCTGTATTATGCTTATATACCTGTTTTACAAATCCACTGTTACAGGCAGTTAACCACAGTCGTATATGAGTTAATGTGAATGAGTTGAAATGCAAATCCTGTTATACGAAGTGTAATGAATGGGTTGTTTAACCGAAGGGTGGGTCGATCTCCTGTGTTCTGTGTGGTGGTGTGTGAGGTATAGGTTTGCTTGCTTTTCCCTTTCGGGCGCAGTGTAAGCCTAGCAGCCTTGAAAGCAGCTATGTGTCAAAGAGCCATTGCTGTGTAGCACATAATGAAATCGCCGGGCACGTCACACCTAGCATTTTACCTCTGGAATAAACCATCATCTCTTACGACCGACTAGACTGCTCGACACTCAGAAAATGGACATCAGATAATGATTTGTATCACAGGCTTACACCTTGAATTTTAAAACCCTATGTTTGCTTAACCATGTTAGATGCTCAAAATCTTATCCTAAAACAGTTTAAGTTGCTTTTAATAATTTTTAACAAAAATTATTAAGATGATGTCTATAAATATATACTGTCTAAGTATAAGCATATATTTTTGCCAGCATACAGACCCAACATTTCAATTTCCATTCACGCTGTAATTGACTTTCATTACATTTTAAATTGAGCATTTTTCAAAACTGTCCAGCCTATGCAAGTAATGGTATTTTAAAAGGGGGGGGGGTCCTGGGGGACCCCCTAACTGTCTTTTGTTCCAGCCAACACTTAATTAATTAACTTTGAGCCATTACAGAATACTGATCTGGCTGTCCAGCCTTGTAAAGGCGGAAATGATTGGTGTCTTACTTTTTTTTTTTTTTTTCTTCGGTATAATTGCACCTATAAAAAGTAAAGTATGCTCTTTGACTTGATTTTGGTTGATTTGTGCCCCTCGAGCAAACCATTGCAGATTCATAGGGCGACATATTAATCAATCTTTCGCTTTCTTGAAAAAAAATTAGGCGTCTGTTAATTAGAAAATGACTGGCATTTCATGATTACGCTAATTTATAAAGGCCAGATGTAAATTAAATTTTTTCTTTATTATGAATGCAGCTATTAAAAATCATAAATCTAAGTAAGATATTAAAATATGTCTGATCAAGTCAGAATATCATGGACCTTGATTATGTTTGATAATGAAGAACTTTGAAATGCTTTAAACAATACCCAGGATTCACCGGGATGTTCTAAATTTGAGAAAAGTATGATGAAAATAAAACAACGCATATATTTATATTATACTGTATTATATATATACTTATTTATTACTGATTTTAATATTTCTTCTACACCATTAAATAAACAAAATTAAACAACAAAAGTAGTAAATCCACCATGGGTTGACACAAAGGTTCCACCGGTAGGTTAACCTGTAGCTGTACAGAGGAATGTGTGTATTCCCGGGCGTCTGTGATACTGTAGAGATGTCCTTAGGCAGAGCTGATGCTGCGTTTGTTTGAAGTGGAGCGGTGGGATGGGGAGAGGGTGAGACGGCCTCCTGGTCTCCCCGCACACTGCCCAATCCGGTGTCCCTTCAAAGGCTGTGGCCCTTCTGCAGCACTAACGTATCCCTGCCACAGACTGCGGTATTAATGCTGGGGATCATAGCAGCATATACACAGCGCCGCACCTGAGACTGTTCATTTTGAGGTAACTGAGGTGCTGCAGGTATAAGATGCTCATTATTGTGCACTAAAATCAATATGCTTTCAACTGAAGAAAGCGCTGTATTTTTTTCTAATAAATGGTGTCAAATTTGCAGTGTATTGCTGCCTTAATTCAGTGTATCTTTGAATTTTGTAGTTACTATTATGAGTGATTATTTCCTTCCACTGAAAATATTATACTGTCGGAATATCATGAGATTTCCATTAAGAATTATTCATGTAGTTATTAAGGCGGGAAATTCCTGCCGGCTACAAACACACTGCATGACCAGTGAAATTTCCGCATATTATTATGCTGTTAAAAACAGCTTGACTAAATGGTTGATTTTGAATCTTTATTTATCTTTATCTCAATCTTTATTTTATTTGCATGAACAAATACATTACCTAACTGTATGCAAAACTGTTGTATGTCATTAGAAGGCAATGAGAAGACAAATTAGCCTCATGTATTGTGATAATGTTTTCAGTGGAGAAGGGGACCAAGAGGAAATGAATCCATGTCTGAGGCTGTTAGCTAACAAACCCTTTATAACCACCATGTTGGTGATTAAAGACTTCTGACCATTAATTGGAAAATTAATTTAAAGGCATCGTCTCTGTGATTCTGTTGGTCTTTTTTTTTTTTTATCCAGTCAGACTACAGCTGATTTCTGGAAATAAGTGGAACCCATTGCAGTTGTGCTGAATGTTGCTGTATCATGGCCAAAATTGCCATCCCTTCAGATGATCAGTTATTTTCCTTGCTGTCGTTGCCATGGTAACATACAAAATCAAACCATTTCTGGATGCCAATATGACAGATTGACTTACGGAAAAATATTGGTTAGCAGAGAGTTTTGATAAGCAAATAAAACTATATTAAAACACATGCATTTTTTCAGGTTTATGTAGTGTGAATGACCTGGTAGTATTTTACCAAGGTCCATATGTACAGACAACTGGTGTCAAACCTAGAGTAACAGTAATTGCAAAAAGTTTGCATTCTCTTCTCTGAAGTCAAAATCAGAGATATTAGTCTCAATAAGATTCTCTATGAATTACATTTATTTTTGCAGAGATCTTCAGGGCGGCTCGTCTTATTTGCCAGTGTAGAGCGACAGCATCCGGAGTGCAGCTTTAATGTCCTCGGCTGTGAAATGGCTTATCTCTGAAGAGAGATTTGGGTGAAACGGCTGCCGCTTAGTGACGCGGCGCCAGACAGCTCTGTCTGTGCTTGTTACACTGCAGAATCCCCTGAGGGCAGAACGCTGATTTCCCAGATATGATCATTTGAATGTGGCTGCGTTATGGTGGCCACTCAAAACTACACAGACATTGAGTGTTTATGACGCAGCCATCCATCCATCCATCCATCCATCCATCCATCCATCCATCCTTCCTTCCCTCTTAGGGCATAACACTGGATACACCCTGGATGGGATGTCTACCACGTGGGTATGTAGAATGTAAAAGAAATTGTAAAAAAAACTAATCTCCTATTTTTTTCCTTTTGATTTCAGAATTTTGATCATATATGCTATTTTTAATGCATCTAATTTATTATGCCTATTATTGTACCTCTTATTTATATAGATAAGGATTTATGCAGATAAAATTTGTCTGATGCAACAATAGACCCTTTGAAGTAACACTCATTGAGGTTTAATGGCCCATGTCACGTGATTAGATTAGGTAACGTCAGATTGGCCGAGTCCTCATTCAAAGCAACTGCACTAATGAGCTCGACACCTGGGCTCCCATTATGTCTCTGTATTCTGAGGGAGCCCGATATGATTTTCAATTTAAGAAAGACCTGGCGATGGGGGAGGGGGGACAGTAAGGGCTGAACAGGCTGTGGAGACAGCTGTCCCGAAGGAGATGCTTGTGGTCCCGAGCACGGGCCGTTATTTGCCTAATTACTGACAAATGGCTGCACAGAGGGGATAAATAAAAGCCGGCACAACCTCCCAGAGGCCACTGGTGTTAGACTGGAGGCCCTGGTGTTAGACTGGAGGCCCGCGCCATCCAGAGCAGCCAGCCCAATTTACTGATAAGGCTCTGGTTAGTCTCCTTATCTGCTAATCTGCCTTGTATCATGTTCTTCACAGTTACTGATCCAGTGGGAAGGAACCGTAGCATGGTTATTTCAATAGAACGCCCGTTTAGGAGAAACTCCATTTTCTTGGTCATATTCAAGACGATTCAATTGCAGTTTTATAAAATGAAGTCTAATGTTAATTTAAAATACCAAAATATGCAAACAAGATAATCCCATTCAGCACATAAGTTAGCTCATAAATGTTCTTCTGGGTGTATTTGTGGCGGGGGTTTTAACCACTAATTAATTGGGATATTTTCTCTTTTTGAGAGAAAGTCATCGATCCATGAGCACGGGCCAATTATTTCTGGTAGCTGCAACAACGAGTGCCGCTGAGAAAAGCGAGCCGGAATTCTCCGGAGCCTAATTGTGCCATATTTTTCCTAATGGGCGGCCAGTTTATTAAGGCCTCCGTCGGCCCTGTTGCTAGTTCGCGCGCTCATTAAGCCGGGGCAGCAGAGGGGAACGCAGCATCGCCTGGTTCACGGTAGTAAAGCGTCTAGCTTCCAGGACGGCGCGCGTGCGGTTTGTGCGTTTGACTGCTGCCAGAGAAATTAAGCTGCTCTCCGATCCATTAATGTGTCAAAGCTTGAATCAGACATCATTGTGGAATAATAAACAGTTATGATTCTGCAAAAAGCATAATCAGGGAACGCCGATTGTACCCTTTTCATTTAGAAATATGACCTGCTGTTTTTTTTTCTCCTTTATTTGCAGTATTTTTTTCACCACTTGCTCGGTTTCGAGTCGCTGAAAGACGGAAGTTGCGTGTGATCTCAATTTGCCTTTCATGAGCTTGTAAATGTTCTCTGAATAGCCGGGCCGAAAGGCCGCACTGTGCCAGAGTGTTCTAGAAGCAATTTGGGTGCTGCGATTGAAAGGGGGGGGGGGGGGTGGGGGGGCTGTGCCCTTTGTTATATTGGGTCTCTGGGGTGTTGTACCTCTCCTCCTCCCTTCAGATAATAAGCACAACAGCCTTCATTAAACCATGCATTGGCATGAGATGGAGATCTGTCACTGCTGGCAGAGCCATTCTGATAGATGCCCTGTCTGCATTCATATATATTGCTCCTGTTATTAGACAGATTCTGTAGAATGGTACACCCTGACCTTCACCCATCCTCCTTTTTTTTTTACGGGCCGTCAGTGTACGGTAGACTTGATCTCTTTAGCCGACACTGAATAAATACTGTGAATATGCATCCCGATATGCATTTTCTGTACCTGCTTGTAGGATCTCTGTGGATTGGCCTGGATGGGACATCAGCTGCTCGCAGGGTGTATACTGTACACGTAGGCACAGTCCCACGCCATAGCTAGTTTAGAGGCACCAGCTGCGTGAGGAAAACGGAGTACCTGCTAACTACGCAATCGCATGGACGTAGGTGTGAATCCATGGCATCAGTACCGCATTAATGAGTACTTTATCTGGACGGAATGAACAGCTTCACGTTCATGCATTAAGCCTCATGTCGCTGAAGCAGAGCAAGGTTCAACATACCTGACATTACTCTTGGCTGCATACCTGACATTACTCTTGGCTGCATATAATGCAGGCACATTCATGTCATTGTCCTCAGATGTTGTAGTCAATCCCGCATTGAAGTTACCAGGCCCACCCCCTCCGACTGCAGTGAAATATCCCTTTCCTGTGTGACAGCCCAAATTGCCCCCATGCTGCCCTAGATCCATCCCTTTCTTTGAGGGCGGTTGTAGCTGATGTTTTTGTTCTCAGCGGTGTAGAAGTCCGGCTGGATATTAGCTGCGAGGCCACATACTCCTCAGAAGCGTGAAGCTGGCTGGAAGCCGCCTCTGCCTGCTTCGAAGATTCCTCCATTATTTAAAAGGGTGTAGAGCGTAATGATCCCAGCAAAGGGGGCCAGGGGAGGGACAGTAAAGGCGTGTTGGGCAGCTCATCCCGGTCCCATTGATCCTCATATTGATCTCCGCAGACCCTCTCTGCTTGAGCGGACTTCAGAAGCAGCTTTGTGATGTTGTCCTCCATGAAACATGCGCCATCTTTGTCGCACGTTCCCTAAGAGTGAAATGGGATGGAGAGTCATAGCCTGTCAGACTGTAGATATGCCTGAGCTTAGCATGTGAGTTTTGTGTGAATGCCAGTAAAACTGGACATGGGATCTACAGCAGCACTGGCTTCTTATGGCTACAGTTTATTCCGAAGTCTGTTTTTGATTTTGTAGGCTTGCTTCATTTATCATGGGAAGCTTCATTACAATAGCCTAGACAGAGGTTTGTAATTCATCATGATAAATATAATCTAGCTGCATACACATGTCTTTGGTGACTTCCATACAGGGCCAGATTAAGTCGTCACAGAATACAAGGCAGATAATGTTTTGCCTCCCTCCTTCTTATTTATAAATTTTACTTAAGTCTGTCTCTGTCTGTCTGTCTTTTTATTTTTATGACTTTTTGGTCCCCTTGTCCTTGCCTGTATGCTGGCCCTGGCTCTGTATACCGTATCTGTATAAGTTGGTGTATTTAGGGAAGGGCCTTATCCATGCAGGTAGCAAGGGAAGTACCCGCTACTTCTTGGATTTCAGGTAATTAGCCTTTGCTAAAATATGGGCTGTCAGCTACTTCGGCCTCTGCCATTTATATGAAACAGAACGGCTGTGTATCTGTGTGCGGCGTCTGTCGTATGCCTGTGTGTATCTCTGCAATCTTTTTTGAGGGACCAATGAACGATCACTCATTCTGCGGCTTTGGTAGGTGTGGCGTGGAACGGTGGCACGTATGCGTTACCGGCGCATGCGAGCCGCACTCATCATCGTGCGCGCTTATCGGCGCTACAAGGTCAAGTCCTACATACGTGAGGTCAACCGGCGTTTCAAGAACGTCCGTGCCATGAAGGACTACGGCAAGCACGTCAAGTGGCCCATGCCTCCTAAAGTCCTGCGCAAGTTTGAGGAGGCCCTGAGGAACATCTACAGTAGGTAAGCCCCAAAAGCCACGGCTGAACCGAAGGTGCATGAAACTACTGCAGGGATGTTTTTTTTCCCTCTTTTTTTTTTTTTTTTTTTTTATTTTTTTTT
>JAODKE010000101.1:27614844-27627491 GCA_026779605.1 Mormyrus hasselquistii | reverse complement strand
CACTGGCTGCAGAAACCTGGTCCAGGTAAACCTTACCTTGTGGGGACCAACATGATGAATACCTGTTTTTTTTTTTTTTTTTTTTTACCTTTCTGGTCGACATAAGGGAAAAGTCTGTGACTGCAATGAAAGAACTAAAAATGCAAAAATTGTTGTATTTTGTTTGGTTACTTATGGTTATTGTTTGGGGTTGGTTGGAGTTAAGGTTGTCATAGTTAGCATTAGCATTTTTCTCGCAGAAATGAATGAGCGGTTCCCAAAAAGATATAATTACACGTGTGCGTGTGCGTGTGCGCGTGTTTTTTCATGTCCCTGGGCCATGATGCATATGTGGATGTTCTTGTTTTACTCATTAGCTGTTAACCACTAACGGAACTTCTTGTACATATGTGGACAAGTATAGCAATTTCCCTGTGTATTTTCATGATGCTTTTCTTTAGCTGTGGTATAGCCTTATTGCTCCTATAATCAAAAAACATCCAGTGCCATTATGCCAGAGCATAAGGACTCTTCAGTGTCATGTTTGACAAAAAGGACGGGACCCAGTGGTTATTGTGAAAAGAGAAAACGGAGCCATGAATGAACCGCCGCTCTTGGTATCACAGAGAGCATCTGCACGGTGAAGGACGGGGTACAGTGGGTTCCTGCTGTAGTAAACAGTCGCACAGCTGATGGTGCGGGGTAATTACAGCCCCCGCAGCCTCATAATGCAGCTGCATTCACAGTCTCAGCTCATTTCACTGCTGACTCGAGGAATGTGCTTGTCTGTCTTCCTTTACTTACTGCTGGGGAAAGACATGTTTTGATGCAGAAGCTCAGGGCAGGAAGAGTAGAGTTACCTCCTGCTTATGTTAAATGGGGGGGGGGGTTTAGCGAGATGAAAATGAGTTATGTTACTCAGATCATTTTAAGCATTCATATGGTGCAGATGAGTAGGTTGGTCAGTGAGGCTTGGATTAGCTGCGGGGGGGGGGGCTCTAGAAGGGGTGATTTGTCAGGCCCTGCGACGGTGGGTGTGGGGCGGGGGTGTTTTCATCCTTAGCCTCTAGCATGCACTAGAGCCCCATGCAATTCGAGGGGGGGGGAAGTGGTTATAGATGAAAATTAGCATTAAATTATCAATTATTATAGACAGGAAATATTAATTGTTGTGCTGTTCTTTTGTCTGATCTCCCTAAGACGACAATTAGACAATTGCAACTTTTTCACAATGCCACTGCGAGATGCTAAAACTAAGATGGCAGGGCCGGTCACCCCAGCGTCTAGGGCTTCACACTGGCTTTCATGCAGCTATACAAGCGATTGATTTTAAAATAATTGTCCATAAATCACTTAATGGTCTTGGCTCGAATTGTGTTTCCCAGATGCTTGCAGCCTACAATCCCAGCAGGACCCTTCGATCCTCTGGGACTGGACAGCTAGCAGTTCCTAAAGGTAGAACTAAACAGGGTAAAATGGGTTTTAGCTATTATGCTGCCAAAACCAGAGGATTTTAGACATGATAGGGCTGTAGCCGGTTTTGAATCTACACTTCAAACCCATCTAATTCACTGTACCTTTGGCTAATTGTGTAAAATCAGCTTTTTAACATTTTTTAAGCATTTTCTATACACGCAGTGTTCCTTTATGTACGTCATTGTAATTTAACTGAGATTTCATTCTGTCAGCTTTAATTTTCTTAGCATAGGTATGTTTTTATCTTCTGTAAAGCACTCTGAATGACCCATGTGTATGAATGGTGTTATATAAATAAGTCTACCTCTGCCTATACCCACACCTGGCCAGTAGGTCCCTATCCGCAGTTTCACCTGACGCAGAGCTCTTCATTCTGCTGATCCTTGGCCGCCTCTGTTAGTCCTGATGATCCCACATGAAGTGTGTCTCTCTAGCCTGCTTCTGCCCCCGGTGCTGTGTGCGCGTGTCTGCGTGATGCGCAGGGCTCCTTCAGCGACCAAAATAGCCGTGGCCATGTGTCGTTACTGTCCTGTGGAGTGTGGGAGGCGACCTGCCCTCGCCTGCCCTGCTATGTACTGAGATGGTGCACTCCGTCCTCTGAACGCCGTGTGGGATGGTTTGCTTGCATTGTGCCACCTCCATGGGAATGTTGTGCTCCAAGGACTGAAGCTTCTCCTCTTTGTTTATACCTCGTTTCAGTAATTCATTCATGAGCAGAGGCTATAATGGCTGCTCTGACCCACCCACCCCATGATGCACACATGCAAATGCTCCGTATCAGTCAGTATTTGCATGATTTTATAATCGAAGGCTGTGCCACGGTCGAACGTATGCACTGCACGTGCATTTGTGTTGGGGAAACAAAGCACCGGCGTAAAGGTCTAGCAATTAAGGTCTTTCTCCCAAGCTGCATTAATCAGCACGTTTGTTTTAGCTCCGTGTCGCTGTGAGCCAGACTCCGAAATCCCCACGGCAACGCAGCCATGTGACCCAAATGATAACACTTTACATTTCTGTGAATGGCAGCGGCTGAGGACAGTGGCTCCTAACACATTCCTTATAAGGGCGGGAGACAGATGTGAAAATAGCTGACATGGACTGCGGATTAATTTCTGCAGTGGTGATGAAGACCGAGGAGAAGATGGAGACGCATGCATAGATTATTTCATATCTTTTTTTTATTCTGTTTGATGATATTTATGTAAGATGTTTTATACATTCGAGAGTCTGATAAACTTGCAGTTTGGCAGCATCCTCTCGGTATCCCGGAGTTCTTTTGATCTCTGTGCATTTCTTAACGGCTGCTGTATTTGAGAGGCAGCGGCTTGGAGCGGAGAGAATGAGCATTGATAATTTGGCTCTGCCCGGCTAGGATGCGGCAGGTTCTCTCAGGAGTCGCAGCCGCCCGACCGCATGCCGACCGCTCCCGTCCCGCTGTACCGTTGCGACAGGAGAATAGGGGGCACGGAGTCACATGGCGTGAAGGGTAGTGCCGCAGCTCTAAGAATCGATTCTCCACCGGGAAAAGTGACGCCGTGGAGCATGCGTGGGCTGGCTGGGGGGCATTTGTCGCGCCACATGTCGCCCTGAGAGGGGGTGGGAACGGGGCGGCTGCTAGAGACCGAAAGCAGAAGCGTACCAAACGCAGCGTGCGTGATGCCGTCATCATCGCCATCGATATCTGTTCCTGTCTCATTCAAGCTCAGCTTTTTCTGTCTCCTTTTTAATTTTAGCTCTAATATTAATAGTAAAGCAAATGCTACATGAAATAAACATCTTGCACTGTAACCTAAGAGAGGCTGCGTGTTCTTGACTGCGTCATTTCCATGTTGCGAACGAGCCAGCAACCCGCAGGATGGGAGATGCACCTGTACGTCTGTGTGAGACATAGACAGAGACCGCGATGGCACAGGATGGGTGCGGCTTGTGTGTGGGGGGGGGGTGGGGGGGGGCAGGAAAAAGGCAGGCCGCCAGCAGACGCGGGGAGGCGCTGCCCTCTGAATCTGCACCGTCTACCTCCTTCCCCGCCCAAGACCGTTTTTTACCTCCCTGGTTAGCTGGCAAGATGGAAATAAGCAGAGCACAGGGGAGTGGAGCAGAGGGAGATGGAGACAGTGATCGATTCTGGCGTCTCATTGGCTAACAGGGCCAGCAGTGACAGATGGAAAAGTTAATTCGGTTGCTGTGGTAACAGAGCAGGCCGACATTTCTTTGTGCCACAATGTATAGACACTGTGTAGGATGGCTTGTAGAATTTGAGGGATTTTTCAAGAAAGTAACAATATGTAACCTTATTACAATACGTAAATAATATTTTCTAACATCCTCCTAGCTGAGTCACAGGAGGCTCTGCATGTGTTTACCAAGACCTTGAGTATTATGGTACCAGTTACCTTTACTACAAAGTTTATTTCGCTTCACTACTGCTTTCCCATTTTTTATTTTTTTTTGCATATTTTTACTTTATTTTCTTACCTTTTCTCACCCACAGTTTTTGAGTTTCTAACTGTATTTATTTTGACACATTTTAGTGATTATTGGATTATGTTCCTAATTCATTCTTCTTCCAATGTCCAGTCAGAGGAAAATGACTAAATCACTACTAATGCATAATGGATTCTTTTCTCTAAATCCAGTTTCTGTTGCCTGATGTGTAGGCTGATTTTTCTTCCAGTCAGATTAACTGGAATCCATTCAGCTGTATCATTATTCAGTATCTTACCATTTTTTAACAAGCGAAATACAGAATCACTATCTATGGACTTATTTAAAGCTGTTCCCTTTTCACCATTTTATTTGGTTCATTTATTCCCCATCAAACAAACTAGTATAAATTAGTATTTAACGTAAGAATGACTCATCATTCATATATCAAGTGTTTAATGTTGCCCAAATAATTAACCATTAACATTTTTTTAATTTGAAAGAATGATAATGAACCAAAAAGCATGTTTAGTGGTCTCACTATAAGAAGTAGTGTCAGTGTTAAATGAGATTTGGGGGCCCCTGACAGAGGTACGATTGTAATAAAGGAGCAGGCACAGCAAAAGCCTTGGGGCTGGAATTTGGAGTACCTGAATCCCATAGCTGAAATCGTAATTGTAAATGAAGAAAGGAACTGCAGACTGACCTCACGTAACGTACAAGGACAGATTAGCAGGGTGGGCAGTTTGGATGTGGCTGCCCTGTCATTGTCAGCGAGAGCCCCTGCGGTGAGCTTAGCCAAGAGAGGTGTCCTTTCTGCCAGTTGGCCTGGGACCGAGGTCGGCGATCAGCGCCGAGCAGCCATGGAGGAGATGCACACTGCCGCAGTGGAGTGCAGCGAGTGAACGGCCATCCCAGCCAGCCGCCAGTGACGCTCCTTTTAGCTAAATGCGTTTACTTACTGTTCCCTGCACATAATGCCGGGTTCCTGCTCAGCACCTCCTGGCTGCTCCTGCTCCTTCTCCTGTGTGAGGGCAGCGGAACCATCAGTGGCCTGCAGCCTTGCTACCTACCCCCAACCCCCCCATCCCGCCCTACCCATCATCAGTGCCATCATCAGTGCGGTGAGCGTTTGCTATGCCTGTTCCCGCACCCAGAGTGCAGGGACTTTGATCCCAGATCAGTGAGCATTTCCTTTAAAGTACAGCAGATGTTAAAGATGAACTCAAGGCCACAATGTCGGACTCAGACGGCGTCAACACAAAGATGCCAGTATTGCCTTGACAACAGGAACATGGATGTGGAAAACTGTAGCATTCTTCTGAGTCATTCTGGTTTTTTTTTTTAATGTTAAAAATCTTAGCAGTTTTTGTTCATTTTTCTTTTTTATTATATATTATTCCTCCTGTAGTGCAAGGGCAGGCAGTTAGGAGAATCGGCATCTCTAAATTGCCTGCAGTGCGTGCTCTGCCATGACAGTTCAGCCCCAGAAACCGGCACAGCAAAGTGCCAGCATGTCTCTTCTTCACACACCCAGCTTTCATTATTTTTTTCCTCACTTCTGTCAAGCAGTGGTGTCTCCCTCGCTGTTGTTTTTTCATGCTGTGATGATCTCGTCTCCATCCTTTTCCCTCTTACCGAGCTTGTTGTGCATCCAACCCTCATTTCACATGCTTCTTATTGTATATCCATAGATGACAGTCTAACAATGACGATAATAGATATATAGATGCTGCAAATGTTTTTTCGCTTCATTAGCCATATTTTTGATTAATTGCTAAGTATCTGACTGTCCCTGAACAATTAAGTAACCAACTGACTGATAAATTTTACTCGAGTTAGTGTCTGATTTATAATATTCAGAGGAGCACAAGAGAGCCAGATGCCTTCCGAAAAGAAGATTCTACCTTTGGAACTTCCCTTAAACGTGAAGCTGGAATTATCAGTTGTAAATTTTATAATGACATTTAGCGATCTATGAATATGGCAGGTAGATATTGCATGTATTCTCCTACAAACATTATGAATTATTTGCCCAGTCATCTCTATACTCAAAATGTTGGGCTCAATCTATAGGAATGGATGCGCTTACTTTTTTCTTCATGTATGTCGGATTTGTAATGGAGGGTAAGTGACACCTTGCTTTACCGTTTAGTTCAGTCATTTAGACAGCAATCATGCAGAAATCTTTGATCTTTGATGAATGACGACCGGCGAGAACGATCTTTGTTCAGCCTGACAATCTAAGCAGACGTGACAAGCTCACGGCTCACATCCCAAAGAGCTCACCCACAGCAGGTCAGCACCAACAGCCTCGACGCCTGGAATGTTCCAGGCATTAAAAATGACACTGGAAATGTTTTCTGTTAGCGTTGTGGCTTCTGTAGCCGTCTGGCATTCCTCACTGTCTCCTTTCCCTAGCTTTTAAAAGCAAGATTGCTTATGATGGTATTTTAATGATTATACATCAACTCATCATCCATCCATCTTTTAGCGTCTTATCCTGGTCAGGGTCATGGCGGGGGTGGGGGGGTGTCAAGTCTGTCCCAGGCAGCACAGGGCGGGGGCCTCACTCTGGACTGGAAGCCACTCCTTTGACTGATAGACAAACACACAAATAAATGTAATGCACTATATTATTAGTATGCTGCTATGCTAAAGCTCTAGCTGTTCGTGTGTGTGCGCGCGCGCTGGGGCTCTGGGTCCCCGTAAACTTGTGCAGGTTACCTGGTCATCGGTGACGGGTGGATCGTTAAGAAGATTGTGCTTCTTGTCTGGCCTTTTGTATAGGAACAGCCAAGTAGGAAAGTGGAGCAGATGTTGCTTTTTGGCTTCCGTAATTAGTCATTATTAATTATTAAATTGCCGGTGAAAAGTGGCAGAGGGGCTGGGTGTGCGGCATGGTGCCCCCGGCTGCAAATGGGTCAGGCTGCATTGGGCACAGCAGGCAGCATCTGCTCATCGCCCCTGTCTTTGTGTCCCACTTCTGTGCTCTGCATCTCACGCACAGTGCGATTAGAGTATTATTACAATTATTATTATTATTATTTCTTCATTTAGCATCTCCCAAAAAGACACCGTAGGCAGTGTTATTTGAGTCGCACTGCCTACAATTTGCCCTGTCTATCAAAGAACAGAAATAGAATACCCAGATCTGAGAAATTGTGAATATTCCTAATAAAAGGGGGGGGGGTTCCCAAGCACCTGCCGCTTTCACCTGAACAAATAAAAGTCCCCCCTTTTATGCTCAAAGAGCCCTTTTTTGATAACCGACAATTATGCCAAATCTCCTGAACCCGCCCTCATCGTTACAATTTACCGAGGGGAACCTCCCCCCATCCCCGGTCAGCGGCCACACCCCCCTCGTTTGTGCCCCTCAGAGCCTGTGTGTGTCACTGTGTCACTGTATATCTCCATCTTTTTTAGCTCAATGTAGACGGATTGTTACTGGATAAAGAAACAAAACAATCTTCCGAAATATTGGATTTCTGAAGATCTGGTATCTCTTCAGACTGTGGGTGGTGTTGAAAGCATTCTGCACTGACAGTGTTGTGTTTATCTCTCTCTCTCTCTCTCTCCCTCTCTCTCTCTCTCTCTCTCTCTCTCTCTCTCTCTCTCTCTCTCTCTGTCTCTGTCTCTGTCTCTGTCTCTCTCTCTCTCTCTCTCTCTCTGTCTGTCTCTGTGCAGTGAGAAGCGGAAGCTGCAGGTGAGCGTGGTCAGTCCCATCCAATGCAGCATGAATGGCAGGAAGTGCACCGTCGTCGTGGAAACCAAGATCAACCAATCTCAGCCGGACTTCATCAGGAGCCGCTCTGGGTACATCCTGGCTGTGCCGGGGTGCTAAGAAGGGCCGGAATGGGAGGTTCTCTTCGGAGCTGTCTTTGAGGACACGATTTCCTGTTGGTACCCTTATTAAGGGAGTCATTTTTAATTGGGAAAAATAGATGACAAATTGTTAAAATATACACAGTGATGCCATACCAAAGAAGGAGAGAACGTCACAAGGCAAATTGTGAAAAAATCTTAGATATGCTTCCTCCTTGCCGCCCAAATAGCATTTAAGATGCGTTTTTTAATTGTGTATGAAGCACATGTACACACCTGTCCATAACTCATTATGTACTACTATACTAATCAGTTTAAAAACTAATAATACTCTTCTTTTTTTCTATATTTTTTTATATGAAAAGAGGCATTTTGTTCAAGAAATCTGGCGCAGCTCAAGAGCGTCATTATATATTTTGTTGTAATAGCCACACCCCTTCATAGACCATGTGACAATGGCCTGCCCAATCATACGTGTGGCCTTTGTGGTGCGGGTCACTGGTCGCACACCTTTCTGTGCACATGCTGCCAAGGAGGGAGCAAAGAAGCAGGTATACGCCGCCCTAAGCAGAAGCATGTGCGTGTGACTCTGCATGTAGCACACGCGTGTCCTACAAACTGGCTTCAGATATTCGCGGAATAATGCCCGTAGTACTCGTTTTAAGCAGCATTCTAATATCTGTTAGCTTGGCTTGATGAGCTGGGTGTGTTGAGCATATCCTGATAACCAAAAACTGCTTTTATAGAAGCAGCAAAATCTTTTTTCTTAATTTATATGCATTTTTGCACCTTTTCTTATCCTTTTGTTTATGTATGTTGTTTATATAAGTTTACCTACACTCAGTGTGTGCGTGTGTATGAATATGATAAGCATTTCCCTCTTTCTTTGTGTGTGTGTGTGTGTGTGTGTGTGTGTGTGTGTGTGTGTGTGTGTGCGTGTGTGTTTTATACTCGCACACCCACGAAATGCAAATGATGACCGCAGACAGGAAGCATTATTGTCTGTCATTGCATAGTGTCTCGTTGACTCTGATTATAACCCAGTCGATGGCTGCAGCACTCCCACAATGCCATGCATGCCTTAGTATCCGGATCTCAGGGAGACGTACAAAGATGGCCAATGACTGTTCGTGTCATCCGTTCATGTTTTCTTTGTGAAGTGATGGGCTATCACTAGGCAGTTGTGCGGTGTGTCGTCTCGCAGAGTTTCGCTTTAGTCAGTATGTTTTATTTCCCTAAACCTGCTATAGGTTACACATGGGCTTGCGTGTCCTAATATCCTTGAATCCCAAATGTCTCTTGATCAGCTCCAAAACAAGTCAGATCAAACGCCGCTAATTATTATCACTCCGATTATTGCTGTGAATTGTTGCAGATTACAGACTATAATGCTAATGATGACAAAGAACCAACCCGGTTTGTTGTATTTAACGTACAAGTCAACAAATCTACAGGTCATCCCAGTATGTAGCTTTACAGTGTCTTAGCTGAAACTGTTCTCTGCTGGATTATGCCCCTGCTAGAGTTTCCTTAAGATCAAGAGTAAAAAGGCCTTAAGGGGGTATAAATGGCCGTTTCATTTGTGAACTGACCGTCACAATGGTGGCATCACTTAATGTTACCGTCCAGTTTGTAGCCTGAGTTAATTAGCTGTTTGAGTCCTGCTCTGGAATAGACTAACCAAATCAATGCCTTGGTGGATTCATATTTTCACAGTTCTCTCTGTGTAGCTATTTATAAAGATGTGTTTATATTATATGAATGGCAGGACTTTCCCATCATGGACTTTTACTCTCGTTGGTCAAGATTTTGGAGTCTCCCAATTCAAATGACAGTTAAACACCTACACAAAGCAGTTTCCTCTTTAGCAACGCTGTTTATGATGTAGTTGGCATGGTATTGAAATTTAATTCTGTTGCATTGGACCGGTTGTTCAGATTCAGAGTTAAACATCTTTCCGATTGTAGTTACACAGGTAATTCGGTTTATGAAAAATAGACATCCTTTTCAATCATCAAGGGAGATCCAACATATGTCAATCTATAACCGTGATGATGTCAAAATGACATTACGTCACCGGCATTCGCGCTCTCAGTCCTCATTCAGTCTAGTCTTTCAGAGTAGGATATTGAAGTGAAAATCAAAGGTGTTTATTTGAGCTTATTCCATTACTTGTGAGCATGTTTGTGATCCACACGTTTCTGATCATTGTGCCCCCGTCCATTCCTCTGTGCTTCAACAAGTCTCTGTGCAAAATATTGACTCGGGTTGACTGAAAGGAATGTGGGGAGTTTTAAAAGGGAAACTCCCAGGGTGTCTGGCCTAGTTAGAGCAATTCCAGGAGAGGGAGCGAGTGCCAAGCTCAAAGAAATCCGGGATGTTTTCTGACAGCGTCATTGCGTTGGGGTTTTGTAATTGCAAATAAATTTTAATGTGGCGGGGTAGCTGATAAAAACACCTCTGTCTGGGTATGCAGGAGGTGTACATGTGTACATATACTGTAACAATAACATGCCTTTCCAATTAGCTACAATTAAATTACAAAGAGAGTTTGTGGATGGTCCTTAAACATCAGCAAAACATAAAGTTTAGGTGCTGGGACCCCTTGGGGGGGGGGGGGGGGGTGTAAGATGAAGCTTATTTTCAATGAAATCACCAAAATGCATTTGACTTTGTTATTCTCAATGAATTTGAATATCATCAGCATTGTCGCTCTTCCCAGGTAACCCTGGCTGCTGTATAACTCAATGCACAGTCTGAGTGTGAGCTGTGTCACCTGCCAGGTTTAAGGCAGAGCTGCACAGCACACAGAGGTATAAAAAAAAAATAATTGGCCTTGTTCTGCAACAGAAGGGGGGGGGGGGGTGTGAGCTGGCTGCGCTGTCTGTCCGCTGTATCCACAGACCTGACACCCCCTTACAGGGTGCCGGCCTCCTACAGTGAGACATGTGCCTCTCTTCTCCCGTTGGCAGAAGCTCCTTCCCATGGCTCCGTGTGACCTGTAGTGTGAAGAGGCAGCCTTTGGCTTGGCAGCCGCCGTGCTCGAGGTGTGCCTACTCTGCCTCTGTGATGTCTGGGCAGGCATGGCTGTATGCCAAGCAAAACTGGGGTAAAAATGCGAGATGATGCCTTACAGTTCACCATTTTCACACAATTGGAAGGAAACGCCGGTAAAGCAGGGTGTTCTGCTACTGTGATCGTTCCCATTTTGCCAATCCAGTTCTTCCTCACCCAGGCCTCAGTGATTCAATCATCTTCATTTAACATCCTCTGACCTTCAGTATTTTCAGCAACTTAGATGCAGGTGTGTAAAAAAGATATTTTGCTCAAAAACAAACTGATGCTTCCTGTTCATTACCGGACTTACTGTCCAGCCCATAGAATTGTGCCATCTCATAAAACAGCATTGGTCCCATAATTTCCATACCTTGAGCAAGGAGGAAGGAAGATCAGACAGTGTCCCGACCCGTAAATTGTAGTGGCGACATTTAGATTTCAGCTGTCTTGACATTTCTGCTTTGATGTATCGCCGCTGCTGTGGATTTAGCCATGTCAGGTCTCATATTAGCAGATCTGCAAATGAGCATCCTTTGGCACATAAATCTCCAAAGGAATTGACCTATAGAGATGCGGGATCTCATAGAGCAAACGAGTTGTTAAGGGACACCAGAATGTGCCTCTAGCTTTCGGAACTGGAATCTCGTCTATACATGGCCACGTGTTGTCATTGGCCCTTGCCCAAGCCTTGGGTTTTTTTTTGTGTTTGGATGTCTTAATGTTAAACGCTATTTAAAATTGGAATTATAATTCAGAGAAATTATTTAGCGAATCGGAGTGTTCATTTATCAGGCTTAATTAAATCACAGCAGCTCACACGCTCCTGCTGGGAGCGCAGGTGGCTCTGTACTCTGCCGCGGTCGCTAACGGTACAGCGTCGAAGGGATCACGGTGTGTTTATCCCCGGTGTTGTACCCTCGTAGCCATCCCATTTGGGGAGACTTCTCTGCTCTGGGTAATTGACCTTGCGGCGGGAAGCTGATGCTTGATAATTCCTAATTGTGGTACTTCCTCCTCATTGTCCCTTCTCTAAAAATTCACTTAGTTTAAATCACAACCGTCATGGAAATGAGGTAAAGGGAGCTACCTTTCTCCTGCAAATGAATGTGTGTTTGTTTTTTGTAACCTATAAATTATTTTAAAGGGAACCATTAAGTGCTTACAGTTTATGCAAATATATACATGGTGCATACAATGTTCTATGATATAATTTTAATGATTCTTCTGTGACATCACCTAGCACTACAATCAGGTATTTTTATGGAAGTGGATGTATTACTGATACCCATTTTCCTGTTTTCAGTGCTCTCGGGTTTGAAAACAATTTTGGCCTTAAGTAACATTGACATTAAAATCCTATTCTGTTGTTTTGTTTTTTGTAAAATTAAAGTCATCCCACTTGGAAGCAGTATCCTCATGAGCATCATCCCTTACCTTGGGTTCGTCCGGCTAGTTTCTCCGTATAACGACAGCAGCATTTCTTATGGGACGGTCAGAGATCTGATCCTTAAACCCCATTCTCGGCCATGAAACAACTCTGCACCATCAGCAGCTCGTTCTTTGTATTTTCTCAGCCGTCGAGCCTGATGACCTTTATTTCCTTCTTGCAGTAGGGCAGTGCCCGGCATCTTCTTTGAGATGAGGTGAGCGTGGTGGTTTGTGTATTAGTACTATGGCGTAATTGTCATTTCAGGGCTCCATGTTTGCATCACGTTTCTGTTTCACACAGTTGCTCTTTGCTTCCTCGGTGTCTGTTTAGTGTCCTGATGGAGAACTGAGAAGTTATTGGATGTGGTTAGACGCTGGTGTACCTGTAAAACCTATGCACCGTTGTGATCTGGCATTTAGCAATACATATGAGTGTGTGTGTGTGTGTGTGTGTGTGT
>JAODKE010000101.1:27579302-27614804 GCA_026779605.1 Mormyrus hasselquistii | reverse complement strand
TAATATGGATTTTGGGCCCCGTGAAAGCATATCATATTGAGCCCCCAATCAAATCATGTTCCAAGCTTTTTAGGGGTCCCGTCAGTCAGGGGCCCTTGGAATCATCCTAATCCCCCCCCCCCTTTTGAGGTGCCCCTGAAGATCAGGTATCGTTCTGTTCATAGAATAGACTAAAGATGAAAATAATTAGAAATCTTACTGTATTTAACTGCTTTGTGGCCGTGCTACATGTAGTCCTTGATCAGCATATTTGATGAGGTGTTTTGACAGGATAAACCCTTTGGTAACCCTACACACGCTGCTTCCACCATCAGCCAAAACGAAAAGGCTTCCTCGATGTGATGTGCAGCCCACAGCATAGATTAAATACCAAAACTTCTCCATATATGGAGTTAGGGCATTTTTAATGTGTGTTGGTGTTTTTGTATGCCTGTCTTCATCTTCCAATGATATATCAGCACTATGTTAAATACATGCAAGGCAATATTAAGTGCTGTAAGAATGTACTAGAGCACGCAACATTTTTATAATGCTGGATCATTTGTGTATTTGTCAATAAAAAATTCCTAACCGGAAGCTGCCCTGTTATTCTCTTGGTTTGTTTTTATGCTTTTAGCTCTGAGGTCGCGTGGAAGCAAATCGCTTTGTGTAACAACTTGTACTGCTGTAAATCTACACCTTTACCTGCTTGGGATCATGCCCTTTTTATGTCGGCATGTAATGCTGAGACCCAGACAGGGAGCCCCTGTAGATATTTAGATTTTTTTGTGAGGACATGCGCTCTAACACCCTTTCTGAAGACCTGGACCCTGCAAGGACCAGCAAAACAACAAAGAATTGAAGTATTAATTTTGAAACCGGCAACGTAACAATCTCGCGTTAAGTCAGAGCTGCTGTGGGATTCTTGCTGACTTCCTTACAAACTGGAGTCTGCAGCGGAGAAGCCCCATCAACTCCAGAGAGTCTACACTCATCAGGCAGCTAAGGATGTCCTGTTTAACTGGGCCATTTCCTTACAAAATCAGAAAGTGAAAATTGCACCCCATAAAATGTTTTGTTGACAGATTTGTGCATTTATTCATTTTCATTTCAACTATATTGATAAATAAAGGAGATATTTAACAATTTATAAATAACGGTACACTCTACAAACATTTATTCATCCCTTGAGGATGCAATTTCCTTACCTGCAAAAGTTTGTTCACCCCTACATTAATAATCAAATGAAATACTTGAACTTGTCAGGTCTGATTTGGTCATAGACACTGAAGTACAGTATTTAGTAAAGCCATGTCAAGGTAAATAGCTCATTAAGTTCCTTAGAAAATGCCCGTGAGATTTATCTTCTAGCAGACCTATGTGAAGACTAGAACAACAATAAGAATATGCTCTAGGTAGATGAGTCCAAATCATTTTGGCTATGATGCCAGGCAACAATTTCGGGTGAAAAGCTTCCTTTGAATAAAATAACCTTACACCAGTTGTAAAAAGTGACGGTGAAAGTTTTTGGTTTGCTTTTACTACCTTACTCATAGTCACTGTTAATGGCTTTTGACAGTAACCTTAAACACACGAGCAAATCCACAAATTAATGTTTCACAACACACTGAGGGTTTATGGCATGGCTAAGTCACACCTCCAGATCTCATGTATTCTCCTTCCATTATTCACGAATAAGAGCGCTCTCTACCTTCACCAGAACTCTCTTCTGAGCAGACACAATAGCCTTGAGCCTGGAGGTTTCAATTTCCTTCCCCTCCACTTCACCCTTGGCTTTTTGCTCAGGTAGCTGCTGGAGGTCCAGTTCGGGTGAGGCACAACGTCCTCTGCAAATAGCACGTATGTCACTTCAAGACCCCACACACCATTCTAGCTGCAGTTATTCCTCGTGAAATTTCTGAAAAGAAATGGAGGATAAATGGACTCTTGCTGGAGGCCAAAATTTTGCTTTTGTCAAGGATCCAAACAACCGCTTTCATATAGAGACCAAACAGCATCCAGTAGCCACCTTGGTGTCCGATATTCCTGTAGTGCCTCCCACAGTATGGTGGTTTACCTTCTCCAAATGCAAAAAGCACACGTAGACTTTGTTACCATATTCCCAAAAACCCTCTGATGATCCCCGTATAGTTGATTGCTCTCTCTCTCTCTTTATTTATTTATATATATATATATATAATATAAATAAAAATGGGACTATAACCCCTCTTTGTCATTTCAGAGATACTATGCCTGCTTTCCATGCAACACCAAGGCTAGCCATTCATGTTACCCTAACAACATACTGTGTTTTCTTTGGACAGAACTCTGCCCCCACAACTTTTCTACTATTTAGACCTCTAACCATTGTATTGACTTTCAGTTATAGACTCTAGTCACGCCAGGATTTACGGCATTGCTTCCTGGTGAGAGGGTACATCCACGGGGTGGAGGACATCCTCAAAGTGTTCCTTCCACCACTCGTCAACCCCAGTGTTAGTCAGCTCTTCCCGACCCCTGAACAGAATGAATTGAATCGACTTTGAACCTGCTCCTAAGGTATAAATCAGTTTGCCCAAACATTTTCAGTGTTCCATGGCCTCTCCAAATTCTGTGACTGAGTTTCCTGCAACCTTTCTGGCCTGCTGGTATCTTTCAGCTGTCAGGAGACCCCCATGCAAACGTGGCCCTGGAGTCCACCTTGCTCAGCCTAACAGCTTCCTTCAGCGCAGGTGTCCACCAGTGGCTCGTAGTGGGTTACTGCTGTAGGAAGTATCAACTGTCTTCACCCGCTGAAACAATTAGAGACTTGAAGGTGATCCTTTCAGGCACGAATACCCCAACCTCATTCAGCATGCTGGAGGTGTGCATTAAAATTTATTTAGCATCAAACTTTCAGCCAGATATTCCCAGCAAACCCTGAGTGCTTGTCTGGATTGTCCTGGCCCATCTGTCCTCTTCAAATCCATCTGCATCAAATCCAACTCACCACCAAGTGGTCATCTGTTGTCTAACTCAAGTCAGATAACATGAGTATGCAGTTTATCATCTATGGCACAGAAGTTCATTAACATTTTATCATTTGGGTTCAGATCCAGGATGCCCTTCTTCCCAGTCGCAGCCCTCTAGGTATCTCCACCACTCTTCACATAAACACTGAGGTTCACCAGTGGGACTGCAGAGTCAGTAGTCTGTACTCCTTCCCACCCACTTTCTGTCTTTGATCCATTTGCAAAATAAAAAATAAGTCGGAGTTTTCCCCTCTCCAGATTGTAGTCACATAGAGGCAACTTTCATGTCCTCTGGGAAAATCTCCAGCAGCACAACCCTCAGACCGGAGCTTGAAAGTATCCCCGCTACTGCCGTTCACCTTGGGGAACTCCAGAGTAGCAGAATCTCCACACCCAATGAGGTCTGCCTCCAGTGAAAGGCCGACTACATCTAGCCAGTACCTTTTTATCTTCCACAGAGAGGAAACACTGCACATTCGAGACTATTGCCATGGCCTGGTCTATGTGGGGCTTTTCTGCACATGCTTTTCCTGCACTTTCCTGAGCACCTGCTCCGGCTGCCCCAGCAGAATACTCCCTTGTGCCTCCCTTGTAGGTCCTGACTGCCTCACTTCAAGTTCCGATGGTCATGCAAAATTTACTGACCACCCCAGAAGTTGACCATATTTACCAAAGGAAACCCCACTGACTGGCAATTGATTTTGTCTGCCCAGTTGGGCACAGAAAGTCTGTGCTTGTTGCGTGGACAGGCTATCATCAGGCTCTCATTCCTGGCACCATTCTGGGAAGGATGTCCTTGTTAGTTGTGGTTGTTGTCTTGAGAAGCCGTGACAGGGGTGACTGCAGCCTAATGGTGAGGGAAGTGCACTTGTGATTGAAAGATTGCCGGTTTGAATCCCTGCCCACATAGCCCTGGGGTACCCTGAGCAAGGTGCTGCTCCTTGGTCACTGAATTAGCTGCCCTATGCTATCTTATGTCACATATGGGTTAAGTGCCGAGGGCACATTTTGCTGTGGTGGGTGTGTCACCAATGGCAACTAATCATTTTCACTCACTCATTTTATTAGTCCGTAAAAGTACACAATTAATGATACTAAAATTATTTGACTAATTAAGTGGACAAAGTTCATTTCAAATAAATGTTCAATATCAGCAGAAGACTAACAACTTAGGAAGTGTCATACAAAAACACAAGTATTGGATTTTAGTGTGGAGACCAAATTATGACAATAGAATTCTGATTAAATATAGATTTACCTTATTTTAAAATATTTTGAAGTGCTAAATGTACATGTTTCAACTGTAGATTTACCTGCTTCTCAAAAATAATGAGAAAAAGAGTCCAAGATAACCATGACAGGCAAGGAGGGGGGTATATACACCCTGTATTTAGTTTGGCTTCATTCACCCCTCCGATAAATAGACATTTGCCTTTAAATGATGTTGTGTCCCCCATGTCAAACTCTCTCCTATGCCTTTGGCCCTCATGATAGTATGTAGATTACATAGAAGACATGCACAAGGGTGCAATACTTAAAATAAATGAGTAGGTACATAAGCACTTGTTTAAAAAGTCCATCATGTAATAATGAAAATTAATTCATTTTCAAAAGAACACAAAGGTTATTGCTAAAAATTGAAGCTTCATTTGCATTTGAGGTCATCCCTTGAGCCCTGCCTCGTCTCCCCCATACTTATGCTATCCTTGTGTCTTAGCGCAGTGGCGCGCAGCCATGCATCACTGCGCAGCCATGCATCGCTGCTCAGCCTGCATCGGTGTGACCGTTCTGACAAAGAACTCTCACCGCGCACGAGGACCAAGTGGGAAACAAAAGTTCAGCAGGTCAGGGGCAGTCAGTGGCTACCCAGAGGTTGAAAGTGCCCTTCAAGATATATCCCCTTCATAGCGCCCTAAACCCATTTACCCATCACCACCCTCTTGAGAAATACCAAATGAGAGTGGGACACTGCCTTATTTTATTCTACACACTCACAGTCACCCCGATCCAGTCTGGCACGTGTTTTTTCTCCTTCTACTCACTCTTGTTCTTGAGGTGAACAAGCACCTGGGTGAAGTAGCCTGGGTCACAGTTCATCTCTGGCGTCTTTGAGTTCTCCTTGAAACTCACAACCAGTAATGGCTTGAGGAGGTAAATGGTCTCATTATCCATGTAGGGACAGGAGCGGTAGGATCAGGTGAGCACCACTGTCTGTAGCTTGTGCGGAGGACTCCTCTGAGGAGACCACATTACCACGAAGGATGAAGGTCCTGCCAGCCCTGCAGCTGCTGGGAGTGACCGTGCAGCAGCAGACAATCAGAAAGAAGTTTGCTGAGGTGCAGTGTGTGTGCAGCAGCCTGTGAGTATCCTCTCCGTCGGACCTCAGGTGTGGTCAGGGGTCAAAGATGCAGATAACACCCATTTCGTGACTCTGCATTAGAATTGTGAGCTGCAGAAAATGAACGTTAGTGAATTTGGGTATCATCCCTAAAGTGCACTTTCAGCTCCTACCATTCATGGGGGTCCTGATTGAAAGAACCAGGATGGACTTAACTGGACCTCTAGACTGCAATGTATTGGGCTGCTGGTTTTTGTTAGTGGACCGGGACATGGAATGCAGTCAGTTCTGGGGAAGTAGTCTGGGTCACCAGCTAAATCACCGGCTGAGTATAAAGAGTCACAGTGACAGAGGACTCAACTGGCAAAACCTTGGTCTGGATTTGTAGTTTCTGGATCCGGACCTTTCCACACCTGTTTGTAATAGATCACTTTTGTGAGTAACTTTCCCAAAACTGGATGCAATTCACTGGAAGCAGCAGTACCTCTCTGCCATCTTGCCTGTAATGCAGAGGTTCTGTTTTGATTTTGATGATTGGTTTGAAATCCTGACTTTTGGCTGATTGAGGCACAGAATGTCCTGAGAACTTGAGGACCTGGATGTGACAGTGATTCAGTGTCTTTCACTCACAAATGGGCAGACTAGTAGAGTTCATTGATGAAACAGTAAAGCTTGCGTTTTATATGTTTGTTCTCACAGAAATTGTTTGGTATGAGGGAGATTCTTCAGTCTGGCTTTTCCTTTGTTGCAACTACTGGTTCTACTGGTGGAGAAATTAAGAATCCAAGAATCCAAACACCTCTCAGAATCTAATTCAATACGTTGTAAACCTGAAAGCAATACTTAATTCACTGGGAACACTGGAGTATTGTTTGAAATGGACACGAAAAGGGTCAAATCATGCAACTCCTCACCAGTGAAAGAAGCAGTTATATTACTGCTCATGTCTGTGCTTAAATAGTTGGCCAAGCAGCAAGTGTTACTTGTGGTCATGTGACAAATTATGGATGTAGATTATTAGGATATGTAAATTGATCTGGGAAGTTCTAGGTTTCTAGGTTTATTATATTAACCTAGGAAATCCTGGGAGAACTACAGTGTGCTCTTGGCTTTCGGATTAGTGATCAGGCTGCAGAAGGAATCTGCTTGCCTCAAATAATTCACAATCACAATTCACAAAAAAACATCAATACGTTGCCTTTTCCTATGAGCTTCCAGTTTATTGTTTACATGTGTCCTGCATATGATCTGGAAAATGGATGGATGTCATGTTCACATTTCACTGCTCATTACGTTTCAGTTAAAAAAAGCAAATAGGTCGCATCAGCGATGCTTTCAATAAAATCCACCTTATAACAATTCCTTATTTTCTTTAATTTTTGACATTTAATCTATTTGGAAACAGCAGTCTTCCTGACCATTAGCCTCCATATGATGGCTTTATCAAACTTTTGTTTCTCCATTAACTGGGGAATATAATTTCCTCGGTAAGTCTGTTTTATGGATGCCTGATGGAGAAACTGAAGTTTTGGTTCAGTGTTTATTGATCACGTTTTATTAGGTAAAATCTGTGGTGATTCTGTGCACGTCGTTTCAGGCATCAGGGAAAATAACAAGGGTGTATTGCTCTGAAACCCAACTCACGGGACAGATTGAATATCAAACATTTTCCCTTGATATTTCATGCTGATTTATGCAGTCCGTTCATTGTGTGCTGGACATGCACGCGCTCTGTTAAATGCATGTAAGGCAATATGAAGTGCGGTAAAACTGCATTAGAGCATGCAATATTTTTATAATGCTGGGTCATCATTTTTGTATTTGTCCATTAAGAAAAAAGAAAAAACTCTTAACCGGAAGCTGTCCATGTTGTGTTTTATTCATTGAAGGCAGTGGGGTCATGATGGTACATATACGCTAAAGTGATGCCACTTTTTTGGATGTTTGTGGGGGGCTGGGGGGGGGGGACACACACACACCATCACAATGTCTGTAGACTCCCTCAGTCAGCACTGACCAAAAATGTGAGTACTGGTATAATGATGATACTGAAGGAACTGAAGACACAGACACGACTCCCATTTGTGCGTCATGAACGATCAGTGCATTTTATTTCCATCACAGTACAAAAATAAATAAAAATAAGCTGAAACAAACAAACAGAAGGTTCAATTACAGCAACAGCTTTTTTAAATAAACAGTTGTATTGGCTCAACACCTTGGTCCCACCCCATCCCAACAGTCGAACCCCACCCAAAACGCTCCTTTCTTGTTTTCAGACATCCCACTTCCTGGTGTCCCTTGGCCCCATAAGATAACAAATTCATTCATTCATCAGTACAAACACACACTCAGTCATTCAACACATACTCATACACACATGCAGTCATTGAGAAAGCCTCTCATTAAATTCTAATAACACTGTTTTTTTTCCAACAAAGATGTACGCAACAAGATACACAAAAAAAACCAAAGAGATTTTGAACAATTACTCATCTTTTTTTTTTGTCCTTTTTTTAAGCTTTTTGAAGTATTTTCCAAACAACTACTTGGTGTTGCAAGTGAAAAATGACACATTTCTGTGAATCAGGGAAGCTGAATTAGAGTCAGCAGAGGGATCAAAGTGTCCCCCCATTACCGACGCTAAAGGACTCCCACGCCCCCCCAAGCTTGAGAATGTATCGCATGTCAAGCTGCTTCTCCCTATTGCGTGACCCATTGGGACAATGGGCAGTCGTGGTCTTGACTGTAGATTAAAAGTCACTAGGGCAGGCTCAGTCCATGAGCATAGCAGATACTACACCTGCATCTCCAGCTTCATGAAGCACTGCGTTCACGGCGACACACCTTTACAGTACGAGTCCCACATGTCTTTGTCTTCTTTGCTTTAAGAAACCAACGTTGAAAAAGCATGTATGGTGCATTCAAAGCCAAGTTTTATAAGATAAGAAACCCATTCTTTTCAGGATGGAACTGTTGTGATAAAGAAAATGAATCAATGTGTGCATATATTTGTCATATTTTTTTTTTTTCCACTTCGAGAACGGAATTTGAAAGACACAAATATTGAAAGAAAGCATGCACAGTTGATCTCTGTCGGTGTGGTAATAAAGTGGGCAAATAATAATTTCTTTTTGTATATCAAGTTCCATTTGTTCTCGTTTGTGACCGTAATCCATTCTTAATTCTCTGGCTTGTAAAATGATGCCGTATTACATCGTGTTAGCAGCTGCAGACTGGGAGCCCTGGGGACCCTGCCTCGTCGCTTTTGCCGTTTGCTGTTGGAGATGACGTGGGGTTCTCTCTGGCTTCCTTACAGACTGGAGTCTGCAATAGAGAAGTTCCGCCACACTCAGGTGAGTCTTACGCTCCCCACGCAGCCGAGGCTGCCCTGCGTTTTACCTGCACACTGATACATTGCTACCGTCATGCTTTTGGTCTCTGCCGTCAGCGATTAAGGTATCACACTAACACCATTCTCAAAAAGCCCCATGTCGTCTGGGCCGATTCTGGGCCGATTCCCCGATGAGAAAAACAATTTCTCTGCTGTTTTCTTTAACTGAAAATGATCTGCATCTGTACTACTGATCACTGTGAATCAGATTGATTTTTTTTCTTCAATTAACTAATTGCTATAAATACTAGGCGAACTTCTACAATAGGTATTTGCAGCCAGCAGCGCTTTATGCCCTGTAGCAAACAAACTGATGCCCTGCTTTCTTAATATTTCTACATGACCTCTCTACATCCCAGACTTCAATGAAAAAATATTCACTAATAATTTTTCTAGTGACTTAATCACATCCACAGTCTTCATTCCTGTCAAAAGTGCTTCCGCAAATTCCCACCGAAATTCTCACAAGATCTTCTGTGTTCCAAAATTGCCTCATTAAGAGCTTTTGACAAGTTCCGACGTATTCCCTTCTCATTACTGATAATCACTGAACCAATGAAGAATACACAATTTGTAATTCTAAAATTATTTTCCCAATGAAGCGAATTAATTAAACCATAAACATTCAATGTCAACTGAAGATGTGTGTCACATGAAGCTTGCTGACCTTTGGTGTGGTTATTCAAGACCTACTGGATTTTCATCAAAGGTGTGACACTAGTCTAAGACAGTTTGTGAACAATAAAAAGGTGGGAGGAGGATTCTGATTAAATCCAAATTGAACTCATAGTCCATTTTTTTTCAAGCAATGCTGAAAATTCTTGATTTAAAAGAAAGCATTCTCTGTAGATGCACCTGCTTCACGGATATAACGGGAAATGCATGCAAGCTAACTATAACCTTCATTAATACCACACAGATTGCATGGTAAACATGCACAAGGGTACAAATCTAAAAATAAGTAAATGAGTAGATAAATAAACATTGGTTGCCAAGAGCCTGTTATGCAATACTAAAATTAATTTATTTCTTTTCAGATGAAAACAAAGTAGGTCATAATTAACAGTTGTTTTTTTTTTTTTTTTTGCATTCATGGTCATTCAATCAGCCCTGCATCATCTCTCCCTCCTGTCTCCCTCATGCTCATGCCTCCATTCTGGTTTTGCACTGCAGGACCCAGTAATGGATGGCAGATTTGAGACCATACTCTTCCGACTGCTCTCGCTTTCATTGCACGCCGCCGCTGTGAGGGACACGAACGTTCAACCAATCGGTACCAGCTAGTCAAAGGGAGATTGTTGTTGCCGCTGTTCGCTCATGCATATTGGCAGAGATCAGCTAAGTGTACAGAGCGTGAGGACCACCGTATGATATCAGAGCGGAATTAAACACATTGAACCCTCAGTAACCCCAGCAAGGGAGAAACAGAGGGACTGCAACATGTTCGGTCCAATCCGCATTCTGAGTTCTGGGATTATTTAACTTTTTTCTTCTTTTGTTTTGCTTTCATCTTCTTTTTTCCTCTTTTGCTTCGTATATTTTTGTGTCATGTATATATAATAAGCAGAGGATGCGCTCAAGCCTGGCATTTCATTAAATCTAAACATACACCTCAGGGCCAAGGTCCTGGGGAAATGTTAACTAATTAAACAACTAATTTAAACAATTTTTTAAAGTACTTCAGACATTATGCATTCCTTTCCTCTTTTTTTTTTGGTGTAATACTTCAGTCTTTTAAGCCTGCATTAGGTGGTAGTGGGTTAAACCAGGTAAGACATTTGTCCCTCTTCAGCTTCTGTAGTTTTAGGAGGGAAGAGTTTGCATCTTCAGTCATTCTGCCATGTACAAAATCAGTAAACAGATCTCCAACCATCTTAGTGCAGTTTAAAGCACCAAAATCCATTTTAACGATCTAGCGCCATAGCATCGGTAAACATACTATGTATGGTATCAGTCATTTCCCACAGCTTTATTCAGTTTAGATTTATTATTACATATTGTAACCACAAGTTGTATGCTACCTTTATGACACATTTCACTGAATGTGCCGTAAACCTAGTCACCTATCACCATTCTCTTGAGAAATGCCAGACAAGAGTAGACCACTGCCTTGTCTTCCACTCGACCCACCCACCCCCACCCTCACCCCTGTTGTCCCTCACCGGTCCAGTCCGATGAGCAAGCGGCTTCTTTCCTCCTCCTTTTGACTCTCGTTCTTGAGGTCAGCGAACACCTGGGTGAAGTAGTGCGGGTCAGAGTTGATCTGCAGCATCTTCGCGCTCATCAGGTTTATGATGGACAAGCAGCGGTCCCAGAAGGTCTCCTTGGAACTCTCTACCAAGAATGGCTTAAGGGGGTAGGAGATCTCATTGCCCATGTAGGAATAGGAGAGGTACAGGCAGGTGAGGAGCACCGCCTGTAGCTCATGCTCAGTGGCCACCTCTGAGGAGACCACATCTCGGCACAACATGTAGACGAAGACCACGTTGGCAGGAGTGATGAAGCCCTGGTCCTGCCAGCCCTGGAGCAGCAGGGAGCGGTCCACACTGCGCAGCCATAGCACCGGGTCTGTAGGCGAAAGATGCTTGAGCCGGTAGCATCTTCGGCACAAGAATTCACCCAGGCATCGTAGCAGCTCACTGGTGGAGGCCTGCACTATCACCCGTTTTGGAGTACCTGGGACGGCGGTGGAACTAGGCAGGGGTACCTTCTTGACAGACGAAGCCACATTGCTGGAGGTCTTGGAGCCAGGAATCACTGGGGCAGCTGAGTCTTGGGTGAAGGTGGAGAGGTTGGCGCACGACTGGGACTTCTTCAGGTTCTCATTGTTAAGATGGGTGACGTTGTTCTGGTAGGCAGTATTGGGCTGCACTTTCTTAGAGCCTTTCTTCTTGGCTGAGACGGCTACGATACGCTTCCAAGGGAGCACGTTGATAAGTGAGTGCCGCTTCACGTTTTTGTCTTTGGCGTTCTTGCTGTTCTGCACAGCTGTATAGGGGCCTACAGTGGCGGGCCCGTCCTCAAAGAGCCCCGCTTTCCGGTAGCTGGGGGACAGAGACAGCACAGTGCCCATGGTGCTCTGTGCGACGGGGACAAGAGCAAAAAAAGATGCTAGCCTTACTGGTGTATAAGGGAACCAAATAGAGAAGGTGAGGCAGGATCAGTGTCTGCCTCACTGCTTCCAAGTCTGGAGATCCTGCCTGCAAGAGCCAGATTCTCTCAAGCAAACACACCGAGGTAAAAGACTCTTCTGTAATGGCTGTGACAATGGATCCCTAGACTTTTAAGTTCTGCTTTTATTTCCCTGTTTATCCCGGAGAAACAGAGGAACTTGAGCCTGTGGGAGGAGAAAGGGGGCCATTGTTACGCATCTGATTACAAAGAATTATTTTGATTCTCTCAGTATTTATCATGAAAGGTCTTTAGTAGTATTTTTTGCATGATAAAAATTTCGTTAAATTTGACGAGAGACAGGTGTGTGCCAGTTCACATGAAGGCTGAGATGCATCTACAGCGATAAACTCAAAATTGGGAATCGCTATATCTTTTGTATACACATTCACCTTTTTCACCTTCACTAATGACCAATACATACTACACATATTATATAATTATCATACATGTTATCCCTCTTTCATTGGTGCCCAGACATTGCAGGATTTTGCCTTTATGTTGAGGATTGAGATTTATTTTGATCCCCATAGAAAGAGTTAAATATAGTAAAAAGGTACTCAAAGATGTATTTTGGGCAATTGTGTCCTATTTCTTGTGTAATGCCTGCACAGACATTTATCCATTCACCAGCTTTTGAAGCTTGCAGGTCTCCGTCAAAGCCCATCCCACAGACGCTTACTGGGGCAGGTCCATTGTATAGTGACCACAGCTGCTGAAATGAATTTGTTATTGGAATGGGATGTTCTGAAATGAAACATTAAAATGTCTGTACTGAACTTATTCCAGATGCAAACATATTGTGTACAATAATAAATGATAAAGAATAATATCAAATTTTATTTATAAAGAATCTTTATTTTAACATTTCCTTAACATATTCCCTATTATTATTATTATTAATAATATTATTATTATTATTTGTATTATTAGTAGTAGCATTATTAATATTATTATTATTATTATTATTATTATTATAGGCCTAAAAAACTAAAAAGCACATGTTTTTATTGATGTATACATGTCGCTTCTGTTCATATAAGTATAAGACAGTCTGGGTATTGTATATATTTAAGTAATGCTAAAATCTATAAAATCTAATCTAAAATTATCGTAAAGCATTAATATAACAATACCTTTTTTATTGCTATATTATTATACTTATTTTAATTATGATTGTGATTGCCTGCGTGTTTTGTGATGAGTTCTACAATTGGGATATAACATTTTATAAAGTAATAACCTACTAGGTTGTGTTATTTTTAAACTAGGATCTTATAAATATGTATATATTATTGATATTAGTCGGTGTAACCGAAATTCAGACGACGTATATTAAATATTTTAAATCAACCTCTAGCTTATTAGCCTCCATCTTAGCCATGAAATGGAAGCCGAATATAAACACCGCAATTTCGTGTCGCGTTCCTACACTTTACGACGCAAGCTGAATGTTTTTCATGAACTGTAACATACGACGCTGCAGGTCGTCTGCCATTCAGTTTTAAATACACAATACATGGTGCAAAAACCAGAAAGAAAAACAATTGATCACAAAAATGGTAATTTCTATATTTTGGTGATGTCGTCTATGGTATTACAGTTTAAGATGCTCATTAGATGACACAAATAAATCATATGCACGCCTTTTCTCAGGGGCAGTGCAGCCTTTTAAGACGTAGGTAAAATTAAATTGGTTGGAAGAACAATAACCAGCACAACACAAAATACTCACTGGATTTCGTTTTATCTTGTCTCAGGCAAAAAGGTTCCGTGACTAAATTAATATAGTGATGTTTTCCGGTCCTGACTGAATATTGTCGTGTTGAGTCTGCGTCGCGTTGTCATCCGCTACTGTCCAAGGTTCTGAAATGTAGTGGTCGGTAGATAATAAATGCGATGTGGAAAATGGTATTCCCTGGTAGTCTTCCTTCGAACTGATCCCCGTTATCCCACTGCAGTGTATTGCCACATATAGGAGGGATAACCAAAACAATTTCTTAAAACAAATTTACTATGAAATTAATTATTCTTGTGTTTTTCACGTTTACTGCATATAAAGCGTAATCTTTTTAATGTAAAATCGCTGCAAAAAGTCTTAATCAAATCGCATCATAGACGAATTTAATCGCAAAACGTTTTCTTCTTCAATAATAGCCAGAAAGAAAAAACAAATGTTCTTCGCTTTTTTGTCGTTGTCTTAATTTGGCTCGCATCAAAATATCTCAAAAGTCTCATAGGTAATGCCTTTCAAAAACAAATAAACATAAAAATATCCAATCTCCAAAGACATCAAGGTCGATCTTAAAAGGAACAAACAAATTTTCACGCCTTGACGCAGGCATCCGCAGGTCCTCTGCAGATCTGGGTACAACAGGCAGGGCGAAGATGCTGTACGCTGTGCTATTGGTCCTCGGCCACGAGAGAAGCGCTCCGGAGCGTCGCTGGGCGCTGTAGACTGCGGAGTGCTCGGCAGTGGTCGGGCGCCGCTGTGTGCTCTGTCCGCGGTGCTGTAAGCGCGCTTCGTCACGCAATCTCACATAATCGTGTTGCCAGAAAAGCAGCCCGCCCTCAGCACCTCGTCACTGGAATGGCAATGCAAAAACAGATAAACTTGGTTTCTGTCTCCTTTTATAAGTAGGCCCGTTTAAGTGCAAGGAAAATCTATTCAGTTTAATTTCGAGTTTAAACAATTTCTAGAAAGAATTTATTTGAACCAATACCCCGAAACCCTTGAACATCTTCATTTAAAGCATTAAACATAACACACACATACACACACACACACACACTCACACATAAACATAGGCGCATATATATATATATATATGCCTATGTTTGTGTTTACGCCTATATATATTTAGTTATATTTAAGTATATATAATACATAAATCTGTGTGTGTTAGTGTGTGTATGTGCTAATTTTGACTATGTGCAACTAGTAACTATATAATTAAAATGAACACAAGACGAAGAGTCCGCATTTAAATTCTTATTGACCTTTCAGTGAACATATAAAAAGCATATTTAAAAGCAGGACGGCAAACGCATGCTGAGGACATTATTTCCTGATGTCGATAAAGTAGAACGTTAAAAGAATGCATCTTATTACACTGTGTTAATCGGTGATGCAGGCTTTACATCGGGAATAAATGCTAATACATTTACGAGATTATTTAATGCGTTTATGTTTATGAGAAAAACGCGAATACAAAGATAACTACAATTCCCGTTACCAAATTTCGACACGTAATACGTACACGCTCGTGCACATACGTACATTAACGTATGACTCAATTTCCCGGCATGCTCTCTTATTCCCCCGCTATCGAGTTTATTTGTAGGCTGGCAGGTTGTGAGTTAGTAAGATGGCGACCGCGGCGGTTGAGTTCCAGAGAGCTCAGTCCCTTCTCAACACGGATCGCAACGCGTCAATCGATATTCTTCATTCAATAGGTAAGTTGCTGCTATCTAGCCTAAAATAAATTACACTGTGCTCAGATTGTAGATGTACCCTGTTCGGTCACCGACTGGCGGTTTTCCGTGGAGCCGGCTTGCTTGCTGCTGACTCACCGTCGCACGGCTAACGTGGCTAGCTAGGCCGGGAAACCCAAAACCTGCATCAGTTTATTCACATAACGCCATTCTGCTTAGTTTCATCAAAATGAAATATGTTGTTTAATTGCAAAATGAAGGCGTCAGTTGTATATAAAAAGTTGTCTCTTTTGGAAAGTCGTTGGTGGTTTTAAATGAGTCACACTGGATGTATGTAGCCATGGATAGCTGCGTTGGAAGCTGTGCTGTTGAAAAAGGTCTTTATCGACAGACGATAAAATTAACCAACCTACTAGTTCGCTTCATTCATTTTCATACTTATTTTTTACCTTACGAGAGCGTACCTAACGCTACTGGTAAGGAACATTTTATTCTACCTGAAAAAGGTGTCGAGTCAGGGCTAAGAAGGTAGGTTAACTAACATGAATGGAGAGAAATTACCTAAATCTATTACGTTTGTGTTTTTTTTTTTTTATTAACGAATAGCTATGTGAAGACACGCATGGCGTACATTTCTGTCCATATTGGACCTGGCGTAATTTCGTTAATGTACAGAACTGGCATATTTAGGATAGGTAACCATAAGCCACATGTTAAGTATATGAATTTAGACAGCTGCGTTTGATTTTCGAGGGAATCTTGAGAGGTATGGTTGTCTCATGAAAGTATCTTGACGCTTCATTCTCTGCCGCTTTGGTGGCACGCTAATATCTAAGCGACTCACCTGTGACAAGGTGTGGGTGTGTGCAATGCCTCCCATAACCCTGAACAATAAAGACGTAAATATAGAGTAATAGAAATTTTTCTCTGTGTGTGTGAGAGAGGTTTGGCTTGATGTACGTTGGTATAAACAATGTATATAAAGATAAATGTATTTCTGCACCCGATATACAGCGTAGACTTTTAAAACGAAGTGGTAATGTAGCCACCTGCACCACATAAGGCAAATTCGTACTTGCGGCTTGTAACTAAAAACATGCATGAGCGTGAGCTGGCGTCAGCCGACCGTAACGCGGTAGAGCTTTTGAATGGTCTTGGTATTTGGAGGGAGGAGGGTAAATGCTCCTGGAAAAACTGTCACTTGACTTATGCTCTTTTCTATATAATGGCAACACAACGTTTTCCATTTTACCAACAGTGAAGAGAGATGTTCAAGAAGATGATGAGGAGGCGGTGAGAGTTAAAGAGCAGAGCATCCTGGAGCTGGGAACCCTCCTAGCCATGACGGGACAGGCAGCAGGTAGGGATGGCCCTTATTGACAGGTGGTATGACTGAATCACTTGTGTGTCGTTTGTCTGGCTTTTCATTGACATCCACTTTCAAGTATAGCCGGAGCAGTTATATTTAATGTAGTTTTTGAATGTACTGTGAAAGTTTTCTTTCCTGATAAATGTTAAAGTTGACAGCAGTTATGTGGGGAAAGTTGGAGGAAAAACTTAAACATGAGCCAGAATCTAAGATTGGCACCTTAGTGAAGATTTTACTTTCTTCGTGTTCAGGTAGTGTCTTACCTTTGGGGTGGTCATATTGCATCTTAATATGTCCTGTAATAGCTGCACATTTTGCCCCTCTTTAAAGGGGACAGCTTACTGTGTCTGTAGAGACCCTTAGGGACTGATGCTTTTTTTCTGTCCCATTTCACTTATTTCAGTAGGAATTAACTTTACCTTCCAATTTCCGTGCCCCCCCCCCCCCCAATTATAACATCAAATAAGTGCCAGGCACCACAAAACCAGCAGTCCTGCTGGCTCATGACTGCTCGTGGTGGCTTTGAAACACTCCCCAGATAGCCATGGCTTCTTAGAGTCCATAGCAATATGGATAGAAAGCTGGGAGTAAATCAGTGACAACTGTGGTGACAACCAGTGCTTTTACCCCACAGAACTGGGGGGGCTGCTGAAGTATGTGAGGCCATTTCTGATCTCCATCAGTAAGGCCAAAGCGGCCCGGCTGGTGCGATCCCTGCTGGACTTGTTCCTGGATATGGAGGCGGCCACTGGACAGGAGGTGGACCTCTGCCTGGAGTGTATTGAATGGGCCAAGTCTGAGAAGAGGACCTTTCTGCGTCAGGCCCTTGAGGTCACCTCTTTAGTCGGCATAGCCTGCCTTCATGTATTAGATAAATTTCATGAATCTCAGAAGTGATCTGGGTTAAATTAAATTAACCCTGAAGTTTTGCAAACTTTCTAGAAAATCTGTGCAACAAACTGCACTGTTATTTATTGTAATAGATTGTCCACAGAGTTATAATCTCATTACTTGCTTTTTATTATTATTCTATGACTTAAACTTTTCTAATGATTTTGTAGAGCTGCCCTGTGCAACCTCAATTTGAAAAAATGAATGAAAAGTAATGTTGGCTAAAATGATACTGATTTTAATCGGGGGGGAAAAAAAATTAATTGTACTTTGAAATCCACCCCGATTTGACCAATTAAATTTAATTGAATGAAGGAACATTGTTACTGGTATAGTGAATGAAAAGTATTAAAAACAAAACAATTTAAGATGCCTGTTTGCTATTCTGGGGTATCAGAAGGTCATTTACTAATGCATAATGTATTTTAGTGAGCTTGATTTTGGCTTTAGTGCAACAATTTCAGGAAATTTTTAAATTGCCATATTCCGGGGTGCAGTTGCCAGATCCATCCTTTTATATTGAAAGAATAACATGGCCATTTAACATGCAACAATTTCTGTGACTGTTGGTGTTTGAAGTGCTAATGATAAACTGTTCGTTCCACAGGCCCGTTTGGTTTCTCTGTATTTCGACACCAAGAGATACCAGGAGGCATTGTTACTCGGTGAGTCAGCGCACAATGCGAGTGGGGAAAATATGGAAAGTTTAGCCGGGCTGCAGATCAGTTAGTTAAAATTGGGGTCTTTGTGGTGACAGAGAAGCATGTATGAGATCAGCCATCAGCTGCCTTACGTTGCTGAGGTTTTCTATAGCTGCTTTCCTTTATGTGAACATCCTGTGCTCACAAAAACCTGATTTACTAAAAGGTTTAATAAAGCCAGATCTAATTATTGTTAAGTAAAGTCTGGGTTATTAATGCATAAAATGCTGTGATTGATTCATGAATGATGGAAAGCAATTCTGTTCCGGTTCTTGTATATGTCAACACATCAAGATGTGCTCCCTGTTTACCTTTTGGAAGCATTTTGAAGTTTTTCTCTTACTACTACAACTAATTAACTTTTGCCCAAGTCCATGGTACCCATCCTGAACCTTCTCTTGACACTGTACAGTGCTAGATTTCCTGATGTCATTGTGAAGATGAAATGCATGTCGTACGTTTAAATTGGGATGTATACCCAGTATTGTGGATTTTATGTTTTAAGATTCTTGTTTATTGCCTATTTGCAGGGTCTCAGCTGCTTCAGGAGCTGAAGAAGATGGATGACAAAGCTCTGCTAGTAGAGGTGCAGCTCCTGGAGAGCAAGACCTATCATGCTCTGAGCAACCTTCCTAAGGCCCGTGCTGCACTCACCTCTGCCCGGACTACTGCCAACGCCATATATTGCCCCCCTAAACTGCAGGCCGCTCTGGACATGCAGTCAGGTAGGCACTGGGAGCTGCTCGTTCTGTTCTAACTGATCGTTTTACTGCTTCATTCTTAGATCTCAATATTCTTGACCACCATACAAATAATCGTTCTTTATACTGGAGGTGCTTCTGTCAAAATAAGGATGTTTCCCCCCCAATTCATTGTGCTTTGTGAAGGGAAAAAATGCACCACATGGTTTTCTGAATGTCTGTTACAGTAAACTCAGAAGTACTGATGCACTGACCCTCACTCTCATGATTTCGTATGAAAATGTTCCTTTCGGTCGGTAGCTTAAAGATGTTTTTTTTTGTCTTTAATACAGACTCTCTTAATTGTGCCTTTGAGCCCCAGACCACAACATCTTTTGCAGCATTACAAAGGAAATAAATGATGACTGGGCTGCTTTTTGTTAGACTGAAAAATTACCTGAAAATCATGTTATTCTATTTCATTTTCTCTGCAGCCAGGTAAATGGCTATAGGGGGTGAATACAGTCTTGCTTGAGTTCAGTTAGTCGGGTTTATCTAAAAAAAAAAAAATCAGTAGGGATCAAGCTAACGGACTTGAAATCTGTGAAATCTACTAGGTTCTGCTTTCAGAGCCATTCAGAAAGTCCCTTAAGGTTACTGCCTCTGCGGCCTTTAAAAGGTGCTCCCTCTGTGGCAGCTGACCCTGTCCTGTGATTAAATGCAGGAATCATCCATGCAGCTGAGGAGAAGGACTGGAAGACTGCGTACTCCTACTTCTATGAGGCTTTTGAAGGCTACGACTCCATTGACAGCCCACGGGCTATCACTGCCCTCAAATACATGCTCCTCTGCAAGATCATGCTCAACTCGTAAGTGCTGACACATCAACCCTGACTCATGATCTGTGATAAAAAAAAAAATGTTCCTTTCAGCTGGTAGCTTGAGGAATTTTGACTCTTTGATTATTCATGAACATATGCATTGTTCAGGAAATCTTGCGTATGCTGCAGTGGTTTCAGATACTAAGGCAGAATGGGAACCGGATTGACATTGTAACCAAAATTCAAAACGTGTCTCATTAATGGGCAGTCAGATATTCATTATTGCAGAGTAGCCTGAAATAAGGGCGTAAGGATGCGCAATGACCGCTGGATGGAAGAAAAATCTTCTGATATCTTATTGCAGTTTAATGCTGAAGCGTTTGAGGCGGACTGGGGGTGCAGCATGTGCTGATCTCTGCAGTGATTGACTTGTGCTGTTGGTCTTTCTTCAGTCCGGAGGACGTGCAGGCCTTGATCAGCGGGAAGCTGGCTCTGCGATACGCCGGGAGGCAGGTGAGGCCCAGTGCCCTGCTCAGAGTGCCTTTGTCCCTACCAATGGCTTTGCCTTCTGGTTAGATTGTATGGGGGAAGTTTGCACCTTGTTTGTATGCAAGTAAAAGTTTATTTACCGCACATTTCAAGAACACGGCGTGTTCACAAAAGAGCTATTACACTTCAAAGTCACACAACAGGTAAACAAGAACACAAATTAAACATTACATATATAATAAGTAGAAAGAAAAAAACACTAATCAAAATGCCCCTAGAATGTGTTGTTTGTGGTAAACTATGTTCAAATTATGTTGGGAAGAAGGTCTGTACAATTTTCTGCTGAAGTTGGGCTTCAAGCTCTCAGCATTTAAGAAAGGGGTGTAGTTTTTTGGGAAACGTAGTCATTGTTCAGTGATGGGAGTGTCTTAATCGCATATGGTATTGTTCATGTTAGCTGTCTGAAGTTGTTGGCTTATTTCCCAAATGCATATGATGCAGTGAAGGTGTGCAGTGTTGACGGGTAATTGTAAATGGGTGGGTTTATTATGTATTATTACGATTCATGTAGGGTCCAGGGAAGTAAGGAAGCAGTGAAATATCAAAGTTAGAACATAAGAGCTATTTTTAACTGATTTGAGACTGTCTGGTTTTCTTTAAACAAGTATGCATTGTAAATGCTGAGTATGCAAGGCCAAAACTAATTGACAGTGAAATAATTGACTAATGTATGTAGCATGTGTAACTCTACATAAACTAGCTTTTAAATGCAGATTTCAGTTCACCTCATACTACAAGTGACTCTGACCGTGGCTAGACTTGTTAATGTTCCATTCTGGTCCTGTACCAGTTCTTATGTGTAGGTCATTGCAGGTGAATGTCAATTTTATGTCTGCGCTAAGAAAAATGTTTTCTTAAATATGAAATGCAGATATGTTTCTGGATTATTTGCCAGAGTGTAGCTTCTCTGGTGACTTGGTAAGGGGGTCTTGAGGATGCTGGAGGCCCTGTGAGCAGCTTCCTGAATGGAGAGCAGAGACTCCAGTGATACTTGCAGCTGTTGCACTGCTGGCACTTGGGTTCTAAGATGTGGCAGTTCCTGATGGGGAGGGAGCTGGTCAGGACGTTCTCTGTGGTACTAGAATATAGTGAGGATGGCCTGCTCTCCTCCTCATTATGATGAATGGAGATGCTGCTGTGCTCTCTTGGGTGAAGAAATGGTGTTGAAGACCCACCACTGTTGCATCAGTAGTGAACCAGATGTTTTGCTTGAAGTGTGAACTGCACTTGGTGGTACAGTAGTGAGTGACGTGAACAAAAGTGAGCTATGGTAACGTTGCAATTCTAACTGTTACAGAGGAAGATGAGAGTGCAGCAGACTTCCAGGGCATGATTGTATCAAATGCTGAACTAAATTCAGCAAAGTATTCTTACACGATTGACTTTCTTTATCCAAGTGTGATATGGTCAAATGAAGGGCAGAGAATATGGGATCCTTGCACTAGTTACGGGGATGTGTAAACTGAAAGGAGTCTAGTGAACTGGGGTTACAGTTTTTGTTGACTAGTGCCTGACTAGTGCTTATGAGGTGATGGTAATTTAAGGCAAACCAGCATGTAGGAGTTAAAGGTTTTGTTAATTTCTCTTCCAAATAAATGGCAATCTTTCGAGCAGGGCTATTCAAATCAGTCACGAGGTCTCAGCGCTGTTGATTTTTCCAGCCTTCCTGTGAGCCACGTGTGAAGCCTTCATCCGATCAGGATCAGTAAAACTACAGTGGTACCTGGGTATATGTCCGCTTTGGAATAAGTCCAAATTGGTATGCGTCCTGTGTGGACACGAACAATTCTGCTGATTCACGTGATTTTTGTGTTTTCAGCAAGGTAAAGTGAGGTTAAATTTTCATTTATTTCATCTAATTGCTTTTGTATTTAGGTTTTTTAGTATTAAGCAGTGTTTATTTTATACAACCCCATCAATGTATAATGGATAACAATAGGATTTTTTTTCACGAGAATGGATTAATCATTTTCCCTTCATTTCTTATGGGAAAAATTTGGTATATGTCGTTTGGTCTAAATCCAAGGATCTGGAATGGATTAAGGATGTATACTAAGGTACCACTGTACTAACAACCTGAAAGCAAGGCCTGGAATTTAAATCGGTGTCCAGATATAGAGTCCTGATTTAGAGGGATAAAAGTGAGTTCAAGACTACCGATGCACCTTCATGTAGAAAGTTGATTTTGTAGAAGGTGTTGCTAAGATAATTCGTTGGAGCATGGTCCACACTAGAAGCCTGACCCTTCCATGGATTTCTTCAGTAAACATTAAGTGCTTGATCCATGTAAATTAGTACTGTCAAAGCAAAACATGTTTTCAGGTTTTAAATGTACTTTTTGTAGGCTTAATAAAGCACATTTCAGTCGTCATTTTCAAGATTCTAGAAATAATCTTTGGCTGTTTTTTGGAGGGACTTTGCTTTTTAAATGTCAATAAGTTTGAGACTGTTATTTATAAGAAGCTTTAAAATGTAGTGCTGCCAATGAATAGGACAGGTGGGTATAGATGCTGTATGTACTGGGTGCCACTTTTCTGAAACATATACCCATAATATCCTGAAGTCCTTCAGTGGTACCCATTGAACAATTTAGCATCCTTGACTGATGTGACAGTACAGCTGAGTGATCAGTCTTTCTTTCTCTGCAGACAGATGCTCTGAAATGTGTGGCACAGGCCAGTAAGAACAGGTCGTTGGCCGATTTTGAAAAGGTGAGTCCCATTTGCTTACCTGATTACTGAAATGTGTTCTTCTCTGGCGGTCCTTTGGTCTGTGGGTTTTTGGAATTACATTGCTCCCAGCAAATCATTATCTGGAGAACCAGGTGAATTTCATTCCTGTTTTAATAATGAGGTCATGCCCTCTAGCCCTTCATGTGCTTTAATGCTCTGGAAGGCCCTAAAGATCCCATGTGGTTGTCCTGTTGTCTGAAGCTTGTCCTTCTACTTTTGCTTCCAGGCTTTGACAGAATACAGAGTAGAGCTGAGGGACGACCCCATTATCAGTACCCACCTGACAAAACTGTATGACAACCTGCTGGAACAGAACCTGATCCGTGTCATTGAGCCCTTCTCCAGGGTGCAGGTAGGAGCTGGTGTTTCTCCCCTTTGGTGCTTTGAACTGAATGATTGTGAGAATCTCTCTTCACTGATTTGTATTTGTTTTGCAGATAGAACACATATCGGCCCTCATAAAACTCTCAAAGGTATGAATAATAAAACCGCCCAATTTTTTATTATGTGAGACTTCAGTGTAGAATTAATAGTTAAAGGCTCCTGATTTTTCTGAACACAAAGCCCTGTAAATATGCTATAACATCCATTGCGTTTGCTTTCTTGTAGGGAGATGTGGAGAGGAAATTATCACAGATGATTTTGGACAAGAAATTTCATGGTAAACATTTCAAGTGCTTCCATGATTTTAGATAATGAACTTTTGGACATGCAGTGGCCCTTTGGTACTTCTGTTCTGTAGGCAACGCTTGGTTTAATAAACATGGCCACTGCCAGATGTTTGTTAAAGGCATTGTTTACTGTGTTTTTTTTTTTGGTTTTTTTTTTTTTTTTTTTTTTAAATCTTTGGAGGTTGAATATTTTTGAGAGAATTTTGTTGTCCGTTTACATGCCTGAGTGTTTCGTCTTGTCCAAAGGTATCTTGGACCAGGGAGAAGGTGTACTGATCATATTTGATGAACCCCCAGTAGACAAGACCTATGAAGCAGCTCTTGAAACAATTCAGAACATGAGCAAAGTTGTCGATTCACTCTACAACAAAGCAAAGAAACTAACATAGGTGAGTTCTACCTGGGCCCAGCACTGTACCTCGTGTCTACAGTTTGGGTCCCACACAGGTAATTGGTGACCCCTCAGGGCCCCTGGTTTTCTCAAGGACCCCAATAGTATTTGACTTTCACCAACGTTTCTGGCCGTCATAGGGTTTCCGTTCATTCTCGAAAGATGTGGAAATTCCTTATTGACCCAAGTGTTTAAACCTGAGGACAACACACATTTATCCTAAACTCTCCTTAGCTAAGCAGTTAATGTCTTCTGTGTTCATGAAATCTGTGTTTCAGTGTGAACCGAAGAATGTGGGAATTCAGAATCATAACCCCCCCTCCCCCCCCCAACTCGGGTTGAGATTCTGCTGATTCATGTGTCTGTCCTCCACAGAAATCAAGATGGCAGGCAGTGGAGAATGCGTGACTGGCATGTGGAACTTTTCATGGGAGGAGGAGAGGTGGGGGGAAAAGAGGGGGAACAAGAAAAAATATCCCAAAAACTGAAGCAGTACTCCAGTTTTTAACTTCTCCTTCAATGGACAAAACAAACTTTTCAACTGTATTATCACTTTTTTTTTTTTTTCCTTTTTAAGATGTTGTTTTTCAGGATTCTCTGCAACACTCAGTGGCCCCAGCAGGCATCAGGGAATATTGTACAAAAACAATAAAACATATAAAAACTATACATATATGTGTGTGTGTGTGTGTTGGGTGGGTGTATGTGTATGAATGTGGGCTGTATGTGTGTGTTGTATATGCGCTTACACACACACACACACAATCCTCTTGCAGAATACACCAGTTAGGCAGGCATAGCTTGACTACTTCTGTTGCCAGGTGCAGTGTTGAGACTGTAAACATCTGACAACACATTGAGTACGGTTTTGAACAAGGTAACTCCTTTCACCTCTGCCCCACTGGTTGTAAAGCTTTCTAAAAGCATATATTGACTGGTTGTGGATGGACAAAAAAGACCTGGAAGATCATAAGTCTCTGCTGGGCTGAATTAGATGCTCATTCATTCTGTCTCAGCGCCGTTTTTACAGAACATTGCCAAGCATCCATACCTGTATGTAATTAAAGTCTATCAGTGCTGCTTTTGTACTGATGCCAACTCAATGGAACATGTTGGTTTTCATTCTTAAATACAATAAACTAAATTCTCCATGTTTTGCATTTCATTTCTCCCTATAGTTCTGTGCTACCTCTGTTTGGGTCTTCAGTCAAACCTTAGAATTCGGAAAAACCTGTTGACGCTTATTCTGTTAATGTGTTAGAAGCTGTAGTACAATGCAGTAATGCTGTTACCCTAATGGTTTATATTTTTCTTTTCCAAGTATTCCTGTATTTAAACATCATGTCTGGCTCTTAAGTTTGAAATTAAACATTTTGAGGGTTACTGCAGGGGCCATTGCTTGGTATTTTGATGAAAGTGAAATTCATATGTCTTCTGGGAGAAGTGCTTACTCAGAAGTCATATTTGGTCTAATTGAACTTTGTGGGCAGAGTAAATGGACGGTCGGATACTAAAACAACGCTGAGTAGCCATTGAACATATGTCAGCCAGCCAGCTTTCTGGTAAGAATTTCTTTTCCATTTACTTCTCATCTTCGGCAAGTAAAGATGGGTTTTTAAAGAGCCTATTCATGTAATCTGGTGAAATTGTAGTCTGCCAAGCAGGAATTGTGTCCATACCAAGGTTTGTTAGGTTACATTTCGTATTTTCTGTCTGTGATTTGAGGATTTTTGCAAAATCCTTTTTTTTTTTTTTTTAATTGAGCACTTGTGTTTGCTTCCTATGTCATCAGTCGTGTACATCCAAGGCAAGCCATTGATGGGTTTTGGTGATGTCTGCTGTTTTTTTGGGTGAAAGGTCAGTTTTGCTGGGTTCTTCAGAGGACAAAGGCAAGGATTTAGTGGGAAATTTCTAACTCCTTAGGAACTACTCTGTCTTCTGCAAACACTAATCTGTAGTGCCACAAAATACAATGAAACTGAGCAAGATTTTGGCTCAATTGTCCCACTTTTAGTTTGAACCGAGTAAGTGTGTGTCTGTGGGTTTTTACTTTCCTTTTAAATCACCAGAATCACTCATATGGGTCTATCCACATATGTAGAAAAGTAGTTTTGTTGCAAGTTGCGCTGCTTTCAGAGAATTGCCTTTTGTATTAAACTGCAATGGTCCTAATAAAATAATTTCCTGATAAAATCTAACCCCGCAAACTGCTGTTTTTAGACGTTTCTCTTCCCCAATCATTGGAGCACGAACCACATTCAGAATAGTTACTGATTCTTGGCTTTTGTAAATGATACAGCTTGGCTTGCCTTCGAAATTGTAAATGTAAACATCTTTTGGCGTCTTCTACTGTCTAGTCTAGTTTCATCCAGTCTTAGCGAAAATGACTGTATAGTAGATGATTAATCAACACCTAGGTTTGAAACCCATGTTTGCAGATCTATGTAGGGGTGAATTTTGGTGTATTCTTTATGCATGTTTTGATTTCATCAAACCTTGAGTGGTCATTAATAGAATGGGGCCAGGTTAGTTTTAATGTTCAAATTAAGAGACTGAATTATTGTGTTGGATGGTCATTCTGGAAAATGAAGTACACACTAGAAAGCTTCTGGGGGCTTGTGTTCATTATCTGGTCAGGATCCATTTGGCTACTTTCATGTGTCAAAATTCTGCCTACCTATATGTAATACTGCTCTCTAAGATCCTGCCTCTGAAACTGCAGTTTGTCATGGTCCCACAGAAGTTCAGTCCTCCCACTGTGTGAAAATTCCATTTTAAAAGTTTGCAACTTTGTATTATAGCACCCAGCCCCCCAAGTAAGACCCCTTTTTCCATACACCAGGGGGGGGGGAGGAAGAATGATCGCTTGTTTGAATGTGTTGATGCCATCGATATCAAATGTACAAACGGTTCTTGCTGTCCAACAATTACCGAGTATATCTGATGTTCAGATGAGTGCAAATAAATGTTTTTTTTTTTTTCAAAAATGGTTGTCTGTTTTGTTTCTATCCTGATTTCCATTCTCTCAAAATGTAACTTAGTCCAATTTATTGTACAGTGGTTTCATTTGTGGAGGTATGCTAATGAACCATTACTTGTGATCTTTGTACATTTCAGCCATCGGCACACATTATCGCTAACGTCTGTTCAGTGCTTGGTAGTAGGGCTGTGTACTCTGTTAGGCAAAGTGATAACACTGAGACGTGACTCTCAGCCATAATGGAATATTATGAAATAGTCAAATGAAGAATTCTAACACAAAACTACTCACTAATCTGCTTCATGACTTTTAAAATTACAAATGGAATACATACAATATATGTTTTTAGTAGAATGGTTTAGGGACTGACCTTTTTTATTGTGATAGTCCCTCAGAAACTAAGGAAACGGTTCAAAACAAGGGAGCTAATTTCCCCTGTCCTTCTAAGCAACTGACCTAAATATCAGAAGTGAATTGTCATCCCTAGTTTATACAGGCACAGTACATGGTGGAATGAAACATTCCTGCAGGATCTTAAGCCCACATGCATACAAAACAGGTTATACATGGGACTAAACATAGTGCACTAAGACATGTCCATGCAATAAACATAGTACTGTATTAAATTAACACGTGGGAGCAGGTTTGGTCATCTGTAACGTGCACGCCAAGGAAAGTGTTTTTCATCATATTTCAGCTGGCAATCCCCTTCTGGCAGCCCTTATCCATATAAGCTTTCCTCTCACCTAACTTAACATGACCCTGGCCCTGGACACTTTTCCTACAATAGCCCAGGGAATGTTTCTTTATTTGGATCCAGAGTAGGATTTTTCTGGTTTGCATTACATGTCATGGAAAAATGTAGCATAAAACAGAATATAAAAGCAAAGTTTGTTTATACTCAATTCACAGTTCACCAGATCAAGTTTCAGTTGTGTTGCTATTAGGACACTTAAAATTTCACCCATACATATGTCTTCCACCCGCTTATACAGTACAGGATCACGCTGTGTTTGAGGCTTTCTCAGGGAGCACAGGGTACGAGGCCCACGAATACCTGGAGTGGAATTCTAGTCCGTCGCAGAACATACACACAATCACATTTTATAGGCAATTTAAAGACAATAATTACTAATCTAACCATACCTTCTTGGACTGTATGAATAAGCTCACGAATCACATGGTGAACCCTCACACTTTAAGAAGTGACACTTTGGTTCTGTTTACACTTTTTGGTTCTGTTCACATAAGTCGTCAGTCGAGACATTTCCCCGTTTACGCCTGTGTCTGTCATGTGACTACAGCTGTGTTCAGCTGACCACTTCTGTTCATTTCGTTACTGCCCGCGCAGTTATCGTAACGTTCTTGTAGGATATGTGTCTAGGACGCATTAGCTTTTACACCACAAAAGACAAGTGGTCAAATGCGTCCCAGACCATCTTGACAAGTGGCTTGTATGATCGGATAACAAAGCTTCGTGCTGGTCGTTTATACTTTTATTTAGCGTTGTCCGCCTACGATCCGATCGCCCCAAGACACATTTTAAAACCATGTGTAACAGGGCCATAAAGAATTCAGCAACTGATTGTAACGATGGATCAGATCACGTGATTTAAGCAAGTTGGCGGAAGTTGTCTGTCTGCGTACGCGCCACCAAGCGGTTCGTTTGGCGTATGGACGCGGCTGCGCGGTTCGGCTCTCGCGCTCGCTGTCGGTAGGTCATCTGGTCGAGCTGCGGCGGAGTAGTGTTACACGAGAATATGGCAGCCCGGGTGAGTCATTTTTTTTTAGAAAATAATATTACGTTTATATGTACAAGAAAGCGCGTCGTATCTGTTACAGCGAGACAAGGTAAGCTGCTTAGAACCGGATCACCGTGCTTGTTATGGTCACGCCAACGTCAGCACATCCCACCCGGAAGTGAAGGAGTGCTAACTTGCTGATAGCCGGACAGATTGATTTGCGGGAAACTAGTCATAAAAACTGCTGTTTAGTGACATTTTAAAATCAGCATTATTAAAATATAAAGTTCTTAATATATAAAGCTTTGTTGTCTGCTATTATTTCAGTATGCCGTTGTCAGTAATAATATCAGCGACGAATAAAACTGGAGGCGTTGTATTATAGCTTTAGTTATTTTTCAATTCTGTCGTTTCTAATTACTATGCAAAACGTCGTTCTTAAATGCTGGCTGGGGATTTGGTAACTGCTTTGCAAACGATTATTTCTGAATCTCTTGGAACAGGATAAAGGAAATTCAATGCATCCTTACCTCTTCGTATTGAATAGGGATATTTCACTTCTGCCTGTTTACATTTTTAAAGAGTACACGGGGTGCAAATGAAATGGGGAAAATAAGTTAACTGTCAGATTTAAGGTGATTGTGTTTGAAGTTTTAGTCACGTAAAGCTATTTACTCACAAGGCTTTTTATGACAAGTCAAATTTGAGTAGAAGGACCTCCATCCATTTTTCGTACATTGCAGATGCACTCATTTAACACAGTACTTACAGTTCGGCTTTATCTTAGGACTCGTGGTCAGACGATTGTTGGTTCAAATTTTGCTGTAGGCAGAGTGATGTCACTATAGGGCATTTGAGCCAAGCCCTTGCTCCCTTGCATGACCCTACTTTCTCAATTGTGTATTGCTTTGGGTAAAAGTGCCTGTTAAATAAATGTAGTACAGTTAATAATACAAATTTTACAATACATGTTAGCCAGTGTGGATAATTGAAAATGATTTATTTTGTTGTAAGTGTTCTGAATTCCTCCTGACTAAACACTGTGACACGAGTGCAGGTAAAGGAACGGGGACGTACTAGCAGTATATCCGTACTGGATTTCTCCCTTGCATCCTGCTTTTCTCTTCTTATAATATTTATTTTAAGGTTTTACCTTCACGTTTCAGTTGATTTAGTGATGTTCTGAATACATTCCATGTGATGGTTTCTGCAATTCTGATACAGGGATCCCTCAAACTTAAAGACTACAGTGATTAAGACTTTCAAGTGACATACTGGACACTATGGCATAATTGCCCTGGGTGGATATTATGGATTTTGTGCTGATGTTTTCTTCCTATCAGCAGGGCAAAGCATAATTTCTTGGTATAGTTTTATTGCAGAGTGGCAGGATTACACATTAACCGTTTAAATACTGTTGTAGCATTTTACTGCTGCTATTATTTCAGTAGCACTGCAGTTTTCTGTGCCTGGTGCTTTTGATTAAGTTGCTGGATACAATAATTTTGATTTTGTTAGTCCCTGGTGCTGTAATTTGTTTCTCTGTTTGTGTTTCCCTTTAATCTTCCGCATTCAGAAAATGCAGGCAGCACGCTGCCCGACAGATGAATTGTCTCTGACAAACTGCGCCGTAGCGCATGATAATGATCTGCAGCCTGGACTGTGAGTATGCCTGGTCGGTGTTAAACGTCACTTGAAGCAGTATCATATTAACATCACTGATGGCCTGTTAAGCAGTGTAGCATGTCAGGACATTTGTATGGGTTCAGATGAAGCGTGTAATATGCATTCTTAAGCTGAGTGGAACAAGACGCTGTACGGCTGGACGCCTGGGCTCGTGTCTAATGCAGCAGGCTGTAGTGGTACTAAGGAAAACGGGAGAGTTCCTGTCTGTCCTGTGGTGAACCCAGCCTTTGTAGCCACCAGTGACTGGGTCCTTAGGTTCCTCAGTAGATATCTTAAGCTGTCAACACACTCAGGTATTTTTTGCCTGACGATAAATCTCAGGCGTGTCAGTTTATTTACCAGATTCCGTCAGCGTCGAATTTGGGGACCGTCCTCTTTAACCAGAAGTACCATATCAATAGCTGACATTTCCCAAGTAAAGTTGCAATGGTTTTGTGATGCACTTTCTGTCTTCTGCAGCCATGTAACTGTGAAGACCACCTCCACGCACAAGTTTGTCTTCACCATCAAAACGCACAAAAGTGTGGTGCCAGGCACCATTGCTTTCAGTTTGCCACAGGTAGGGGCCTTGTTGTTAATCATCTTTTTCAGGTTCCAGGGATGTGAATGACACCGTTATTGATGATAACTTTGTATAGGATGTATTTTGAGGGCATCATTTCCGTTGTGTATGAACATATTTTTCACTCTGTTGCTTAAGAGCAGTAGGATGTGAACCAGCCTGTGTCTCACTGACTTGTGATCAGATTCTGGGTCAGTCTCGCAGGAAGCCGAGCCTGAATGCATATTCATTGTAACACATTAGTTCAAAAACATCAGCTGAGTCTGATTCCTGAAAGCACTTGATAGAATAAGAAGGATGTGTTCCCATAACTGCTGAAAGCACCTTAGCTATTCAGCTATTCAGATATGAGATATATTAGTGCTCTTACTAGAAATTTGCGATTACTTCTGTGTTTTGAAGCCAAATTTTGTTATATAGTTATATGTTACAGATGTGAAGCCCTTGATAAAAATGTTTTTTTATTCTATTCTTTTTGAAAATTGAATAAAAAAAGTTATATAGTTATATTTTAAAAAGTTATATAGTTAAAATGTTGATTCATTATAAAATGCAAAATTAAGGTCTGTTGCTGATGTTATTATTTCTTTTTGTGCCATTGATTAACAGCAAAAAACTAACTAGATTAACAACCTGGCTGAAATCTAAATATGGACATCTTCATATGGACAAAAGTATTGTGTCATCTGGCCGTTACACCTACAGGAACCTCTACGACATCCCATTCTAATTTCATAGGCATCGATATGGAGTTGCTTCTCCTTTGCAGCTATAGCAGCTGCCATTCTTTTGGGGAGGCTTTCCACAAGTTTATGGAGTGTGTCTGTGGATGTGAAGACCCTGGCTTGGAATCTCCATTCTAGTTCGTCCCAGTGGTTGAATGATGGGGTTGAGGCCAGGGCCCTGTGCAGACCAGTCACGATCTTCCACGCCAAACTCACTCAGCCATGTCTTTATGGATCTTGCTTTGTGTATTGTGGCACAGTCATGCTGGAACAGAACAGGGCCTTCCCCAATCTGTTCTCACAATATTGGAAGCATAGAATTGTGCAAAATGTCTTGGCATGCCGAAGCATTAAGAGTTCCCTTCACTGGAACTAAGAACGCTTTTCCACTGTACCAGATATGGTTCTTCTGGTATGGTACTTTCAGTACTGTCACTTTTCCATTGACTTCCAGTCAAGTACCAGTAACGAAGGTGCCAAACCAGCTGGGGTACTTCTTCAGTACTTTGGGGGTGGGACTTGACATGCTTTCTTTGTGGAATGGTTATACAGGTATTCAGGCCCCTGAAACACAATACAAATACATCGCGTTGTGATGTAATGTGGCGTCGGTACCAGTTTAATGGCAGTGGAAAACCAACACCTTGAAGTACTGCTATTTCGGTGCTTCCATGAAGTATCAAAAGTTCGGTACCTGGTGAGGTAGAAAAATGCCCTAAGAGCCGCTGCCCAACTCCTGAAAAACAACCGAATGTCCGCAGTGACAGAGTGCTTTACACCACTAAAACAACCGAATGTCCACAGTGACAGAGTGCTTTACACCACTCCATCGCAGGCTCGGCATTGCGCTTGGTTATGCGAGTCTTGCATGCAGCCGCCTGGTCGTGGAAGTCCATTCCATGAAAGCTCCCAGCCCGCAGACTTCTGCTGGGGTTAATGTCAGAGGAAGTTCAGAACACTGCAGTTATCGAGTCAACAGAGCGATGGCGACTTTCACAGTAAAAAGCTGAAGTGACTGCTGAAGGCATGCAAGCCGTTTCAGAGGACAGATGCATTCACGTTACAGTCGGATACAGGTAGCGTAATTAAGAATGTGAACCGTTAAATCAATTATGAGCAAAAAACCAGAATTGGACAATCAGGCTTGTAATGTGAACGCAGCCTATTACGCACTCGGTGACCCCGCTCTTTTTTTTACATGGTCTGACACTTTGTGGATGAGTTTCTGTTGTTTCTAAACGCTTCCACTTTGCAAAAATACCAATTACAGTTGACTGGGATATCTAGAAGGGAAGAAATTTCATGAATTGTCTTATTGCAAAGGTACTTTTGTCCATATAATGTACCTTTTGACAGGCAGTTAAACATCTCTGCCAAACAAGTTGAATGTGTTTCTATGATTTTATCCATGTAATCCCTCCTTTTATCTGTTATTTTCTATTTTAAATGTTGCTTTCCGGATTATAAAGGCAGTATGTAAAAAAAGAACTGATAGAAATTTTTATCAAATTTAATTTAGTACGTTTTTTTTTTTTTTTTTTTTTTTTTTTTTTACACAATCCAGTTTGAAGGATGAAGGTAAATTTTTAAATTGCTAAATAATGGTTTGCATTAGCCACCACATTCTAAAAGTTGGCTTCTAAAAAGGTTTAGTAACAGAAATAATTTAAAATTAATAAAGTGCATTGCTTGTTTGCACAGTTGCAGTTTGTTCACTGTAGTGATTAAATAATTTTTCTACAGAGCAGGATGTAGTGATGGTAATTCACAGCTGCTGACCAGGTGTTCAGTTTACCTGTTGTGAGCACTGTTTAATGACGAATGAAGCTAATGCACAGCTGACTAGTGCTGACCTATTGTGACCACTGGTGGCTAATGGTAACCAGTGATGCTAATGCACAGTTAGCTAATGGTAAGGTAACCAGCGATGCTAATTCACAGCCGACCCTTGTCCTGTCATTAGCATTCCTGCATGCTCTTTGTTCTCTCTCTCTCTTTCCGCCATTTCCTCTGACACCTGTGTGCTTCTGCCCTTCTTCTGAAAGCAACAGCACCTTTCAGGTACAACAATGATCTCCCTATTTTACAGATAGATCTATAAAATAGAGTTAAATCACAGTGAGAAGTGCCAGTAGATGCTGACAATCTTCTGACGTTGCTCCGTAACACAAAAGTTTGAATCGCACTGTTCTGAAGAGATGCCAGATGGCTTATGTTTAGATTGACATTTCGACCCATCAGTGATTATCAGAAGCACACTATTTACATTTGGAATGCCTCTAATTCTAATGCCTTTTTCTCTGGCGTTACAGCTGCATTATAGTAATCAGGATTTTCTTGGTCTGGAGTTATTCTAATGTACATTTAATATAACTGGTAAAGTTGCAGCAATATCATGTAATATCCATATATTGAATTGCCAATGACACAGATCAGATGGTTCATCATGTCGTTTAACCACAACAATCATTTAAGGTCCCTGCAATCCTGTGATGGATGGATGGAATTACTTGTGGCTTTTTCATGCTGTAGCTAAATTAGCTTACTTTCTGGTAGTCATGTTATGGCCATTCTGGTTATGAAGAGCATATTTGTCTTTTGAAAATAATCTGTTTGTTCTGTCCTTCAGAGAAAATGGGCTGTAATTTCCATTGGGCAGGAGGTTGAAGGTAAGGGATATACCACAATGTGCTGGCATAATGGCAATGCATGTTATATTAAAGGTATGTGGAAAAGCAAAGTATATACCACCAATCTGATGTTTTGTGGCCAGCTGTATTCCCCTTCTTCGATAGCTTCCTTTGATCCGGAAGCTGTTTGTACCTGTTTGTTTATACTTTTATATAACTGTAATCAAAGCGCGGTGAAAAACAATATGTCTTAATATTCACAATCCTAAATCTGAGTGTCTGTGCCTCTGAACAAAAGGTCTCCAGTTCAAGCCTTTTCTTAGCAGGATATACGCATTTCTCCACGGGGATCAGTAAACCGCCATCAACCTCATCATCGCTGTTGCTGCTGTCGCCGTCGTTTTTGTTAATTCTCCCTCCTGATGTATAAATCCCTTACACAAAATTTTGAAGAACTCGTCAATGGAAGGGAACTGATACTTTGGTAATGCTGAATCCAAAGTGAGGCATAAAATAACATTTATTAGGATTTGCAGTACGTCTCTCTACCCGTCTAGCTGCACTTTCACCGTCATACTCCACAGTAAACATAGAGGATGTCATTAAGAGCATGTGCTGAGTGTTACGTGGACAGTGCAGAAAAGGGAATCCCCAGAGCAGTACAAATGGGCAGTCTTCTAGCCATAGTATCGACGGCCAGGGAGTTCACTATGTTCCTTTTTCTCTCCCACAACCGCAGTGGCTTCCTACAATTTTGACAAAACCAAGCAGTGCATTGGCACCATGACCATGGAGGTAGATTTCCTGCAAAAGAAGAATGTAGACAGCAGCCCCTATGACTCAGATAAGATGGCGACGGAGTTCATCCAGCTCTTTAATAGTCAGAGCTTCAGTGTGGGGCAGCAGGTAAGGCACTGAGACTGTGGGGGGGGGGGGGGGGATTAGGGAAGCGCACTGGTAATCGAAAGATTGCAGGATCGAATCCCCCACCAGCAAGTCACCACTGAGGTACCCTGAGCAAGGTACCGCCCCCAAGCACTGCTC
>JAODKE010000101.1:27553736-27572812 GCA_026779605.1 Mormyrus hasselquistii | reverse complement strand
TCGCGCCCCCGCTATATCGCGGTTCGGCTATCGCGCCCCCGCTATATCGCGGTTCGGCTATCGCGCCCCCGCTATATCGCAGATTTTTCCCCGACGCATCACAGTTCTCTGCATGTCGTGTACCTTGCTTGGTTGTGAGCAAACTTTTTGTGAACTCTGTTACTCATATCCTTAGCCCGACATCCACATATCATATGTGTTTTCAAAGTGTATTTTAACAAGTTTACTTGTGTTTAAAGAGTTTGGGAGGGGTATTTTAAGGCTTAAACTATTAAAAAAAAATGTTTATTTATATGGTCTTTTTATATCACATAATTTCTGCAATGTGGGGGATCACTGTAATTGACATAAAGAGCAGCGCAGGCTGTAGGTTTTATAAGGCTGGGCTAGTGTGTCCTCCTAGGCGGGATACATAGCATGTAAGGGGCTGAATTTTGCACGAGTTGATGGAGTCTTGTGGGAAATGCGTAAATGCCAGCCAGAATCAGGTTGCAGCAGGTGAAAGGATGATCTGGATAAGGAGCCATGCAGAGCACTTTGACATGAACAGGTCATTTGTTAGTTAGTTTATACAGTGGTGATGCCTCCCCCCCCAGCTCTTGAAGAAAGTAACAATAATCTATTGATCACTATTAAGATTAGTGGAGATTCCCATTGTCTGATCCAAAAATACATATTGGACGATGAATCTAACTTCAAGTTTGACTTGCTTTCTAATTTCAAGTTTCAATTGCTTTCTATTTTCAGTTGCCTTTGTTCCTGGAAGACAGCCATGGTTAATTGTTATTGCTTCATGGTAGTTCTTCATCACCAAATATCCTAATTTTAGAGTTACATTGTTGCACTAGATTAATAGTATAATGGAGATCTACAGAGCTTTCTGACGGAAAACTACACAGATTTGTTAGTCCTGGCAGAACATGAAGTAGGGTATGTTGGGATTCTTATGTTGGTCTGTTTGTGGGCCTCATCATCAGCGTGATGGTGTTAAGTATGGAAAAAGCACACGTTGCCTGCAGAGGGAGATGCTCACCTGGCAGAGGCACCCTGCTCTCGTGTCTGATATTTGATAGTGTTGAAATGTCCTGTTGAGGGATTATACAGGTGTGATGACTGTTTTGCTTCCCAGAGCCTTCCCAGTGCCAGCAGGTTTCTGTATTGAGAAAGCTTGAATAATTAACTTTATTTGAGTTACTTATGCTTGTTTTTTATAGAGATTAATTGCAGATTTTGGCCAACTTCTTCCCTTGATTTGCAAACCTTTGCGATGTGTGTTTTGGAAGAGCAAGGCAATGATGTAGAATTTCAGTTTCAGATGTTGAGGTGGCTGTCTCTGTGGTCCCCCTTCATGCGTCCGCCTCTGCGCTGCGGTCCCCCTTCATGCGGCTGCCTCTGCGGTCCTCCTTCATGCGGCCGCCTCTGCGGTCCTCCTTCATGTGTCCGCCTCTGCGCTCCCCCTTCATGTGTCCGCCTCTGCGCTGCAGTCCCATGCGCTGCGGTCCCCTCATGCGTCCGCCTCTGCGCTGCAGTCCCATGCGCTGCGGTCCCCCTTCATGCGTCCGCCTCTGCGCTGCAGTCCCATGCGCTGCGGTCCCCCTTCATGCGGCTGCCTCTGCGCTGCAGTCCCATGCGCTGCGGTCCCCCTTCATGCGGCCGCCTCTGCGCTGTGGTCCCATGCGCTGCAGTCCCCCTTCATGCACGTCGCTGAAAGTGTGCGCTGCAGTCCCATGCACTGCGGTCCCCCTTCATGCGGCCGCCTCTGCGGTCCCCCTTCATGCGGCCACCTCTGCGCTGCGGTCCCCCTTCATGCACGTCGCTGAAAGTGTTTCTGCAGAAGTTGAAAAGAGTAAGTGAGCAGCGTGGTGTTCTATGTTCCTACCGTTTCCCATATCACTCCTCATGTTTCTGCAGGCTAGCGCGAAGGTGGAGGTCGACATGGAAAAAGCAGAGAAGCTACAAGTCACTCGAGGGGATTTCTTGGCCTCCCTGGAAAATGATATCAAGCCTGTAAGTTTGTTGTATTCTCACCCCTGCCTTTAGTACAGGAATAATCACATTTGTACATATGTGGAGGGATTGGGTGATGGGGGAATGGGTGGATTCTGGAATACCTAACTCACAATTACAACTACAGAGGGAAGTTGTATTAGGCTGAACGCTGCCACTTAGTAGTGTGCATTGGGTATGAAACAGATCTGACAATTAGCACTTTGGTATGTGCTGTTTCCAATCTACGAGGCAACTAACAATTTCAAAGAGGCCGAATAGTCAGTGACTGATGCACCAGAGATTCAGGCACTGGCAAAAACTGCAGTGGCAAAAACTTATTTAACATATGCAAGACTATGGCATATAGAATTTGTAATGTGATATATTATATATTTTTGCCCGGGATTCTTTATATTTTCATCGTCTCCTTGAATGTAGTTGATGCCTCACATGAACTAACACAGTTCCTAACCAACTGTCCCACAGATGAGCTTGATCATTCTGTCCTGTCTCAGCTAGGTTAGCTTTAGCCTTAATACTTCAGGAAGCTGAGATGCCCTAACAAGGGGGACGTACGGAGTGATAGTCGATGTTTTGTTGTTCCTCAGGCTTTCGGCACCAACCAGGAGGACTATGCCAGCTATATCATGAATGGCATCATCAAGTGGGGTGACCCGGTAACCCGCATTCTGGATGATGGGGAGCTGTTAGTCCAACAAACCAAAAATAGTGACCGGACACCCCTAGTCGCTGTGCTGCTGGAGGGTTGGTAACACTATGGTTACACTATGGTTGCACACGTGCTACACACAGAAGCATATATGTGCATATTTACATGTTTACACTGTTAACTGAAAATTAGGCTCTTTCAAATTTTACTGATTTGCAAAAAACATGTAATTATTGGCTATAGCGTCTTTTGAATGATTTACTGTATTTTGTAAGCAAACCAGTTTTATACCTTGGATGTCAGTGGTATGGTGTGGCTCTAGATCCACCGCATTGGAAACGTCCCATTGACTCTGCTGCCGGAAGTTGTGTGACCTCTGCTGATTTTTGCACTCCAGGTCCTCCTCACAGTGGAAAGACGGCGCTGGCTGCCAAAATATCAGAAGATTCTCAGTTCCCCTTCATTAAAATTTGCTCTCCTGACAAGATGATTGGCCACTCGGAGATTGCCAAGTGTCAGACCATTAAGAAGGTGGGGGGTGCTTCTCAAGGGCTTTTACAGTCATTTGTGATGTGCACAATGACACAGTTGCTTCAGTTTTTCCCAAGCCTGTTTTTGTCCTGTCGGACCTACCTGTTGTTATTCTCGTATCTTGCGGTGTCTAAAGCAGTCTGTTGCTCCTTGTCTTCTAGATATTTGATGATGCCTACAAATCCCAGCTGAGCTGTGTGGTGGTTGATGACATCGAACGACTGCTCGGTACGTCCGTGTCTCTCCTTGTTCCCCGACACAAATGTGCCTACATAAATAAACTAAAGTCTTGTGGTAGAGCCTGGATTTCAACTGCCAGACAAAACCCTAACTGCAGCCTGCTCTTCTCCGTCCATTTCTTTGATCCTTTATGATCCATAAAAAATACCACCATGTGGCCAGTTCTTCTCATCAAAATTTGATGGATAATGATAAGAATTACATTTTTATTGACAAAATAGCTTCTTTGTTCGCATTTTGATATGATCTGTAAGGCAGCAGCATGTTTCCTGAGCGCTTTGGGACAGGATATTCTGTTGCTTTGTCCTGTCTTGTGAACTTTTAATGACACCCGGCTGTATTCATGGTGAATAAAGCCAGCTACACGAAGCTATAATGCAGCAGTGTATTTAGGGACACGTGAACTGGGACACATGAACTCTTATTCCCTAATAAATTGTTTTGATTTTGGCCTTACTGTTTTCAGGAGAGCCAGCCAGGCAGGTTGCGATCTTTCCTTGGCCACATGGCATGCGATGCATTGTCTGCGCTATCCAACAATACAGACCCTTACCATAAATTTATCGCTCCTCTGTATATGTTAAGATTGTAATATCTGGTCTTTGCGAGATGGCGTTTCTGTTTCTAATTACTGTCATTGTTCAGGCAATTGATCATCTGTGAATCAGATTTATTCGTGTTTACACTGGTTCGTTTATTTATTTTTTTTTCCCCCCCAAGGGTGGAAAGTTTTGTTGAGGTGTGCCCTGTGGAACAGCTAAAATGCAAATTTCATGCTGGAATGTTAAGAGGAGCAGGTAGCCAAAAGTTGACAGATCAGAGTAACCTAGGTGCCCCGTGCAAAAAAAAAAAAAAAAAAAAAAAAGTACGTGTCGTAAAGAGAGATTAAAAGTTCATTGGCTAGAAATAGGTGAAGATAGAAATGCTTGTTATCTGTTTCAGTTATCTGCTATGTGTGTAATACTGGTCCAGGGCTAGCATGTTGTCTTGCTTAATGTACTGTACTTGTGTTTTGTGTTAAGGAGCCTACTAAGCTTCTTAGTAAGCATTTATGAGTGCCGTTTCTAATAATTAAACTGAATTCACTTCAGCAGTATTTTATTGCAGTCCCTATTGGAAAATAATAAATTAAATCAACAAACGATCACAACAAAGTAATAAAACACTTCATAATGGAGAAAAGGGAGCAGTTGTAGGTGTCGCTCCAGGGTTGCATTTTTTTCTTCTTTTTTTGGCTGCTCTGTTGCATTCCTCTGCCGTCTGGGTAAGTTACGGTAAAAGGTGGGACCTATAGAAAATGCTTACACTATAGAGATAAGATGTGCGTTTCTTCACTGTTAATGCTCTCTGTTCAAAGTGTCTTTTATTCTATTGACAGATTATGTTCCAATTGGGCCACGGTTCTCCAATTTGGTCCTACAAGCCCTTCTGGTGCTCCTGAAGAAGCCCCCTCCTCGTGTGAGTACTCTACCCATCACGCATTCATGAACTGGTTTCTGTAGCTTCTGTGGTGGCCTTCGCTCTGCGAGTCCATGGCAGGACTTGTTGTTGGTTTGCTGTGTGGTCGTGTTTGTATTCTACACGAGCATGATGCCCATTGTCCGGCTGCTATTCCACTACTTGCAGGAAGGTGGCGGCAGATCGCGTCCCAGCTATCACGATTCTTGGAGAAGTTTAGAAGAAAGTTGTCTTCCAACCCTGTAAAAACTATTTTAAGAGCTTGTTTTGAAGATTGTGCGGACCTTCTTTTTAATTTCTTTGCTGTGTAGTTCAGCAAATTCACCATCTAAACATTTTTGAAAGCATTCTGCATGCTGTTGTATACTGAGTAACATATAAACACAAAACACAACAGCAGTGTAAATGTTGCAGTTTGTATTAATTCAGCCTTTCAGTTAGCAGGGTCTCCCTAGCGTGTGTGCGTGTGCTATCGGGGTCAGTAGCTGTGTGTGTAGCTGTGTATCCGAGCCGCAGGCCGGCCCTGAATGGGAGCGGAGCCGTTTCTCCGGGATTGTAAAGCTGCAGGCCCAGTGGGGAGCCGGGGGCAGAGGAGAATGGGCCCCTGTGAGAGAGCTGAGAAGCTGGCAGCACTGCCGCCTGTGTGGCACCTCATCTGCATGCAGGCTCACACACCATGCGCCATGGGGGGGAGGGAGGGGAGGCCCACACAATAATCCCTCCAGTATCCCTCCAAGCAGCCCCTGCTCCCCAAACGCTGGCCTCTGGGAATCTACTGCCTCGCAGTTCCACCTGGATCTTCAGAGGGGATCTTCTGAAACGCACCGATAGCTGAATGAGGAGCTGTGCCAGTTAGACCCCCTGTTCTCCTAGTGTAGTGTTTCTCAACCTGGTCCTCAGGAACCCCCCAGACAGTCCACCTTTTTGTTCCCTCCCAGCTCGCAGTTAGGATGGAGCAGAAATGTGGACTGTCAGGCAGGGAGATGGAAGGGAGCAAAAACATGGACGGTCTGGGGGTCCCCAAGGGCCGGGTCGGGAAACGCTGTCCTGGTAACACGGTCGCAGTTAACGAATAGCTGCACTGGTCTGTTTCTCAACAAAGAGCCAGGTGACCCAGAGCAGCAGTCGTCTTTGTAATCCTTAAAGTACTGCTTGCATATCACTTTACTGGTACTTTACTCATAGGAAGTGGAGAATAGATGGACTCCTATGTAACAGTCCAGGCAGCCGTGTTTGCGATAAACCTGGTTAATCATCTTAAACCAACCAACACGTGTTTATTAACCAATAAATACATGATCTGTAGAAGTGTGTTTTCATTATTTCTTATGTATCTTACCATCCGTTGCCATCGAAGACAAGGATGAATACATTTGGAGGCTATACGGCTTCCGGGTCCCTGGTCACGTTCTTAACAAAATTATGTCTTATGTTGTCATGCAGGGGCGCAAACTGCTGATCATTGGCACCACCAGCCGCAAGGATGTCTTACAGGAGATGGAGATGCTGGACGCCTTCAGCACTACTATCCCTGTACCCAACATCTCCACCGGAGAGCAGCTGGTAGAGGCACTGGAGGTGAGAAATGGACACCTGAAGTAACTTCACTATTAGGCAGTGGGGAGTTACGTATGATAGTATGATAACGATGGCGATGATCCTTGATTATTTTGGGCATGGCAGAATTTATTGGTGCTCCAACCATCTGTTGTGTACAACTGTGCATTTTGTGAAATCTCTCTGTAAGCAACGAATTGATGTTTGCTCAAAGAGGCTGTAACCAGATTTTTGTCGATATTGGTTTCCATTAGCTGCTTGGTAGCTTCAAGGACAAAGAGCGGGCCATGATTGCTAAGGAAGTCAAGGGCAAATCCATCTGGATTGGCATCAAGAAGCTGCTGATGCTCATCGAGATGTCACTGCAGGTGAGGAGGGGTCCCCCGGTTCCAGTGCGCTCCCTCTCCTGTAAATGCTGCAAATGCAGGGCAGTACTGGCTGTGGCTGGGGAAAATTTGGCTGTGGCTGGAAGTTTTTTCCTCTGGGGCTGAATCTGGTCAAAACAAATGTGCGTAAGTTTCCTTGCTGGCACCTCCTGAAAACTGTCACTTAATAATACAACAACAACCAACTTACAGTAAGTTGGGGAATCAAAGAACGACAGCATGAAATGGGCAACAACACTAAACAGTAACAAAATGAAACAAAGAAAACTCTGCACATGATCAACTTGTTTTTTCTACAGTGCCCTTATACCTGTTTTATAATTGGCAGATTTTCAATAGCTGCATTGCTTATGGGCAGCAAGTAAGTTTTAGTTTTTGCCTTATGGCTCCAGTGCTGATGTTTTTGTGCTGTCTGCCAAAAGGCAGCGCAGCTGTGTAGCGTGACTTAAGTCCTTAATGCTGCTCGCGTTCCCAAGGCAGCCTGTGGTAAAAATCTCCTGAAGTGAAGGCAGATGTCTCCTCATGATCTTCTGAGCAAATCCTCACTGACTACTGCAGTGTTCTGTTGTCTAAAGTTAAACAGGTTACGTGAAGTGACGTAATTCAGTTAGCGCTGTTGGAGTCTGTCGTGCACCTGTAGATGTTGGTGAATTCTGGTGATACCTGGACCTACCTCGGGTGTCTAAAGAAGTAAAGATGTTGGTGTGTCCTTGATTACTGCAGATGTGTGTTGTGAGCATGTAAAGCTGTTCACTTTCTGCACAGCTGATCAGCCTGTAAATCCACCTTCTCCTTCCTGAAGTCGATGAGTCTCCTTGTTCATTCAGACTGTTGTTTTTCGTTGGGACATTAATGGTTACAGTGTTTTGGCTTAGCCAAGCCAAAACTGTATGCAAAACTTACACAAATGACTCCAAATCAAGTCCTTTGCTTGTAACACGGGAGTTTAATCAATAGACAATATTAGGGGGAAATGCAGGGTGGTGTTTGGCTCTGAGGGCTAGTGCCCGTGATTGGAAGGTTGTTGGTTCAAATCCCATGGTCTGCTAAGTGATGTCACTACTGAGTCCTTGAGCAATGCCCTTAATCCTAATTGATCTTGGTGCTGGCTAATCCTGCTTTCTCAATTTGAGAAATTCTGTGTTGCTGTGTGTAAAAGTGTCTGCAAAATAAATAAATGGAAATAAATTAGTAGTTGTGTTGCGGGAATGTTTATATCCCTTCAGCTAGCGCTCAGGGTTGTGTCCTTATGTGCCGCCGTTGCACTGCAGCTGCCAGTGTACCTGCTGTGGTTCCCCAGTTTTGTCGCAGCGGAACGCAGTGTAAGCGCAGTGGAATGCACGAATGCAGGGAGATGTTTCCTCCGGAGAGGTATGAGCCGGAGTTTGCTGGGACTTGCTGTTCAGCTGCTGTGCTTCAACACGACAGCAGAACCTAATTTCCCTCCACCTCACTCACACACCCATACAGTAGCACCCCCCACCGCTTTCATTTCCCCTAATTCACTTTTTCCTCCCCTCTGCTCGTTTCGTACTTTGTGCATAAGCTAGACTTTGCTCATGTTGTAACTGAAACAGCCAAAGGCGATCCAAATGATAAGCTATTGCTCACACATTGATGTTAATGTTCTTCCGCCGCTCCCCCCTCCCCCCTCCCTTCTTTTCCCCCCTCCCCGCACCTCATCGCCGATTTCTCTGCGAGGGCTTCAGGGATACCTTTCACGCTTTGTTTAATTGTTCACACTTTGTAAGATTTTTAACTCCAGAACCGAACGGCCGTTTTATCCTGTTAGGATCGCTAGCAAATCAGTCACCTTATCGTCATGTAGCCGCATAGCGGTGTTTTTTTTTTTTTTTTTTTCTTTTTTTTCTTTTTTTTTTAGCAAATTATGAATGTATGATGTACTACCAGTGTGAAAATTATTTTCTATTTGTTAAATAGATAGACCTGCTTGCAAAGTGCAAGAGTGGGATAATTTATCAGATGCCAAAGTGGTAAATTCAGAAAGCAAGCCCTTGGTTAAAGTATTTCTATGGCAACACTGTATAGGTACAAGGAGGAAATAAAGCAGAATGCTTTCTGATTGTTTGTCTCTAATATTGTACTTGTCATTAAACTGCAGTTTTAATCTGTGTGGTGCCTTTAGTCCCCCCCCCCCTCACTGTTTTTGTAGTGCAAACATTAGCTTTCAATCCAGCACCTTTACAGAAAAGTTTTTGCATTCATACAAAAAATAATTAGATGTTTTCGTTAATGCTGACAATAGTCCTTAATAATTTATGATGACTGTGACACTTCTGTGTATCATCAGCAAAGAAAAATTATCAAAAGAAATTTATTGACGTTGGTGTTAAATCGTGTTGCTAATTGGGATACAAGTCAGACAGAAAATCATTAGGTCGCATTTATTATGAAATAATGGTAATGCAACCCTTTGGCGTTCTCTCATTCTTCCCTAAGTAGGAGGGCTTATTGTCCAGATAATGAGGCCATTAAAATGGGTCGGGCAGCATTTAATTAGTGGAATATTGCTATTGTGTGTCATTGGTAGTGCTAATATGTCAGCATAGGGCTCGCTGAGTGTCTGTTTTCATGCCCACCCCCAGTCTCCTTCCTGGAGTGTATGTGCAGAGTTTAGGGATCAGAACCGACCGGCCTGACCCCGGGGCGCTTCTTCCCCCAGCTGTGTGTTGCTGGGGCAGGTATGGCTGTCGTCATGCCCGGCCCTGCGGATTTATCACCAGTCCCTCTCATGCAGTAATCCGCTCATCCCGGCCCAGCGCAGACACCCCCAGGCGCTCCCTGCCACCCCCAACCCTCTCCCCCGATCCCAGCGGAAGGCTGGCAGGGTGAAGGATTACCGCTCAACAGTGGCCCAAGCCGTGTCCGCGTCTCCGTCTTTGAGAGGAGCCGACGTGTTGCATCGTCGAGCTCCTGCTCTGAATTATGGCTAAGTGTACAGCCTGACAGCAACGTAGCCCTGCTCCGCTGTCCCGCGATGTCGATGGAGATAGCAGCCCCTCATCTAGATGTCTATGTTGGCTGTTTGTGTTTCAGATGGACCCAGAATACCGGGTCAACAAGTTCCTGACTCTGCTCGGAGACGAGGGCGCGTGAGTGTCTGCCGCTGAATAGACTCGCGTGTACAGTCTGTGTATTTTATTAAATGCCAGTCAAATGATTCATTTCAGGTCAGTCAAAAATGGTTTAAATGTAATGACGTTGATCTTGATGTTAATAATAATAATAAATAATAATAATAAATATTTCTTCCATTTGTTGGGCCAGAGTGATGTTGCTAAACAAAATACAAACATGTCAGGAGCAGAAGCATGTTAAATGTCCCTCTTGCATCCCTGGACCTTGAAGATGTGGGTCAGGGTGGAAAAGGGACAACTGCTAATTATCAGGTGTCAAAATTCATGATAATTGGCAGATCATAAACATCAGCTTTTATTTTCCCTATTAATTGATAGTCATTAAATACTACTGACTTACCCATGATGCATTCTGCTGACTGAACAGATCTGAAATAGTGCACTTAAAAATATATTTCCTAAGTAAACAATTGCTGAAAAATGTGCAGTTGTGCATACATTCACAATAGTTCTCAGGTGGACAGGTGTTGCTGACCACATCAGGAACTGAGAATTTGAATATCATTGTTCTTAAAAAATATTGCCAAATGGGCACATCAGTCCCAAATGTATTTCACAGAACGTAGGCCCTGGCATTATTTAAACAGTACAGCTGCCTGTTTGTGCGTTGTGTGTTTCCAGTCTCCGGTGGCTTTAGGGTAACCGGTACGTGCTGTTAGATGGCCGTGCTGACACGGGCCAATGGGCTGCCTTTCAGACGCATCGTTCCCATTGGTGGCCTGTGCCAGGATGTTCCCAAAAGGCTTCTCTGCCGTTTCAGGCCTTTTCCTCACAATTGTATTTTCTGATCACTAGGCTGAGAGGACATCACAGCAGTGGGCTCATCTGAGTGCCCACGCATGCTTCTGAAGGCAGCGGTTCCGTTGCTCGTGGTAAGGGGTCCTGCACGCTAATCGGTTCATAGTTCACACACAGTTAACATGTCAAAGAGAACTGCAGCTATGCTGAAATTCCCTGTGACACCAACTCTGGGTGCGGTGCTGACTGGAAATAGCAACAGTATTACTCAGCCTTGTGACTCGATTGCCCCAGATCCTCTGTCCTAACACCAGCACAGTCTAAGGAACCCTCCCTTAACCTGAACACACTGGCCCACATCACATGCATACCATTTGCAATATGATGAGCATAAGAACATTAGATAAGAGGATGACCGTCTGGAAGTACTTCACGCTTTTAACAGCAATTAGTAGCACAGTGATTTGCAATATTTGTAAAAACTCTGAGAGGTGGAAGCAGCGTTTATTGGAAAATCCCACAGAACAAAGCTCACGGAATTGTGTGAGACAATGCGAGTCATATGGAATCAGTAATGGATGATATGGGAGCTAGCTCGGGCTAGTTTTGTGTACTCTGTGCAGCTTGTGATGCACGAGGGGCTGTTATCACAAGTATAAATATATGTTTATTAAAATAGGTCTTGTGCCGGAATCGGTATCGGCAGTTCTGTATCGAATCGGTATCGTATCGGCAGTTCTGTATCGGAATAAGATCGGAACTGAAAAAAATGTGGGTAGACCCATCCCTATAGTGATTTTAAACATCGTGCACCACAGCACCATAAGGCGATGCCAAGTCAGCTTTGCTCCAGCTCTGGTTTTCACCCCACTAACTGTCCCTTGCTTCTCCTTCCTGCAGACAGCAGAACGCCCTCCATATCCAACACACAGGGAGACTTTGAGACATCAAGAAGCAAAGATTATACATTTCATCTCTAATAAATGTTGACAATCTGACAGTAAGTGCGATGTGTCCCCCACCGCCCTCAGATTTGTCCTGCCCCCCTGCATGTTTTCAGCAGCTCCTATAAATCTCCCCTAACTGTCGAGCAGTGAGTAACTGTACGTTCATTATATAGTTTTAGTCACTGTTGTATAATTTGAATTAAAAACAGCCTGTGTCCCATTCTGTTGCCATTGCAGTCTTGTTCTACGTTGCGGGTATTTATTTGCACATATATGTGAAGTATTTTAACATAAACTCAGATATGGTCATGCTTGTGGATATAAAATACATTATGTGCTGTGTAGAGGTGTACCTATTTGGTGTTTATGTTATGTATGCATCTATATATCGTGTGAATGTATTTATAGCGAGTAACTTAAATTGACATAATGTAAATTAACATCATTGCATTGCTCAGTCTTGATCTGTCGGCTCCAGTCTTAGTGTTCACACTGCCGTGGATGTTTCCGCCGGCCATTGAAGAGCACTGTTTATCAATCTGATACCCCACTGCTGTAGGCATGCAGGTGCTTACTGAGCTACAGCACATTGTATAAGTATAAAACTACTTAGGACAAATACTTAAAGCAAGTCATGCATGTTTCTAACAGCATCTGTTCCAAGGGCGACCTGCGACATTCCCCTGGGAAACCCTGAAAATGCATGATTCAGTGTACTCACGTCTAGGTCGGCATCTGGTTATTTGTAAATATTTGATTCACAGTGCGTTACAAGTCTTCTGACTTGCGCTTGAATTAGTTTACATTGCACTTGAGAATAACAATAAATGTTTATAGCATCGCCGGGGAGAAGTGTCTGTGGTTTGTCGTCAGGCGCTGTGAATGTGAAGGACTGGTGTCTGCTGATTTAAAATGGCATGTACTGCCTGGCACCCATTTATCCTCAGCCCTTGTTCCTCAGTCCGTCCCAGTGAACGGGCTCTTCACAGATTTACTGATGTTGACCATGAACGTGCAGTGCATTGTGGGAATACTTTCTTTATGTTGGGGAAACTCGCTGAGAAAACTGTATTCTCTTCCTTTGCCGAAATTTGTATAGCCGTATTCTTCTCTAAAACATCTGTTGTGATTCAAATTAGATTAATCCAGTTACATTTTTTTAAATTATGCTGTCTGAATCTATAGAATGTATTAACCATCCCTTGAATTTGTGTTTCGCTTAATGGATGTTTCGTCTCTCTGATTTGTTGGTGTTGATATGGGGGAAATGTGTCTGCATCAGCCGGCGGGATGGTGACGTGAGGGCTGTGTCTCCTTGCATGTGCTGAAAATTTCTGAGGTTGATTGTGAGTAATTAATTTGCCGGGGAGATGAGAACAGCAGGCCGTGCAGACATACCGTAGATGCTGTGTTTAACCAGACACATGGGCAGTGGAAAGTAATGTTTTTTCCCGGCTCACAGCGATCAGGTGTGTTTAAGGGGATTTTATTCCATGTGTGGATCAGTCTTGTGTGCACATATGCTTGCATCTAAACTGTGTGCCTTGGGTCTACATTGCAGATATTTTCTACAAATTTTTATTGTAACGTTTTTACTATGAGCATTTACTGTGAGTCCAAAGCTGCTTGTCATGTAAAGTGGCAGGATTCAAATGTGATGTTTCAATAAAAATGCAAAGAGATTTTCTGTCTGTCTGTTTGTGTGTGTGTGTGTGTGTGTGTGTGGGTTTGCATAGATCACATTTGAGGACCAAATTGTCCCCAAAGTGTAGTAAAACCTGAAATTTTCCTACTTTTGGGGACATCTTTTGAGGTCCCCATTTGGATAACCTCAGATTTATGAAGATCTGTGAATGCAATCAAAAAAGTAAAAATGCCAAAAGTCTTGTATTTGGGTTGGTTACTTATGGTTAAGGTTAAGTGTGTGTGTGGTGTTTTTCCCCTGTTCATGTCAAGTGAGAACACTCTGGACTGAGCACCTACAGCAGAGCATAGATATGCAAATGTAACCAATTCCAAATGTTAAACTGACATTTAACTGCAGATTGTTCTTTAGAAACTTAATAAAAAAATGAATCTTTATGCATGTTTTGTTTATTTTTACATTTGAGCCCCTTTCCCCCTTTATTCTTTAAAAGCCATATTCTGTTCCCTTGTGTGTGTTTGCATGAAGTTTTTTTTTTTTTTTTTTTTTTTTAAAAGAAATCCAGGATCACGTTAAGAGTGTGGAAATAACAAAGAAGCATCTTTTTATTATTTAACTAAAGATAATGTCATGCCCATTTTATTATGTAAGGTCTAAGAATATGCCAGACAGTTAAGTACATTTTGCAATGGAATAATGAACTGAGGTGTCTATTTCATTGACTGCCTGTATACACGTTTTTCCACGTTCCTGTCAAACTTGAAAAGATGTATAAGGCTTGGAAGGAAAAGAATGAGACAAGAATTTTTCTTCAAATATATAATCTTAGTTCAGTCATACAGATATATACATTGTATAATAAATAATATTTATAAAAACATAGCATTTTCAGATTATAAAATAAAAAGGGACTTATTAAAACTTTGTACAAAACTTTGGATATAGCAAAAAAACAAGTGAAACAACAGAGGAAGTGAGAAAGAGGGTATTTTAGAGGACAGTGTGGACACTAGACTACGTCACGGGGATAAAATCCTACTCTAAATTGTAACTTGTATGTTTGCTGTTAAATATAATTGCTAGGAAGCACTTCAACTGTCTGAACATGTCGTGTGGAAACCATGACGACTGCTGCCGATGTCGTGAAGCTGGTCGCCCCCACTGCCCTGCGCCGTCCCGCCTGCCTTCAGCCGTCACACACACACACACACAGATGCATAGACACATGCACGCGCGCACACACACACACACACACACACACACATACATAGAGGCAGATTCCCTCAGTTTGCAGGCTGCTTGTCACAGGCAGGACTTGCGGTTAAGCTTCTAGGTTTGTTATTGCTCCTCTATGCATCCATATATGCTTATTTTTCCCCCAGGGCTGTTGTCCAGCCCACTCATGAGTCTCCGTTTTTCTGTGTGTAGTGGGAGGGAGGAAGAATTCACTGCAGTATGGAGAAGGTAAGTGAGTTACAGGACGACAGCCTTTTTCTTACTGCTACTATTTTTCTTAAGTGCAAATTCCATCAGGCTTCATGCACATATGCTATTTTATTATTAATATCTCACATTTCAGGTGATCTCAGTCGTGGTCTGAAATGTCTTCTATTGTTTTTAAAGGGCACAAGTTCCACTTCTGTCTTAAAAATAGAAACGGTCTGAATGATAAGACATGCCTACTTTCTTTATTATTATTTAGGACGTACGGAATTTGTATTTGAACTCTGACTGCCCCGGCCGGATTCATCACAGTTGTATGGGGTTTATACCTGGATAACAGGAGGATACCTGTGAAGTACCGTGTGTATTTTCTGTGGGCCGTCAGACTTCTGAACAACACCGAAAAAGTTACATTTTGCATTGCGTGACGTCGATTCCTGCAAAATGATAAGATCTCAGAAACATGGCTATAAAACCAGGTCCTGAATCTAGCTGCAACAGCACAGCGCGTGGTATCGAGGAGCAGGTCAGTAATGCATCCCAGGCTGCGGGGCCCCCGGTGGTCTCAGTGCTCTGTGTGTTCGGCGGTCGAGCGCCTGGCTGCTGGGATGAGACGCATTGGGCCGGTACTGGTCAGGATGGGGGGGGGGACGGAGTCCTGAGCAGCAGGGAAGGTCTCAGCACCTGTGCTACCAACAGTTCCTGCCAGCTGTATGGAGCCCGGTGCTGAAGAAAGCAGTGTTGCCATGGAGGGGTAGCGAAATAAATAAAGATGGGGGGGTGCGGGGGAGGGGATCCCAGCATCATGAGGGACAGGGAGAAGTGAAGCACTACGTTGGGATCGGGAAGCGTACTGAGGCTTCACAGTCGGACTTTGCCTGACTTTCCAATACGGAAGTGCTTTTGATCATGGAAGTTTATGCCTGGGAACCTGTCCTGTGGAGGTGTATGTGTGTGATGTCATCGTGAGTCTGCGCCCCCCATCTCGCCCCTGTGCGGCCGCAGCCTTCACTTGCATGTGTGCACGTCGTAGACGCGCATGCACTCCTGGCAGCTGACGTAGCAGCACCAGTGGAAGATGCAGTGGCACTTCTCCTTGCGCTTCTCGGTGCGTGTGTTGTGGCCCCGGCCGCAGCAGAGCAGGTCGCAGCCCTCGATGCCGTGCGATGACACGTTGCAGGCGCGGTCGCGCGTGCCAAATGAGCCCGTCTCGGTGTTGGGTTCGCAGAAGTTGGGCGAGCCCTCGTAGTAGACCAGGTCGCGCTCCGTGGGCGGTTTGAAGAAGGCGTACTTGGCGCGCAGGGTCTCCACCCAGCCCCGGGACTCGCGATGCTTCTCCACCACCATCTCGGAGGCGCTGTCATATTTGTCTTTCAGGTAGTCGCCCAGCATGCGGAAGTCCGGCTGCGCCCACCAGCACGTCTTCACCTCGCAGCTACCTGACAGGCCATGGCACTTGCAGCGCAGGTGCATGTGATCCAGGATGGTCTGTCGGGATGGAGACAGAGGGACGGCTTCAGAAAAAGGCAAACGGGGATTCTCAGGTTCCCGTGATACACCCGGCTGAAAGGAGATCCCTCGCTCGGTACAGATACTCAGCCATGTGCTTAAAGGCAAATCCACAAAAAAATGTGAACGTCAATGCATTTCAAAAACACAGAAAGACTCTTGACAATTTTGGCTCTGCCCTTGACAAATCTGGCTCAGTCCCGACTCCTGGGGGAGATACAGGTGGTTTGGGCCACAGGGTTCTGAAGACGGCATATTAATTGTACGTGTCGACATTTTGGTGAGGTGAGGGAACTCTGTAGGCGACATTTCAGGGGAACTAGGCAAATCACAACTGGTGTGCGTCTGTTTTTTTTCCAGGTGCTTCTATAAAGCAGCCAGATTCCCCTCGCCCCACCCCAGTTTTGGGGGTGGGGAGTGGGGGAGGATGGGCAGGTGACTGCGGCACCTCGGCTTACCGGGGGCTGATGTCACGTCCCAGGCTTGCCGGGCCACAGGCATCTCCGCAGGGCCCCTGCGAGAGTCGGAGCCCAAGCCCAGTCGTGAATGACGGGGATCGGGTGGGGGGCCGGGCGGAGGGGCGGCCATGTGAGCACCTTTGTTCTCCCGGCTGCTGTCAGCCCAGATCAAAGCTGGGCCTTGTTACCGTGTGGTCTCTCCAGTTGCCCCCCAGCCTCTCCAAACCCTTCCCGAAACACCGCGGTTTTTTTTATTTTTATATATATAAACAATCCATTCTCTTTCTGTCATTTATTTTCTCCTTCTCGAAGTCACTGAGAGCTTGAGTGGTGTGAGCAACTTGAAGTTTCTCCAGCCAAGAACACCTCCTACATGTTATATGTTGGGTGTCTCATGTGTGCCTGTGGTTGGTTCACTTGTCATGCAGCTGAATTCCACTACAGGTAACTGCAGGTAACTACAGGAATGTATTTTATAGCCTCAGCACACGTTGCTATTCAGCCTTACAGTTTACGTTGGGAATTACAAAACAAGCACATGAACGTTCCCCCAAGATCGCTCAGGATCAATGGTCAGCCCCAAGAGCCAATGAAAGACCGGCAGCCGTTACCGTGCGTCCTGCCTCGTTGTTATGCCGGTTCATGGCAGAACGGGCATCCGGGCGGTTCTCTCTGGCGTCGGCGAACTCGCGGGACACCAGGACCCCAAATTCAGCGTCCTCACTGCAGCCGCCCCACTTCCAGCCCTCCCCGGGGGGACCCTTGTGGTGGGAGTCACAGCCGCACATGGTTGAGGTCCCCTCGGAGCAGGAGCGCGTGACGGCGAAGGCCACGCCCGCCGAGGCGATGGCGTGCACGAAGGCTGACTCCCGCGTGGCTAGACGGGGATCGGAGATCGGGAATCAGTCTGGGCAGACATCACTGCGAAACATTCAGATAATTCCAAAACAACCCTCAGCTAAATACTTCTGGTCACTCAAAGGTAAAAGTTTTAAATATCGGACGCTTTTTCCCCAAAGCCATAAACATGCTGAGCCATGAATTCTCTGTTTTTAAGTTGTCGCTCTATCAATTCATATTCCCTCCATTGTTATACCCTCCTCATCCTTTGCGTAAATATATACATTTTACGTTGCTGGGTGGTTAGCGCTATGTTATGTTATTTTAGTGTTTATTTCTGTAATTTTAATGTGACCCATTCCACTCGAAGAAATTCTGTAGAGTTTGTTCTGATTCTGATATATGTCTGGGGAACTTTAGTCACGCTAAGGGGTACAAACAGCATCAGATCTCTGACTAAAAGTGGCATCTTAACCACTGGGAATAATGCTGGCAACACTTTTTTTATGAATAAGTTGCTTCGTGGTCAAGAATCTGAGTTCAGAGGATAACAATTTAGGTTGATTTCCCAGGACTCCCATTGGATAGGCTAAATTGTTGCAGTAAAAATGAACTCCAAACAGTTGGGTTGTATAAAATCACCTGCTGAGCCGCACAGCACCAGCAGGTCACTTTACCTCCAGTGATATGAGAAAGCCCCCGTGCACTTGGATTAACTCAGCTGGAGTTGGGAAAGTAAGCAGTGTGAAGAGGAAAACCAGCATGGGGCAACTCCATTCAACAGGGGCTTCGCTACTTACGGCCAAATCTTGCTTATTATGGGCTAACTATTCGACCCATCTGTGTACGAACGGGCACTGGATTTAAAGTGACGTGATCCCCGTCAGGATAACACACCCCGTTTAGGTTTCAGACCCTGTCAGTGATTTCCATAGACGCTTTTGATAAGCCAGCACCAAAAACGAGCTAATGGCTAAGCAGGAGTACAGGGAGTGTGTTTCAGTGGAGAGAAAGATGGCAAACACTCTGTAACAGCCCCCCAGCCCACCCCGGACAGCTGCAGTCCAGTCACAAAGCCCAGCCGTCTCCTGATAGTACTGTCACATAGACAGAGTCTCCTAACGCTATGTGTTAAGGTGCGTTTAGAATGCCCCCCACCCCTTTAGCATGTGCGGGACCTGTGTGGCTGGGCTGTAGCTGTGCGTGTTAGGTTTCTGCGACGTGGTCTGAGCACCGCTGACGACGCCCCCTGTGAACGCAACAGCTTATTATGTTACCTGATGCCATTGTCTCAGGCTGCCGGCTATGTGGTCCTGCTCCAACCTCAATCCACGCCCGGGGCAGGGGGCCAACACCTCCTCTCTGACAGACCTGCTAGACTCTGTCTCGCAGCACGCCCCCCCCCCCCCCCCCCCCCCCCCCCCCCCGCCACGCCCCCCGACCGCACCCGCCCCCCCCCCCCCCCCCCCCTGCCCCGCCCGCGGGAGCCGGCCACCCGCGGCCCCAC
>JAODKE010000101.1:27532592-27553636 GCA_026779605.1 Mormyrus hasselquistii | reverse complement strand
CCCCCCCTCCCCGGCGCGGCGGGGTCCCCCCCCCCCTCCCGCCCGCTCGCGCCCCTCTTTCTCGCGTGCTACCCCCCCCCCCCCCCCCCCCCCAAAAGTTGTCAGGCTGTTAGCTGCACTACGACACTTTGCACCCCAGCTGCTGTGGGTCAGGGCTTGCAGAGAGTCACAGACAGGACCTCTGATGCTTCCACACTCACACTGTCACACTCACACCATCACTATGAGTCTCTCGGGAGTCCTGAATGTACCGAGCTTAGCTATTCCGGAAACTGACTCGTCAACGAAACTCGTCACGGGAGGAAAGCGGTGATTTCCCTATTGTGACTCCCATAATCTCGCAGAAAGGAACCTCTCTTTTTTTGACCCAGATATGGGCCAGTAGAGCTTAATGACCTGTGCAACTCACATTGGATAAAAGTGCCTGCTGTTGGGCTACAATAAGCACAAATCCATCTATCCATCTATTGATATCACAAGTCCAGTTCAGGGTTCAGAGCCTGGAGCCTATCCCAGAATGCACAGGGCAGGGGACACCATGGACGAGACTTCAGTCTATTACAAATAAATACTGATAAGCCATATTCCCTAGCAAACAACAGACGAAGCGGTCGGCAGCCTTGTAACCTGAACAGCCATTGGCATGTTCTCACAATAACGTCCCGCCATCGTTCTGACACCCAGCACATCCCTGCGCTCTCCCCGGCCCACCGAGTGTCCCCGGCTGCCCCGGCAGACCCCGGGACGCCTTTCCCAGCGTGGGCTGGGCCCCACGGGCCCTGAGGAGGACTGGCTGTGAGCCGGGGTCTGAGCTGCTCCGCGCTACCTGCTGAGCCCATGAATCTGCCTTTGTTCCTCTGGTGTCACACTGCGTTACCCGCACAAAGGGGCTGGAGACGCGCGCCTCCACGGCCCGGCTCTGCCCGGAGCTGGCACTGCTCACAGTAACCCCCCCCCCCCACACCCCCCCACAGCCACAGCCACAGCCAGCTTCCAGCAACCAGCCCCAACCGCCACCCCCACACAGAGCCGGCGTCCCCGGCTCCGCCACGGCCGCCGCCATGCCCGCCCGCTCCCCCTCTGCAGCACCCCCTGCCTTCCGCCTCATTGCAGGCTGACGGGTGAACTGTGGAGAGACCTCCTTTCAGCCTGTTTTCATGTCAGAGTCAAAAGGGCGTGTGAATGGGCTGTGCGTGGGAGCGGGCCCCTCTGAGGCGCACTGAGATGGCTCGCGCTGCTTTTCCTGCACAGTAGGGGTTGCGCTCAGCCCCCCAGACCTTTTCTATTGCCCCTAATCTCATTTGGCCTCCCTCTCCTTTATCATTTTCTTTTGGAACAACAGCGGTTCACACTGCCGGTTTCTGCCCTGCACTCTCCTGACACTGGGGCTAATTAATTTCCAATCAGGAGGTTCACTCCGAGCAAAATCAGCTCTTTATCGTTAAAGATTTAAAGGACTGACTGAGCTCATTAATTCAGTCGCCTACTTGTGGCCCCCCCTCCCCACCCACCCCCAACCCTTTGTTCACATTTTTTCAGTCCTCGTTGGAAAAGTACCGTGTTTACACTGCTGGTGATTAACGAGTGCCAGTCATTAACAAGTACAAACAGAAATGATAATTGTCTCATAGCAGGGCTGTTGGGGGCCCTCTACCTCCTCAATGGGGACAGTGGATCCCTCCGGGCTGGATGTGCTCTCAGGCCGGGCCCCCTCGGCACAATCCGCAGCTTTGTGTGCGGACAAATAGGGCTACTAGAGAACTTAACTAGAACAGAGGGCTGTTTTCAAACATTTTAAACAAGGTGCTCCTTTCCCTTTGAAACGTAAAACCACAGAAACAAACGACAAGCCGTTAAATGCCCGCTACAAAGACTTACAAAAAGTACCTCACAGACTTAAAGGCAGAGTCGTAAACATATCGTCTGCCGCCCCAGGCTACTGTAATGACTGCGAGTTTTAATGTGGCTGTTATTAATGCACCTTTGTCCTCACTTGCAGTCCTGTTTAACGATCCTGTTGCCTTTACACTTTTTGATTAGACTATGTCATTCTTCACCATACTACTTTTCACCTGGACCCTGTTTTCTCCAACATTGTCTCAAAGCAGCTGATATTCAGAAACTGTTTTCAGATGACCCAGTGATCAGTATCAGTTACAGTGATCATTGGGGCGGCACGGTTCAGGCTGACTCATCTTTATATTTCGTTTAGACAGCAGGGGAGACCTCAGATATCTACCCTCACAGGGGTAACAGACAGAAGTCACAGACAGACCAGAGTGTGGATGTGGCAAGGACCCATATTACTGTGACGTAACAGTACAGACGTTCCTCTACTTATGAACGAGTTACGTTCCGAACGTTATGTTCGTAACTTGAAATGTTCGTAAGTCGTCATTCAACATCATTTTAAGGGTACTCAAATCTATAATCACTAGCCTTACGCTTTTCACCAACCATGATGGACAGTGGATGCAAAGAATATTTAAAACTTTATTTTAATTTTAAACTTTGATCTCGAGAGCACGTCTTACCGATACGCAAGTACAAAGAACTGGGATGCTGGGAGTACGCACACTATGCTGCTGTGCGACAGAAGTAGCGGCTAGAATTTATACTATGCGGAATTGGCACGCAGAAACAAATTTGATGTTGTGGACAGGAAACAGGAGCCTGGCGAACACACTTTGGACTTGCAGTCCTCTTCGTTCGTATGTCTGAAAGTTTGTAAGTAGAGGAGCGTCTGTACTACTCTCTACTGTCAAAAGACATATTCAGCCACTGATGACTCAAAAACGTTTTTTTTTCATGAAGATGTAACTTTTTGTGTTCAGTGCTTGGGGTCGGGTTCTACCTTCTCATGGCCCTTAGGTATTATTTTGGGGCCCCCCCTACCAAGAAAATTGATGATTTCACTTCCTCCACAATGTAGCCAATTTGGGGCCCTCGGCAACTGCCTATTCTGTGTACAGTTAGAGTCGGCCATGTTGGCACTGACTTACAGGTCGATTTGACATCGATCGTGAATGACAGATTTTGCAGGATGACCCAATGATGGTTTAAATTACAGTTCCTGGGTCCTGGGGCATCTGCATAATTTTTGTTTCGTCTGTAGTTGCTAGAAACAACATGGGTGTAAGGAAAAAAAAAAAAAAAACACTAATCGGTCAGATAATTAACCTGTGGATGAAGTGTCTTTTCCTTGCTACCTTTCATGTAAACACTCAGCACAAAGGTTCCCAAACTCCGCCTGTAGGCATGTGTGTGTGAGGGTCATACCTTTGTCCAGCACTGGGCCGAATATGGCCAGGTTGTCCTCGATGGTAGTGCAGTTCCAGCGTCGGCCCCGGAACTGATGCTGGCACTCCTGGATTCCCAGCTTGACACCCTCAGCCACGCTGGGCATGATCTCGATGTAATTGCGACAGAAGCGTAGCTGCTTGGGCACCAGGCCGGGGATGGTGCCACACAGGATGGGCTGGGAACCCAGGGAGGAGTACTGCTGCCCCAGAGCCAGGGACCTGAGGTGGGCAAGGCAGGACGCGGGTCAGGGCAGGGTACACACACACTCAGGGCCCACTTTCCTACATTCCTGTACCATGTGACTGGTTTACTACATCAAGCATGTTAACATGTTGTGTTAATCAGGCTGCCCTTGTAGTTTAGTGTTTTTTCTTTTTTGGGGGGGGGCGGGAGGGGGGGGGAATACAGGCACGATGTCATTTATGCATTACCAGGGTTCTGCTCTCTTCATTTAACGTGGTGCCCATCTGAAGAGAGGCTAAAATTACATAATATATATCATGCTTCAAGACAAATTCTTTAATTTGTATTTTTGTTACTCCAGCAGAACAGCCTCCAGCAACCTGCCTTATGAAATTATTTTGGTCAAGAAGAATTATAGCAAAGTTCATATTTCAAAAATATCAATGTGATTTCTTACAAATGAATAAAGATGACCTCTTTAGATCGCCCCAGGAGATCATTTTGTCAGTCATTTATCCCTTTTTGTGTATCGTTATAGGGTATCTGCTGCATATACTTAGCAGCCACCTTGTCAAGTAGCACCAAGCCTACTTCATGGGGAGATGGGTCGTCTGTTCAGAGATGCCATCCTGCACGTCACTGTTGTACTGATCTGATCTCCTTGCACATATGGCCTTCCTGTCAGTTTTAACGAGTCTCATTAGTAATATGTTTTCACCCACAGAACTGCCACTCACCACTCACTGGATGTTTTTTTTTTTTGTTTTTTTTTTTGCTTTTGTACTATTTAAAAAACTGTAAACTGTAGCCATGGTGATGTGTGAAAATCCCTGCAGGTTGTTCCTGAGACGCGGGGACAGCCACATCTGGCACCAACAATCAATCCATGTTCACGCATCTTAATTATTCCAGTGCTTAGTAAAACACTTATTGAACCTCATTACCCTTCCTGGTTTCTGTATACTGTTGCAACCACATGGTTCACTGTGTAGAAGAGCAGGCTGTTTACATTAACAATCAAGTGTACCTCTTAAACTGTCTACTGGGATATATTTCCAAACTGTGTATTTGAAACTTTAAGTACGTCACAGATTTAATCACTTAAACACTCATCATTACTCCTTCTAAAGAATACCGGGGAGCGTATAAGGTTGTGTGTGCTTCTGTGCCTCTTATCGGAAGGTCACTAGTGAGTGATGTCACAGTTGGACCCCTGAGAAAGGTCCTCAACCCCAAATGCCCCAGAGACGGGCTGACCCTGCTCTCTGATCCTCGCTTGTATGTCACTTTGGACAAAGGCTTCTGGTAAATAAATAAATGTAAATGTATTCCCTCTCAAAATGACCTGATGATGGTTGGTGAGATCCATATTCCAATGAAGAGTGAAGGGCTAATCATATTTATTTTTAGGATGCAGAGAAGTAAGGTGTTGTCTCTGTTGTTCAGATGAGGTGCTATTATTATTTTAAATCACGCTGAACGCTTTTATAAACAGCTAATTTTTCAGGCCTTTTCGATTCTTTACAAACTTCCAGTTATCTTGGTAATACTTTTGTCTCACACTCTAATCTCCACATGATTAAATCATAATTATAAAGTTGCTTTATTCTCAAACAGCCTTTTATAATTGGGACAAAAGTAAACAGCATTAGAATAAGTATTGTTCAGATTTAACCTGTCAGGTGCATGGTACAAGGCAAAAGCTACAGTGAGAAACTGCAGGGTTTTGTCAGGGTATTCTGGAGACAGTATAGTAGATGTTACAATAGCATTATGCAAGTAATATAAATTGTATCAATGCGGCCACATATCGTATCAGGGTGTTAATGGAAAGAACCGGATTCTAACTAAGATTCTACAACTTGAAAGCTTTTTGTTATGCAAAACATATTCCCTAGACTCTTTCTTAAATTTGAAGCTGGGAGAATTGCTATAGATATCTGATTATGAATAATGATACGTTTAATTATAGCCATAATCGATTCTCCACTGCCCTTCAAAGGTAATTTCTCTTTCCAAGTTGAACCTGATCTTTATCAACAATGAATAATAATGACAAAACAAATGTTAAATAAATTACTGGTAGTGTCAAAGGAAAAGCAATACTTTACGACAACACTGGGAGGTGAGCAGTGGGACAAGTCTAAGAGTCATTCATTCATTCATTCATTCAAAATTCAAACCCTGAAAATGAGACATTTTCCCCCATATTTCGTTCTCAGCCCTGAATGAAATGGATATTTTTATGTACAGTTGCTAACCAGGATCAGGCTCTCGCTCTGCGCATACTTAATAGCAAAACCATCCATTTCAATGCAAATCTGGGATAACGATGACATGTTGTGCGTGCACAGTTCTGTAACAATGCTTTGCATTGTTATTAAATCAGGTCCCAAGACACCACTAATCCATCATTCTGGCTACTTTTTTTTTGGGGGGGGGGGGGGCTATGATCCTGTATTTCTTTGCATGTCAGGGGGTAATGAGACAAGAAAACTGGCAAACATAATCATACTTATATTATACCTATATGCACTTTTTTTCACCAAGAAGAAAAAAAAAGCACGCTGCTTATGTAATTCGTAGGGCAGATAGATTCCTTTTTCCACACCATAAGACATCATCACGCAGGCAAAGAGGCATGTTAAATGCGGTGCATTTTTAGCATAATCAAGTGTGCATTATGGCCAGAGTGCTGGATGCAGTGCATTGATCCAATCCCCCATTGTTTCAGTGGGAGTTGGCATCTGCTAAGCAAGGATTAATCATCTAACTGAGACAGGCCAAATCTGCAAGGAATGCAAGAAAGCTTTACGATCTCATTGGGATAATGCATTTTAATGGGCTTCTTTTCGTCCGACGGTGATTAAATAATAGATAAAAAATTGGGAGATTTGCTGTGTCTATGTTATAACAAGTTTACTGTGATGACAAGCTCAAACGAAAACCATGCAACCCTGGAACTGCATTTGCTTTTACTGCGAAATATTTAAAGGTCTTTTCTCTAGTGTTGCTGTTTAATTTTTAAGTGCGTGCCATTGTTGAATATAATTTACTTTTCCAATAATACTATAGCTACACATTTTACACACCATGTTGCTCCTCCTGTTACTTTGCAAACAAAAGAAACAAGCACTATACCAACATGTGATTTATGCGTCTTTGAAACAGCATAGCTTTCTAAACAGATCATACCAGCTTGTAAAACCAAAGTGCAACAAAATTTGACCTTGTTGTAGCGAGAGTTTATATAAACTTGTGTCTTCCTTGTATCCTTGTGTTGACAACTTAATACCAAATTATGTCTTTTATCACATGCCCCGACTGCCACAGGTTATTTTTTAATACAAAGAGGGTTCAGTTCAATTCAATTCAATTTTATTTCGTATGGCGTATTTTTACATTATATTAGCTCAAAGCGCTTTCCATTGTCCCTGCCCAAAGCCTCCAGTGAGCAAGTCAGAGGCAACAGTGGCAAGAAAAAACTCCCTAGAAGGAAGAAACCTTGGGAGGAACCATAATCGAATGGGGGGGCCCGTCCTCCTGGGCCGACAGAGGAAGTCAAGTGGGCAAGATGGCAATGTCCCAATTCACACTGGGGGCCGGGTAGGTGCTAAGTGCTGCTTTAGATGGCAGGACAGACAGTGGTAGAACAGCAGGGCATTCAGGAGAGACGTCACAATCACTGAGGTTAACCAGAATCAATGGCAATGTTACGTTTGCCACTGGTCTGGCACCATGGTACTTAGTTGAATGGAAGAAATCTGACTGGCACTGGGACGAAATGAGGTGTAAGCACTGACCACCACCCAACTCCTTTTCTCAGTGGCCAACCAGAGTACACCTGTACGGAAACAGACTGTCCTCCCTCCGGCCACCATCACAACATAGGAAAATAGACCGTATTTCCCCAGGAAAATGTGCAGTCATTTTTAAAAAGTGCTTCGCAGTTCTGATCTTTTATTTGGTGAAGAGACCGAGATTGTTACTAAGCGTCACATATCTTCCCTAATAGAAGGGACTTTTATGATGTTTGATTGCTGGCCATAATGAAACAACAGCTATGAGATTTTCTTTTGTGATGCAACTTGCTTGACCATTTTGAGGATTTCACTGTAAGAATTGACTTTATTATTGAGTCTTGTCCTGCATCCGCCGCCCCCGGACACACACAGACTGGGAACGAAAGCTCACAAGAGATTCTGACAAGCCTACAGTATTGGCATTTAACTAGCCTTTTCAACAACGACAAGGACAACAACAGCAAATAATAATACAACCGACTAAATGTATTGAAATGGATGTTTTAGAGACTCTCCATTCACAGAAAGCTGCCCCCCATCCTGGGTTGTTCCCTGCCTCGTGCCCGTAGCTTCCGGGATAGGCTCCGGACCCCCCGCAACCCAAAAAGGATAAGCGGTTTGAAAAATAGATGGATGGATAACATTGCCTTATTTTGTGGGTGACAGTTGTTCCACACAGAAAAATATGAGAGATTTGAATGCTTTAGCATCAGAAAGCATCTGTTGATGGGCTAGTTGTGGATTTGACGTTAGGGCAGAAACAGGCTCTGGTGTTTGTACTTTATTTTGGCCTTTTCTTGGAGTGATGCAGTGATCAGCACTGACACCTCACACCTCTGGGACCTGGGTTTGCATCTGCACCAGGGCTCCACGTGTGTGGAGTCTGCATGTTGTCCCCGTGTCGTCGTGGGATTTCCCCCAAGTTCTCTGGTCTCTCCTCACAGTCCAAAATCATGCTTAGGTTAATGTAAGTTACCGGATTGCCCCTAGGTATGAATGTGCCATGCATTGAGTCGGTACCCCATCCTCGGTTATTCCCTGCCTGGTGCCCGTAACATTGGGAATAGGCTCCGGACCCTGCATCACTCTGAATATTTGTAATTATACAGACCACTAAATGTACTGCACCTCATTTTTTAACTGCTACAGAGCAGCAGTTCACAAGCATTACACGTTGCAGTAGTAGTGTGTTCACCATTCAACTTCAGTCTTCCGGTCAGCAATCCCAGAATGTCAGCCATTCAAGCGTAACTTCCCGGTGGGAATTCTGACCTTCCGACTTAAGTGGTTGGTCAAACAAGACAAGCATTTACCACTGTCAATTCCCGTTCGAGATAAGGATATTGCCGACGGTCTGGATAGCCTAGCTACAAATTCCTTATTTGCAGCTTATTTCATTTATGAGAGGCAGTGGTCTTCACAGGTCCGAAGTTGGGATAAAAGTATAAAGAACTACTGACAATTTTTAGATGACCTAGGCTACGCTATTCTTTAGTTTGAAAAGCTTGTCTGTCGAGTTGTGCAGACCATGTCGCTCTGCAAAATAAAGTCTCGTGTCATTCGGGGGCCCTTGGTCCAAATTCCCCCATCCACCTACCATCCCCCCACCCCTCAACTGCACCTTTGTCTGCAGCTGCACCCCTTAATCAAAATACATCCTCAGGCATGCCGGTAACCAGCTGGAGGTGCGCTTTGCTAACAGGTACTGTATCTGCAGCCGTGCCTCTTTGCGACAGCAGATCTGATGCACGGCATGCTTGGGTCCATACTAGAGACTGAAATCACACGTCTTTGCAGTGAATCAGTTCTATTGAGAAGTAACAGATTCATTCAGGATTGTTCCTTGAGTCGTTCGCTCCTCCCTGGGACATCTTTCTATTGGAGGAGATCTCTTTTAGTGTTTTATTTATTATCTTATTCATGATTCTTTCAGACTCTTTCACACATTCGTACATCATTACCATTTTGGGCGGCAAAAGAGAGTGTGTCACACTTATAAACAGTATGATGAATTTCACTGGTGAGTTTGATGAGCGGAAAATCATGTAGCAAATGAACTGAACGAATCAATATGGTTACCATAATTTTACTCTCTTAGAAGATTAATTTAAAAACAGATAACACAAGTCGGCTAAATTCACTGGTAAGAAAAAATGTCCCGGTATTGCTTGTTGTTGCCAATGTTGTAAAGCTTCTGCAGTTTTTGTTTTTTTGACATTGGCTTGTCTTTTCTGCCATTACTGTGGTCTCATGGACAAAGTGATGTAACCCAGTGAAAATATAAAGACAGGTTCAGAGAGGAGAGGGGATTTCAAGAGGGGATATTGGATTGGGGCAGTGACTCTCAGGAAGCACAGAGGCTGCTGGGAATTGATATTAAAACTGAGAGTCGGAAAAGAACAAGCAGCATTAGGTACAAGTCTAAACAAGCTTAGGTGGCACCCTGAGTGGAGTAGGATGGGGCCTCCTGAATGTGACCCCCCCCCCCGTTATGTCTGACGCAACATAACGGGCCACTGAAAACCACAAGGGAGGAACAGAACCCATCAGAATCCCGATTCATCTTGGCTAAGAAAAAGTGATCCATGTGGAGGCGGCTGATCAAGGGCGCGCCCTCTGGCATTGAGATTCTGTTCTCTCTTGTCGATCTTCAGAAAAAAAAAATTAAAAAAGCAACAGATATTACATCCAGAAAAAATAGTGGAATCAGGAATACAACTAGATTATACTTTGCATGTTCCCCCATGTGCCACTAAATCGCACTAGATAATGACGGCAGGAAAGCAGAATGAAATCATTACTGCAATCAGTGCTTCACTTGTGCTGCTATGTGAACCGCAGCCAGGGATACAGCACTAATTAATATTAATAAAATACAATTCAATCTGATTCCTACATTTTTTTGAAGCTGACTTGATCATTAGCACCCAGAGTTCTCTGACATTTCACAGCATTTGTTTTTCAATGGTGAGTCATTCGTTTCATGGTGCCAAATTGAGGCACAGGCCCCACAAAACAGACTAACCACAGCGAAATATGAAATCTGTGCGCTCGAAGCTTCCCTTTAATTACCCCGACAGTGATCAGGAAGTCTGTGAAGGACTGTGATCATACATATCTGTTCACACTTCCATGCTGAGCCTGCTGTTTCCGCACGGTGCCATTGTATAGCTGAAGGTTCACCGTTTAATGCTGATCTGATTAATGATTGGAGTAGTGCGATTCGACCTTTTTCCAGAGGCCTTTTTCCAGAGTCAATACTGAAAATACTGTCGTCAGATGGAAGTTTGGGACACGAGAAAGCAGGATCTTGATCTGATGAACTGATCTGTTATTATGACTGTATTAAAGTAATGGGGGTTATAAGTAAAACTGTGACCATGTGGTTCATACTGTAAGCAGCTAGAAGACGGATGCTTTTAATGTACTGTCAACAAAAGCGTCAACAAATATTTAGGATGAAATAGGTGAAATCTAGTCGTTCCAGAACAACTAGCACGCATTGCGCTTTGGTGGCGCGCCTCTTGGTGTGGTCTTCTGTTTGGGTCTGACCGGTGTATCTGCACATACACATCGCAAGGCAGGCCCCATTCAGCCTGAGGCCTGCACACACTCCACACCTGCCAGTAATATTCACACAAAGAGAAGGCTGTCTCCATGCTAGCTCCATCTTAGCTCCATGCTAGCTCCATCTTAGCTCCATTCTAAGTCCATGCCAGCTGCTGAGGCGCAGTTCAGGTAGGCTTGTGTAAAAGCTCACAGGAAAGGACAAGGAAAAGGAAATCATTGTGACATTTTAGTTTTAGGTCTTATGAAGAAAGTGTGCCCTCTATTCTCTACTCAGAAATTATTCAACAGTCACCAATCAAATAATGGAGATTGTGCTATACTGTACTGATGTTTAATAAGAAAAAGGAAAATAGTGATTCAAAACAACAATGTTTTTCCTGGCCCCTGATGTTGTCATTAATCATGTTCTCATTCATGTTGCTCTCATTATTCACATTAAATAGTGGCTTTATTACGGATTTGGACCCTTTTTTGCTCCATTAGCTACTCATCATTACCATTTAAAGTGTTGGGAACACGTTTAATTCATTTAATTCAAAAGGAGCTGCTTGCACTTCTGCTGTGATGTCATAATAGCAGATATCAATGATGACCCAGATCCCTTAATCTAAAGGCTGAAAGAGGTGTGGAACACGTATGCCTGCAACTGCCTGGCCTTTATGGTGCTGACAAAGGGAGAAGAAAGTCTGTTTTCCCCTGTTAAAGCCCAGCGCCATGACCGAAATGAGGCCCGGAGAGGGGGGGGATTAAGGAGATGGCCTTCTAAGCCCTATGAAGAGGAGGACAGCGGCGGGAGTCATGGCGGCTTGCTGGATACTCGTTGGCCACGTATTCAGGACGTCTTTTGCTGTGGTCACACTGTACGAGTGATACTCACTGGCTCTATATATCGTGCCCAGTCTAAGATGCCACCAGTAATATAAAGACTACTTTGGAATCACATCAGTCTCAGAAATTCAAAGCGAAGTATATCATCTTCTGTACGCCTGGCTTCTGATCCTATTAACTGCTTCAGCCAAGGGCATCATTAAAGTATCACACTAGTTCGGTATCACCATCAGGGTGGACATTTCAGGTCCAGGAAGTAAAAATCCGAACCAGGATTTTGTTTCAACCAACCAGTTGGGTAGAACGAGTCACAGCGACAGAGTGCTCAACTGGTTGGTTGAAACAAAATCTTGGGCTGGATTTGTACTCTCTGGACCTGAAATGTCCGCCTCTGATCACCGTACAGTATGATGCATCACAAGCTTCCACAGCCAGTGAGCCCGTTGTTATGTGTTTATTGTTTTAAATTGTTAATAGCTGAAACAAAATATCCACGAGCTTCATCGTTTAATGACCATTTAATGGTTGCCCATGATTTTATAAAATCACTGTTTACTTTGTTAAGACAAATCTGCTTTGTGTTGTGCACTTTTGTATGTGGTGCTCCTGAACTGCCACTAATCTCAATGAAAAATCTTCTTCTAGTGAAATTTCAACATTGTGGACTCAGAAGACAAAGGTACAGAGTAAAATGCCATTTGTCCGAAGGATAAGAGACTCTGGATTATAGATTCATGTCATGTAAAATATGTCAAAAGGTGACACATGGACCGCAAGGAATCGTGGGACAATGAAGCAATCACATGACCCTCATAAGCAATGTCAATCAGGCCAGACCATACATCAGGACTGGGATTTTAAGCTCCCATCCCACTGAAAGGTAAACCTGCAGAAGAAACGCCTCAGGATGGACCCCTTCTGGGAAGGACGTGTGATGTGGGGCCCCGGTTGGTGTTGTTGTTTTCTGTTTTTGACTTACTCTTAGGTAGCTTAAGGCAGATCAGATAAAGAGTAACAGTGCTCCTGACGAGTGTCCAAACCTGTTTTTCACATATCTTGTGAACTTGCTTTCCACCTTTGAATGAATGCAGTTCTGCGTGCAGACAGGAAGGTGGACGACATCTGGCATCGACTACACGCCCTGGCTGAAAATCGAGCTAGATCTCCAGCAGCAATCATGAAAAGTGAATCATTTCGGTACGATACAACATAAATTTCGAACCCTGAAGGCTTCACTTTTGCAGATGGGCAGAGAGACCTGGCTTTCTGGTGGGCTGGTTCACAGATCCAGCATCAGCCGCAAACCCCGCCTGAATGATGCACTTTGCATATAGGCAGGGAGAAAACTAGATGCCACTGCAACTGCAAACGCTGACCAAACGCTGCTCCGCATGTGGGGAGGGAGATGGAAGGCAGGATCCAATAGGAAATGCACACACCTTCCATCCAAGCTGTGTGTGAGATTGCACTGGATTCTCTGCTAACCCATTAGCATCCAAGCTGTGTGTGAGATTGCACTGGATTCTCTGCTAACCCATTAGCATCCAAGCTGTGTGTGAGATTGCACTGGATCCTCTGCTAACCCATTAGCACGCTCACCTCAACGCAGGCTCCGAAAAAGTAAATGACTTTCGTCAGCCACGATGCACAAGAGCAGCAGCTCAACCCTAACCTTAATTTATGTGCTGTCTGGTATGTGGCTTGCTAATTGCTTCTGATGATGAATCCAGGTCCATGAGGAATCCAAGATGAGATTTTCAAATCATATTGTAATATACAAAGCATTACAGTTACATTCAGAATGATGCTGTGATCCTTCGTTTACAGTGTTTTATATATTCAAGGCCACAATGCGTGATCGCGGTCAGATGCCTGACAGAAAAGCATGCATGTTTAGTGTAGCTTTGACCCCATTCTGTTCCTTTCCAGGTGGACCACAGCTTAAAACGCCCTTGCCACTTTGTGTCTCGCTACGCATTGCTTGCACGATACTTTCAGGATTGTTTCCACCTGATGAATAATATGGTCAGCACTTCCCAAGAACCCGGGAGGAATTTCCCAAAGACAAATCTGAAGGATAATGTCCCACAGCACTCTGTGGTGTTAAGATGAAGGTTTCAGCATGCCCAGCATGGCACTGCGCTTACGTAAGTGATTTAGCTGTACAAATTGGTCTGTATCTTTGGGTAAAGCATATCCTAAGAAAGTATATAATATAACACTGACACCCTGGAAATGTGAGGTCTACACAGAGATTCTCACCCCCCTTGGGGACCTTTTACATGCATCTTGTCTTTAGAGGAAATGCTTCGACTGGTGTTCCAGGGGAGTTAATTTCAGTGTAGCGTGGGACTCTGTAATTTCACAAGAATGAACAAGGCAGCTCTTTGATCGATACCGTATTACTGCAGCAGTCTTATGTTCGCCACTCTCTGTCACTGCAGCACCAAAACATCCAAACAACTTAATCACACACCTAGGAGTAACTCCAAAACGTAATGGTACCTGTCTCCTGAATGTCTCATTGATAGGTTGGGGTTGTACTTAGCGAGCACCAAAGCGTCTAATCTGCAATGCTTATTCTGAAAGTTATTCATCTCATCAATGAAGAAAGTACTCTGATCTGCTTCCCGCCATTAACACTGTGGCTGTCATTAAAAATCAATAAACGATTTCAATTATTAAGTAATGGATTCGGGGTTTTAGAATGATGACAATAAAGTATTAGTGATTACAAAAACTGAAGCAGAAGATGTTCTTATGTGTCCAATTGACATAATATTGCAAATTCATGTAAAATATGAATAACAAACAAATAAATACATGGTATCTATAACTGAGTAGCCAAGCATGAGATAAACTGGCTACAACAAATTGCCAGTCACCAGAAAGGTAATAAATATGTTACAGCCTCAAACAAGTACAGGCTCACCCAACATGTGGCAGTTCATTACTATCTATGAAACGAAAACAGGGTCTTCACTAAATGTCACCAAACTTCATAGACTGTTACAGATGTACCTAAAGTAAAGTGCTGGGTATCTCCAGTAACTCCAAAACAATCAAGATTGTTTAAATCGGCACAGAAAATGCAGCACAGCTGTCTGGTGTTTATACACCAACATGAAAGCTTTTGATGAAAATTATTTTATGTTGAATATTATTTATTATTCAGAAATGTTTGCTGCTTCAGTGTCTGTTTCCTGTTTTTGTCTTCCTTGTCATGTTTTCTAGTGTACAGTTTAGTTAGTTACCAAGTTCAGAAATATTATTAGAACAAATACACAGTGTATTAATTACTAGTTAACAAGTAATTACTAGCATCTTTTTCTAATGAACCAGTAAGATATGACTAACAATACACCTTCCTGATATATATGCCTGTAATTAACATTACTTTGTATTGAAAATAAGACTGATAATAAGATAATAAGATTAATGCACTAATGGATACTGGACACAATCTGTTCTTTACAGTATATACAAGTTAAATGAGGACTGATCTATATGCAATGTCACAGCTGTGAGTGTATACATACCTGTGCTTATTAATTAAAGGTGGATCAACACACAATTTCATTTATTTCTGTTACAGTAAGATCTCAACAGCACAGCCAGCTTTCGGTTTTCGTAGAGAGAAGAAAAAACAAGAGCAATATATAATACTGAGCTAAACTGATCAGGGATGTAGCCAATTTTTTTTGAAGAAAAAGAAAAGGTTAAATAAAGCGTTGTTATAAATTAACTGTAAAATTAGGTGCTTGCACTCAATACATGTTCTGAACACCCAGAGAATCTACCCGAAAGAGTCTTTTCTATTAATTTTTCAACCACAGCAATTTGGACATAGGAAGATATGCGTGAAAGGCTGCAGTAAAAGGTTCTATTGGAGGTCAAGCAAGAGCTAATGACTGAATATTTGGATGTCTGTCTATGTAGATACTGATAGTTTTGATACAATTCTTCTGCCTGACATTGTCCATGACTCAGGCTTTACCTTTTAACATGAATTACCACTTAAAGATAATTCATCTGCCTCAAGTGTATTCGTAGTACAGCACTTAGTGCAGTTTTTTCCCATGATGCATTTAAAATCCACAGGGTAAATTAATTTCAGCCATATGAATATGGAAGTGTTAATCCCCAGATCAATCATCTGCAGTTGCTGCTTCTCCTCCGCTCTCCTTCCCTCCAGCTAAACTACTGTAGGTGAAGTCCCAGCATCCGTGATCCCCTCATACAGAATTGGCCCTTTTTTTTCCTTCAGCAAGATTCATTAAATCCATCTAATTCAGACTACGGACAGAAAAAGGGTTCGGGTGGGAACACCCGGCATGGGATAATAACATTCCTCCATCCCAGCGATTGCTCCTGGATCCCTGTGTAAGCTGCCGGGAACGCCAGCCCAGCTCAGGGCCCCCGCTACCGGGGGCCGGGGGGGGCTGAACCACCGTTCTCTCTCACTCTCGACTACTTGCAGGCGTCTTAATTAGCAAATATGAACAGGGCGGTTTGGTATCACAGTTTGGGAATAGGACTCTTCAGAAAAGGCTGTTATTTTAATGTCATTAAGACTAAAGATACAAAGTAATATCAAATAAGCAAAATGCAATATGTTGCTATTACAGATAATAAAAATTCAACGCGGTAACAGATATCTCTGATTTTAGCTATGGTCCTACATCAGGAGCTAGATCCATCACTGCCGCAATTTAATAAGCCGTTGAGGAATAGTTGTGTGTGTGTGTGTGTGCCCAGATCTTTCCCGTTTTCCATCTTACAGATTTCAGTCATTATTGATCAGTTGTATAATTTATGCATTGTGCCATATTGATAAACAGAACATTGTGCTGACTCATGGAGTATAATGCACAATGTGCTGATTCATCAAGTATGATGTGTTAACGAATGATGATAAGCCTTAATACCAACATATGCCCCTGAATTCCCTTATTTTTCCTGTGTATTCACTATACAGACACTGCTTTGCTTACGAATGAGATACGTTCTGAACGGCCGTTTGTAACTTCAATTGTTCATAAGTCGTTATTCGACATCATTTTAAGGGTATACACAAGTACAAAGAACAAGGATGCTGGGAGTTCACACGCTACGCTGCTGCGCAGCTGGAGTTGCGGCCAGAAGTCGTATTAGGCGGAATTGACGCACAGAAAAAAAAATGTGTTGTGGACAGGAAACGGAACACAATTTGGACTTACAGTCCTTTTCATTTGTATGTCTGAAAGTTTGTACATTGATAGTTCGTAAGTAGAGGAGCGCCAGTGCTTGCTATCAGGATCAGTGTGAGAATCGTTCAGAATTGTTACTCCAATACTAATAATTTCACATTAATTTTACATTAATATGAGTAGGAAATGCCATCAATAATTCCGTCTAAATGTGCCATATAATTTGAAAAAGTTGCTCAAATGCGAGTGACTGTTACTGATTTTTCCAGTTTAGCATGTGTGGAGCAGACCTGAAACTGAACTGAACAACTGTGGGAACTACTTTCCGGAGACACACGCAACAGAACACAAACCCGCTTTATTCGCCAGATGGAATCGACCCATTCACACATATTTTGTCGTCCCGCTGATCTGAGCAGTTTGCCATTGGCTAAGCATGATGACTGTCTCTTACCATGATAATTCAGGCAGAGGAGTGTCCCAGCGCCTCTGCCAGTCCTGCTGCTGTATTCTGCCTGTTTATCTGACGCGTCTGGGGTTTATGTCATGTTAAATTTGCCTGTGATTGTATGGCTCAAGGCTAAGACCAGTCAAAACTATTTCTTTTTGTTTCTCCATTCCACACTTGGCTGGAGAATTTATGACTTAACTCATTGCCCCCCAGACAGAAGTTGAGAAGAGTCTGTGTGAAACCTGCCACCACCTTCTGGCCGTAAGCCCCCCCCCCCCCCCCAACAACTGTGTTTAGTGCTGTTGAACCCACTATATCTGTGTCTCATTTTCTTCTACACGGCTTTAATTGACATTGCAGGGGGGTGTCAGGGACGTCCTCCAATATCACCCTCCCCAGCACCTGCAATTCATCTGAATCATCATTTTGGCTTTCACCCTTTTCATCCTATGTGCCCCCCCGCCCCCAACACCACTTCTAAATTTGTTGCCTAAATCAAAGGTGCTTCGTTTTGTAGCCGGATGACACCTGTGTTACGCAAGATCCCTTACTAGCTCTGCAGCAAGAAATTGTGACTCTTTGTCCACCATGTCTGGTGGCGCTGAACACCATTGCGGGTCTCTAGGCGCCTGGCTATGACCCTCTCAGCCCTCTGGCCTGTGCTGTTTGGCAGCTCCACTGCTGGAAATGAAACCAGAGCCGGGATTCTGAAGGAGACGCCGCACCGCAACCAACCAGCATTGTTGTCACTGCTAGGTGAATAGTGCTTTTGTGACCAGTAATTAACACACGTGTTGGGCTCTGACTAAATGCATTCCCTTTTCACTTACTTTCGGGCATAACCGGCTGACAAATTTCACATTAGTACCTTCGAGCTCTGCATACAGGCAAGTTTTTCATCTCGCTGCAAATGTCATTGTCACTGTTGACTCAGTGTGGTTTTTCAGTAAACTGCCAATCGGATGTAACAATTCAAATCTTCATTAGGAGAGTAACGGATTTTGTGTGAGTTAAAAATTCGCATCTGAATCCTCGGCTGCCTCGTCAAACTCAAGGAATATATTCATGTACATGGCTGGAAAACCCTAAACTGAGCTGATTTTAAGCACGAGATACGAAAAATGCAAAAAAAATGTAACTTCCTCCAAAATAGCCCCAGAAAGATGTTTGGCCCTGATATATTGTAGTGCGAGTGCGTGAGCAATTTTAACGTCTTGTCTTAATGTCACAGTTACTTTCCCGGTGCATCTTCCATGGACGAACAATGTACAGAGTGATAACGGCCCCTAAAATCAAGTTAACAAAGAGACTGACACAGTCAGATTATAGGTTTCTGCGGCACAAAAATATGGAGGTGCAGACAGCAGCCGCCCTGGAAAGCGATTTTAAAATGAGGGAAGTGTACAACATCTCAGCGCCCTTAAAAACAAGCCCCTGATTTAAACTCAAGTGGTGTTCTGTGATGAAGGAGACTTATCAAAGAGTCTCTACAGAAGAGCCAAGGACCCCAAATGCAGGGAGAACCGAGCACCCTGATTTTTAACGTTATTACTTAAGATGTATTTCAGGTATGTTGGTACTCACTGTGAGTGAAACTGTTTTGGAGATATAGAGGGATAATCTTTATAATTCCCCATTTACCAGCACCCCCCCAACAGAACTTGGGGACAGCAGTCAATGGAGTATGGCCACAGACAATGCCTCACATCAGACAATTTCTAGGCTAACGTGCCCCCACTGTTCTTCAGCATCCAAACACGAACGATGAAGATTACTTCACCAAAGGCTTGCAAGTGAGCGATAGATTGGTAAATGCAGCTGGTAGAGGTGGGTTAAGCAAAACGCAACGTGGGGCTTTTCTTTGACAAGAGGGGGTGAGGTTAAAATTGTTTGGACAGCGCAAGTGAACTTCTTCCCCATAGTTGCTGTAAAAGAGCCCAAATGTCATGACCTTATCAAATAGTTTGTCTCACATCAGCCCTAGATCATCTGAAGGTTAATATGGAAGCTGTACAGTCTACTCACCACCAGATGGGATAGCCTCCAAATACTCTTGAACTGGGTAACCATATGCACATCATAAACACAAACAGGTACAAATCCATAATGCATGCCTTGTGACGATACATCTCTATGTTAGTCAAGCAACATAAAATTCCAGTGTGGATCAAATCCCCTAAAAAAAAAAAAACAAAAAAAAAAAAAAACAAAAATCAAACAAAAAAAAAAAAAATGGCCAAAAGTTAATTTGAACAGGAGGGGAGAGGCAAATAAAATTTCTTGTCTTTTCAAAAATCGTTCTCCTCTCTTCCTCCTTGAGTGAGGCGGGACAGGAAAGTAGAAGTGTGTGTGTCTCCTTGCAGCCAGGAGAACGAGTGTCTCTTACACACAAGTCACACTCTCTCACACACACACGGGCGCACGCTCCTACCCGTCCTCCCGCACCCTCCCTCTCTCTGCGCCTCTTCCCTAAGGTAGATCTTTTTCTCTCTCTCTCTCTTTCTCTCTCTCTCTCTCTCTCTCTCTCTCTCCCTCTCCACTTTTCCCCCACGGGATGGCTCATCCACAAGGCCGATATTAGAGGAAAAAAAAATTGAGAGGAGCAAGGTTTGGAGATGTCAGCTGGCGAGCCAATCACAAAGCATGGCCTAAGGTTATGAAAAAAAAAAAAATTATTCGTTCCCATCTGTCAATCACATACCACCCCCTGGTAATGGGGAAAAGAAAGAGAGAGAGAGAGCAGGAGGAAGGGAGGGAGGGAAAGAGAGAGAGAGTGAACGACAGGGAGGGGGGAGAGAGAAAGGTAGGCTTCTTTTATCTTTGATATAACCACACAGACACTATTCCAAGTGGTACGGTTAGGAGTTGGAGTGAGTCAGGCCTGTGTCTCTGGGGGTGTCTGGTTGGGCACGGTAGTAGATTTACTGACATTTTGGGGGTTGCGCCCTGACTAATTGATCTGGGCAAACATGGGGTATCCCCCCCCACACGTTGCTCATACATACACAACCCAAAGTGTACCAGCCAAATCAAGACACGCAGGCAATTATTACAGGCATCAGAAAGATTCAGGTAGGGCGGCCGGAAATTTAAATCGCTTTAAACAGATTTAACATTTAACTCGCTTTGAGTGAAGAATAGGGTGAGAACGGATGTGAGGGAGAAGGAGGTTCATGATATTCATGCATCATGTCAAGTTTATCGCAAAGAATTTCTGAAATCTATTTCCAAATTAACTACACACATATACGTACATTATAACCTGAACTAAGGTCTGGAAGGCTGGAGTTTAAGGTGTGTGTAATTGTCTTGTGATGACAATGAATGTACCAGGAGACGAAAGGCAAAGACAGGTGAGAACAGACGACGAGAATTCATTTGGGCATCGGCCACAGTTTATATGATTCAAAATCTGTATTAACGATTAACTTGTGCTTATTAATAAGGTTCTTCGGCATCCTGTCTGCTACATTTCATGGTCTTATATGCCCGAGCTTCCCGCCCTGGCGGTTACTGTCGTTCGGCTGCTAACTTTGTGACCAGATTGATGAAAAGTTTTGTGGATTCACAAAAGTGCAGGTTTGCCAGAAGGTACTGTTGAAGAAGCCCCCCTCCGGGTGCCAGGCGATACAATGACAAAAGAGGGGGGGGGGGGGGGGGGGGGGAGAAACAGCAAACAAACCAGAGGGGCGGTTTTCTTCCCCCCACGGGCGAAAA
>JAODKE010000101.1:27516758-27530127 GCA_026779605.1 Mormyrus hasselquistii | reverse complement strand
ACACGTGAGAAGGCAGCAGGAGAGCGGGTCTGGGTGTGGTCGGGGGGGGGGGGGGGGGGGTGCCGGTGGCTTCGATGTATGGGCGACACGGTAGAGAGGGCCTGGATGGGGAGAGTGAGGCCTGAACGGTTGAATGGAATATGAATGGTGTTGCCGTGTGTGTATACAATTGTTTGTGAGTGTGTGCACAGGCGGGGGAAGACATACAGAACCCCTGTCGCGCGTTTCTACGGCGACCCAAGGAGGTCTGTAACCAGGTCTGGCTCTTTTTCAGGCCTTTCTGATCAGGCCAGTCACAATGGAGGACATGTGTTCAGTGGCGCTCCAGCTACCGCCCCCTCCCACTCAATCCGCCCGGCCGGAGCGGGACAGCCAATAAAACCCGGATTAGCAGCACATCTACACATTGCACTGTTGCAGAAAAGTTTCTAACCTCCCCCACCTTCGTCTCACATACTCTTCTTTTCTTTTTCCTGTTCCCCCTTTCCATCCTCTTCCTCCGCTTCTTCTTCCCCAAACTCTCACTATTTAAACACTTGGCACAAAGGGGACTTAAGGAATTACACGTTTTGCCGGGGCAATTGAGCAAATCCCATCCCCCTCGTCCCCCCACCCTCAAAGCCTTGTTTTCCCGGCCTGGGGAAATAATAAAATGTCGCCCATAGCTAAAGCTGGGGTGTGTTTTTGTGTGTGCATGTGTGTCAAACACAGCTTGATCCCAGTCTTTCACAAGCTGCTCCCAGGCCTATCTGTCGTTGGGGGCTTGTGGTTGAGAATGTTCTAAGAATTTGTCAGATGGACTGGTGACCACTGCAGCACACAATGAAGTTTTATGGGTGTTTAAAGAGTAATAGGGGAAATACCCTGGTGATTCTGGTTTTGGCCAATTTGGTTATTTCATTTCAATAGCTTGCTGGTGTCAATTGAGTGAGGCTTATGGCTTGAGAAATTTGGCCGGATTGGTTGAAAAATCTATCACCTGAGCCTTTTTCAGGGGCCCCAATGCCTTTTACTGACCTAATTATGCAGAGATCCGGAATTTACAAGCAGATCATTTTGCCATATTGTTACTGACTCCGGTCAGCTGCTTCTGCATATCTGAAGGGTTTACATCGGCTCTCCTAAGATCCTGAAAAGATTGCTTGACAAACTTGACTTTCCCTTTGTGAACTTGCTCTTGTCACACATTTTAATCTGCCCTGGGACACAAAAGTGGTAAAATGGAGCGGAAATGCCCAAGTCTTAGGTGCAATATCCTCTTTTTACAATTTTGCTATATATCCGGCACTTTTGACAAACGTGACGCCGCAAGCCGATGCGGTGCCACGAAGGGGCTGCGCCCCGCCCGCACGCGGCACTTATGTCGCCATCTGCACTTCCCCGACTTTTACTGTGTGCTTCCCCGAATGGCCTGAGGATCTGCTGAGGGCCGCCATGTCGGAAGTCGCAGCTTTGTAAGGGCTACACAAAGGCGAGGTTTCCAAAACCCTTTTTCATTAAATTAGCAAACATTTTCCCTCTTGAAGAACGCGCCTTCAGCGCCACTCCTCTGACCCCAGCCCCGTATACTAGGCCTTTGGGCCGTGCCACCCAGAAGAGGCAGACCTTTGCGGACCAATTGGGACATTGATCCCAGCTAATTAAAGCGCACTTAAGGTGGACAATAGGATGGGGTTTGCCCGGGAGTCGTGGCAGAGTCAAGGAGGTGGATCGCCGGTGATAGCGGGTTCCTCGAGTGGTGGGGCTACGTCGAGAGGCCTCGTAAACAAGTGGTCAGGCAAGAGGATGAGGGGGGTGTGCACCCAGCTGCCCCCACTCTTTAATAAGCACGGCCTTCAGAGGGCTAGCTAACACAAAACCCTCCTGCCCTGCTCCTCTCCCTCTCAATCATGGACGGGACAATGGGACAGCCCAGTGCCCCCACCGAAACCTCCACCCCCAGACAGACACTTCCTTTATTGAAGTTCTTTGGTGCTTTAATCCGCAGCTTCCTCCAGTTGCAATGAGGTAGTTCCCGACCCAGCCTTTTGCAGCCAGTCCATCACTGGGCCAGGCTTATGCCACAGGCCCGGTCCCCCTCCATCTCTGCCTGCTGATCTTTCTGAGCGAACTTCCAGCAGTGTGACACCATGCTGTGATGTTCTGCTGTCTGTAGCTGAGAATTTTTTCAATAGTAATTTGCATAGACTTAATGCTCCACTTACACAATACAGACGGAAACAAACAATAATATCCCTTTCAACTTGCAAATATTATGCCATTGTTTCACATTATTTAACACTGGATGAATTAACATTCATTTATTTTTTGCTGATATCTCGTCTGACTTGTGCATCTTATGTAACGCTAATATTAAGCAAAGTCAAACAGCATTTTCTCAGCAAAGAATTAAACACTTTTCAACATTTTCAATCATACATTTGTAAAATAATTGACAATATGACCTTTATTTTAGCCCTACAAATCTCAGTGTTAAGGTGCTGGAAAACAAATGCTCAGGAGTTGATTTATTATAGTTAATATTAGAATGTTGTGCCTATGACCTGGGATGGATGGATGGATGGATGGAAGGATGTTAGGATAGATGGATGGATGGATGGATAGACAGATACATGTATGTATGTATGTTGGGGTGGAAACGTACAATCAGTTTCCAGTTTTAAAAAAGAGAAATCACGAAGATCAATTAAATTATGTGTTTTAAAAAGTCTAATATAAAGAGGGTGACATGGTCATCTTGATAATCTTGCTAATGTCTCCCAAGGGGCATCTTTCGGCAATGAGACTCTGCTGCTGCTTCGCAACAAACCGTCAGTGCACTCAAGTGCCTCCGCGTTACGGCCATGGTCGCTACGACCAACATCAGTGTGTGCGAAAATCCTTCGAGGTTCTTAACTTCTGACACTTTGATATTTCATCACGCAGGATGTAATGTTCCTGTGATCCTATTGAGCTCCTGGGCCTTTGGCTTAAGCCGCTTCTCGACACGTCGAGTCACAGGAACATGATAACGCTGGGGGCAGAACGGGAAGGTGCTGAGGGGTTGAACACGAGGTTGGGAGCTGAAAAGACCTATAGAATTTTTCGTGGCACTTTACTCGAGGGGGCACAAGTAACTTAGTAACTCAGTACAAAGCATGTTCAAATATAGCAATTTCATGAAATAGATTGCAATACGTTGCGATTGATTAATGATGAATGAAAATGGGATTATTTACATTAGAACACTTTGTTTTTGGTAAATTTTTTGGTTAATTTAATACTTTGCACAAGAGTGTACCACTGCATTATTGGTGCCCCCACAAATTCAATGGAATTTTATTTTGCAACTGCAGTTCAGTTTTCTTAAGGTTAATGTTCAGCATACGTAGTATAATATCAATATTAAATATACTATCTGCTTATTTTCAACCCTAAGGCATTTAAACACTGCACGATTAACCAGTATGTGCTTTACCTTGTAAATTTCTGCATTATTTCAGCTGGATAAAGCAACAAGCCTGATGATTCAGCACCAGGCTTCAGTGTGCAGCTTGCTGTCCTCCAGGTCATGCATATTCTCTTTGTGGATAGAAATGGATTTTTTCCAGAGTTGTAAGTTAAAAATGAAGGGTATGTATTTGCCTGCAGATACCTGTTATCTTCCCTGAGGTGTTCAACTACATCAACATATTTTATCCACATATTTTCATCTATCAGGTTTTACACAACACTGTTGTTAAAGTCAGTACAACATTTTAAAGCTTTTCCCTGAAAACTGTATGATTTATTTATGATAGAATGATAGTTGCTGCAGTTACAAAATAAGGTAGATGTGTAACAAAATTTACCAACACTGGATAAATGTGCTCTTTCGAAAGCTAAGAAATGTATATCTGCTTTGTGTATCAGAAACATGTTCGATACATGCATCACTGTAGACGCCAGCTCCTGTATGTTCGGCGCAGGCAGGAACTGTGACAAGGGTGACACCTGGTGGTAGCACACGACCTCTGCTGCCACGGCGGTCACGGTGCATTTAATTAATGACAATGTTTGAGAGGCTGTATAGGATGAACACACCCTGCCTACACTTTCCTCCACACAATCATATAAACACCCCATACAAGTGTAAAAATGTCAGAAGGACACTCTTGTAGAGACTCAAAAAAAGTGCTGGAATTAGGTGGATTCTAAAATCCAGCGGAAACTTCATAATTAAAATTCATAACCTGCATAATCAATGCCAGACAGAGTTCAAACTCTAGTGAAAGTAGGTTGTGTACATACTGGGCCATTTCAGCGTTCAGTAAATACTCAACCAAGGGAGAGCAGGAGGATTACAATCAACCGTGGCTGGAGGTAAACACTTTCAGGTATGACTTGAAATTTTGCCAAAGGGAAACTGGTCCACAGTCAGCAAATGTAAACATACTGGACACCATTCTGGACTGGAGTCCTGACTTTGCACTGCTCAATATAGGTGTGCAGATGGATCAAATGCTCCTGAACACTGTAACCAGCACAGCCACCCCACCCTACGGGAACACCCCATCCATTACTTCGCCCCCCCGTCCCTTACGGCTCGAGAACCACCTGCCATTACCCCCACTACCCTCATTATTCCTGTGGCTACCTACCACCAGCTTAACTACTGGATCTCAAATATAAACATAGCTTCAGATCCTTAGCATACCACCCAAAATATGGGATGTACTGTATATCAAATCTTCAAGTTTATTTTCACGGCATCCATATGCAAGTATATAGTGTCATGATGTTCCCCCAGGACCCCAGTGTGACATAGTGACTGTAAATAACAAGAAAGGAGTGATTCAAAATAATTGCAATAAGTCCAAAAACTTAGGACAGACTAAGACAAAGGGATCTGAACCTGTCAGGACAGACTAAGACAAAGGGATCTGAACCTGTCAGGACAGACTAAGACAAAGGGATCTGAACCTGTCAGAGCTGGCTTGGGTGTTCATATGTTCTGATGATTGTTCCCATCGCAAGTTCTATCCACTGCAGGGATCTGTAGTGCGAAACTTTGCAGTTCCCAAGCCTGACCATGATAAAGTTCTCTATGTTGTCCTTATAAAATATAGTGAGGATGGGGGGGTGTAAGACAATCTCTGCAGGAAGTGGAGACGGTGTTTCTTGGCTAGGATGAAGGTGTCAAGAGTCCAGGTGAAGTTTTTCACAGAGCAGACTCCAGGTAATTTGGTGATCTTCACTTTCTCCACGGCAGATTCCTTCATGTGCAGTGGGATGTGGACAAAATGTTCCTCGAGTTGTGTTACCTGTTTTATTTTGTCCTCAGACTGAGATTGTTGACCTTATATGAGTCTGCCAGCCACTCCAACTCCAGCCGGAATTCTGACTCATCACTGTTGCTGATGAGACCCACCACTGTCATGTCATCAGAAAACTGTATGACGCTGTTTCAGTTATGCTCAGCGGTACAGTCACGAGTCAGTAGGGTGAATAGAAGTGGACTGGGGGGTGGGTGCTGGAGATGTTATTGCCCATGTGGACCGTCTGAGGTCTCTCAGGCAGGAAGTCCAGGATCCAATTACGCAGGGATGTGTTGAAAGTCAACAGCCTCAACTTCCCTACAAGTTTCTGGGGGTTGATGTTGCATTGAAAGCTGACACTGATTAACAGCATTCCAGCATGGTAGGGTGGAGGACTGACTAAGCTTCGGGGAATCCTGGGATTAACGCCATTGCCCGAGCAGCCTTCTCCTCTCAGCCTTCTCCTCTCAGCCCTTAATCGATTTCCTGAATAAAGAGGCATCATCCAACCACAAGCTTCCCGCCATCGGCCAAGACCTGCGTTAACAGCAAGAAGATTTCATAGAGCATAAGGATAGAAAAAAACAGTGTGAGTAAGATTTTATTATTGGCCCTGGAGGCTTGGCTAATTGTCATCTAATTGCCCTAATATTTTGAGATTTATTAATTTAACGGTTCATTTATATGCAGTTCTTCAACACAAATTTTGTATCTCAAGAGTGCTTTAGTTGTGTTAATTGACCACTCAAACTACTAAGGGTACAGTCATCGCCAAAAATATTGGCAGCCCTGCATTTATGTCAGAAAAGCACCACATCTCCCAGAAGATTGTTGCAATTACAAATGCTTTGGAATTGTCATATTTATTTCTCTAGTTCTTTTGGAAGAACACAAAAAACAGAGGAAAAAACTAATCTGAGACATTCCACACAAAATGTCAAAAATGGCCTGGATAAAACTATTGGCACCCTCAACTTACTACTTGATAGCACAACCCTTGGGAAGAAATAACTGATTTTAATCGCTTTCTGCAACAATGAATGAGTCTTTTACATCTATCTGCTAGAATTTCGGACAACTCTTCCTGTGCCAGCTGCTCCAGGCCTCTCAGATTTGAAGGGTTCCTTCTCCCAACTGCTGTTCTTAGATCTTTCCACAGGTGCTTTATGGGATTTAGATCTGGACGCATTGCTGGCCACTTCAAAACTCTCCAGTTCTTTGTCTTAAACCATTTCTGGGTGCTTTTTGAAGTTTGTCTTGGGTCATTGTCCTGCTGTAAGACCCATAACCTCCAGCTGAGACCCAGCTATTTGACACTGGGCCCTACATTGCACCCCAGAATTCTATGATAGTCTTCAGAATTCATAATACCATGCAAACAGTCAAGACAACCAGTGCCTGAAGCAGCAAAGCAGCCCCAAAACATCAGTAAACCTCCTCCATGTTTGACTGTAGGGACCGTGTTCTTTTCTTTGAAGGCTTCTTTTTGTTTTAGGTAAACAGTAGAATGATGTGCTTTACGAAAAAGCTCTATTTTTACCTGATCTGTCCAGACAATGTTCTCCCAGAAGGACTGTGGCTTCCACAAGTATCTTTTAGCAAACTCCAATCGGTAGGCAATACAGACCACTTGATTATGGGCACAAAAGAGCAAGGAAAAAAAAAGAGGACAAATACCTCTGGTTGCATTCCATGGCATTACAGTTATTTACACAAGTTTAAATATTTCTCTAGTTTCCTTGTGGCATGGAGGGTGAGCTAGCTTGTTAACAGTCAGATACCCTATACTGGGGAGGGGGGGGACAACGGACAGACGGACTCAGCAGAATCTTGCCTAGGGCGTCAGAATACCCAGAGCTGCCCCCGCATCCATGTGTCAGTCAAAAGAAGGTTACAAAACACCTTAATGTAGCATTCCTTTGTCTGAGGGTTTCACTCTGGACACCATGAAGTGACCGTAAAATCCATCATAGTTCATTAGGAATTTAAATGTTTTAAACCCTGAAGGGCCACCCGGTTGGGTCAAGTTAGCTGGAGACTCTGTTTGACACACCAGGATTTTATTTGAATCTCTATAATCTCTAATTTGAATGACCAGAAGTTTCCTAGTATATATCATTCTCCTACATTTTTGGTGTTCTAAGGAATCACTGCATTCGGTGCATTATTGGACGACATTGTATACATTTGCAGAGGGATTTCAAGGTGTTTGTGGGTCCATCTGCTGTCCCCAAGTGCGAGGTCATTTTTCCTCAGGTCATCTCAAGGGTTGCAAAGTGAGAAATTTGCTGATATGATATTTCATACTATGGGTGATCAGGCAAAAAATAACTATGGGAAGGTCTTCAATTTTTCTCAATTGATCATTCTGTTTTCAAAGTCATTATATTAGGAACAAAAGCAGATGCAAAGTGCTGCCGATGCATTTACACACAACCCTGTTCCCTACCTCTTCATACTGCTGAACAATGCAAAGGAAGGAAGACTTTGATTGGTCAGCAAGTGTGCTGAGCTTCCCCAGGCCTGAGCTGCCCATCCCACTCTGTCTTGGACACGTTACCAGGCATTATCAAAGGAACAGATGATATCCTCGTTTCCATTCTTGTCCAGAAACTCTGAACCAGGAAAATAAAAATGACGAGAAAAATGTTCGCCAGCTGAGAAATGCTACAGACAAAATGAAGGCAGATTTTTGTTACGTGAAAATGTCACGAGTACGTCATAAACTTCTGTAAATTCAGACAGACAGGCCATACACTGATCAGAAAAATCAATCGGCTTTAGTTTCCAGCAAACTCTCAGGCTCTCTATTATATTCTCTGCCACACACCGACAAACTCTCCGGCAGCATCAGACTGTCTGGTGTACACACTATCACTCCATGCAGAGTGTTAGTCAGAGGTATTTACATAACTACATATGGGGCACGATGGAATGTGAAAGAGGGTCAAAGTGAAAGATGGATGCGTGATGGAGTGATGGAGGGCTTGGTAGTGCACACGAGAGGTTGGTAGCTTGTGTGGGAAGCTGACTTATGAAGTCTGGCCTGAATGAACTTAAAAATGTCCAGATTGCATATGTGCCACATCAGAATGTAACAGAGTGAGCACCTCAGAAACATATGAAAATCACAAAACGATAATCAATGTCACTCCATTGTCCCATGATGCTTTTTGAAGGACTTGAAAATATAAATGGAATAATTTACTTTAATCTGACCTACAACTGTATTTATTATAATGAACGTATCATAATGGAGAATACGAGGCAGTGATGTCTGGTCATTTTCAATGGTAATGTGTGGCCTAGCAGGTATATTAAGGATGAGGGTATAAATCATTTCCATATCCGCTGGATCACCTCCGTAGCGGAGCTGCCATGTCAAGTGCAGCGTTTATTAGCTGTGAATGATTTATAAATATATTGAGTCTTTTCTGCTGTGTAAGCATTCATTTACTAGTGTGGGTTAAAAACATCAGGGACTGACCTGAGAATGGAGTATGATTCAGAGACACCCTGTGAGTGTCTGTCTATTTCTGTAGAGCAGGACGGACTGTGCAGTCTTGAGTGACAATGGCCATAAATAGACAGGGCTTTGATTTCCAGCCCTTCAGACTGAGGGTAGCCAGATGCCCCCGACACAGTGACCTTGGTGGAATAATGGGTCTGATCGGGTCCCACATGAGCTCTGACCTGAACACCTACTGTACACACCAGACGTCTCCAAACAAGGGAAATCGGGAGGGGTGGGTGAACTGAAGCAAAGCTGGCTATTTCTGTGCTATCCTGTCTCCTTTCTTCTTCCGTTTAATTCTGACTCATAAGGAAAAATGCTGGTATCACTTTACTTAAAGCAGTCATCATAATGCACTATAGATACTGTCATAATGCATTATAATGGTCAATATAAGTCATTATAATGCATTATGAAGGTATCTATAACGTGTTATGCATGAGTGCTTTAAGCAAAGTGTTACCAAAAAGCTTACTGAAAACATGGCTTGCATTGAGAACTCTCTCCCAACAAAACATTGTAATCCCTGATCCCAGGTCAGGGATCGTCTGAGCGGAGTAAAGTGCTACTCTTTGGAAGGCATTCTCATTATGCAGAATACTGTTAATTTTTCCATTAAGGAAGCTTATTTTGAGATGATTTTTCTTCCAGGGAACAGGGGTGAAAATATATATGCCGATATTCATTTGATCATTACTTTAATAGCACTGTTGCCTCAAACATCCACCGCTGGGGTTTTGAATCTTAGTGCTGTTATGTGAAGTTTGCATGTCATTCCTGTATTGTGTGAGTTACTGTGGGTTCTCTGGTTTCCTCTTGCAGTCCGAGGACATGCAGTTAGGCTAACTGACATCTCTTAATTCCCCATATTGTATGAATGGGAGTATTCCCTGGAATGAACTGCCATCCTGTCCAGGGTGTGTCTCTTCCTTGTGTTCTAAGCTGCCAGACAGAGAGTCTAAATCCCTCTGCCACCCTGATAAGGATGTGTGGTTGGAAAATGGGGGCGGCACCGTGCTGCATAGGTTAGCACTGTCTCCTCACACCTCTGGGATCAGGGTCCTAGTTCTGTGCCATGGCTCCACATGTGTGGAGTTTGTATGATCTCCCCATGTTGTTGTTCCTTGCTTTGTGCTCATAGGCTCTGGACCCCCTGCTACCCTGCACAGGACAATCGTTTACCGAAAATGGATGGGTTTTTAAGTATCAAATGGCCTGATTCAATTTCACCACCTGATGGCAGCAGAGAGACCAAACTCTCAAAGTACACCCAATTGTCTGCTGCCGAAAAGCTTCACCTAACACTTGTTCATCATCAGTTAGCCACCCCTCAAGCACTGGCTCAGAAATGTGGCTTGTTGGGGCTTGAGCTTCCTTGTGTTGAGGGTTCAAAGACAATCATGTTTCAGGCATCCCTGTCAAATGACTGTTAATTGTTTGTGTATTGTGTGCACACATTCAATTCACATTTGCTTACTTCCCAATTATTGCATAAAACACCTGTACTCGGAAAACCCATGCAGATCCCGAGATGTGGCCTTTTTCGGTGACATTTAACCTCATTATATGTATGTTTTGAATCTGTCTGACCTCATGCACTCACATAAAGCCCCATTACCTCCAGCCATACTGGTGTCACATGGTGATGCTCACCGTCCCACCTGGACAAATAATGACAGTCATTATCTTCTACTACTGCCAGACTTGGCTAGCTGATATGAAGAGATCAGATCACTTTCAAATCAATGCAGGGTTGCCAAATCTTACGCATTTGACGTGACACTCGTGCTTTCTGACTCTCACACTCATGCAAGAAATTTTACGCCAAATCTTTATCATTCCATCCAAAACCTAAAATTAGTTCTACATCAGAAATGTTGGAGTAATTTTCAAATCCTACAGACTATTCATTCATTTTCTGCTTTATCCTATTGGGTTGCGGGGGGTATGGAGTCTATCCCAGAAGCAATGGGCATGAGGCAGGGAACAACCCTGGACAGGGGGGCAGCCCATCGCAGGGCACACTCACACACTGTAACTATTCACTCACACATGCACACCTACGGGCTATTTATTAACTCCAATTAGCCTCAGCATGTCTTTGGACTGTGGGGGGAAACCGGAGTACCCGGAGGAAACCCCACGCCGACACCGGGAGAACATGCAAACTCCACACAAATGTAACCCAGGCGGAGACTCGAACCCGGGCCCCAGAGGTGTGAGGCAACAGTGCTAACCACTGCACCACCATATCGCCCCCCCTACAGACTATTTACAAGGTAATAAACCTGTTACAGTACATACATGGCAACCCCGTCATTGTGACCATATTAAAGGACACTGCTTATTCTATCGGCTTACATACTGACAGATTAAACCATAATGTTTATTAAAGTGATTAGTAGATCTCTATAGTCATTTTAATTTCTGGGCCTATTAATGGATTTTCTGGAAATGTTTTAACCACAGTGTTCGCATGTGTCTTTGATGATGCCTCTACTGAGTTCCACCTTCCCGATGATTATAGCAGGAGCCTGAAGACCGTCGCTTCCTCACATCCTTGGACAGCCGTAATCAGGAAACCTGCATCATCACTTCAGAATAACAGGTACCACTGTAATACAGCTATATAATGCTGCTGCCAAAAATGGCACCACCCACAACCAATCCTCCAATGGGGGATCAATAAAATAGCTGAGGTCTGCATTGTTATTGGAAGATGGTTTGTAGGAGCTTACAGGTCAATAGGTTTTCCAGACTATGCTACAGAAGGACATTTTCAGTAAAAAATAAGAGTCATTCCTACAGTACATGATAGAAATGATAAGTACAGAAAAACAGACTTGTACGATATGCAAAGACATGAGATTCCTTCAAGGACAAAAAATATTGAAGCCTTTGAATATGGTAATTAATGCGAGAAAGACAATGAAATTCTGTGCTTATAATTACCATACAAAGTACAGTACACCCACTTTATTGTTTTTGCCAAAAATGGCATAACATTGGCATTTCTAGTCACCAAATGATTTACAATAATTAAACAGTCACAGGGTGTATTCAGAGTTACTTGTTAAAAACTATATTTGGTACTGCCTCAACAAAATTATAATAATGACGTAACTCGAACTTTGAAATGAAATCGATTTGAAGAATCAAATAAAGCCACAAGTGGGAGGAGGCTGCATTTGTATTGCTAATGTTTTGTTGTTGATAGGGTATCAGCAATTGCAGGAAGAAGAGTTTAACAGTTAACGCGTCTAACTGATTTTAATATATTCAGCTATATTTTGTTTCGCTGCCAGGGATACATCACATTCTGTTCCACCCAGAGGAGGCACAGCATGAAAGAACGCGGAGCACGACGCAGAAACACGACAGGGTATTTGACACCAGGTGAGCCTAGTTACAGCACACAACAACGGGAGCCTAAGGCATCACAGAGCTGCTCTCATTTCATCCTGACAATGGTGAACGCAGTCAAAAATCAGCTGCGAGAAATGGCGAAGCCCGAGGATGCCCTGCCTTGCTTTGTCACAGCAGGCCAGGTGGGTTGGACAGTCCTGAAGAACGAACGGGTGTCGAAGCTTCACATCTGGGTGGGAGTATTGCCCTTTCCATGTGGTAACAAAGCAGCATGAGACTTGTGAAATGTCACCTTGGGTTCACAGGGATATACTAAATTAATCAATGATACCTCATTAGGCAAAACGTTTGCATCAAACTGTGACGTTCCAGAGTGTATCCAAACTGAGTGGGATGGAGTGAATCACCTTCCATTCTCATTTCGCCGGGATGATAGTTGATGCAAAAAATATATATTTGTGCAGGCTACCTGTGATTCATAGCAGCGTCACAGACACTGATCGCTACAGTAAAAACATCCAGAAACATGCACGTGTCCCTGAGCCATTTCAATTAGTCTGCATGAATTATCATTAAATTTCTCTAGAAGCTATTGCTAATAGCTATTGCTATTGGAGGGGTTACAACTCCCATCCCCCCATCATGTCTGAATATATGTTAAATCGGAACACAGTTCATTAATGACTTCACTGCCATTGTGGAAATACCAATATTGAAGACTTAAAGCTATGCTGTGTATAAATGGTATATGACAACTAACAAAGGACACCAGCCCCTCACAGTATACCAGCCCAACACAGGACACCAGCCCAACACAGGATACCAGCCCCTCACAGGACACCAGCCCAACACAGAATACCAGCCCAACACAGGATACCAGCCCAACACAGGACACCAGCCCAACACAGGATACCAGCCCCTCACAGGACACCAGCCCAACACAGGATGCCGGGGCCTTACAAGACACCAGCCCAACACAGGACACCAGCCCCTCACAGGATACCAGCCCAACACAGGATACCAGCCCCTCACGGGACACCAGCCCAACACAGGATACCAGCCCCTCACAGGACACCAGCCCAACACAGGATACCAGCCCCTTACAGGACACCAGCCCCTCACAGGATACCAGCCCCTCACAGGACACCAGCCCAACACAGGATACCAGCCCAACACCGGACACCAGCCCCTCACAGGATACCAGCCCCTCACA
>JAODKE010000101.1:27500736-27510767 GCA_026779605.1 Mormyrus hasselquistii | reverse complement strand
AAAAAACAGGGTTTTTTTCAAAAAAACAAAATTACTTTTTTCCCCCATTGGGACCCCAATGCCAATCCTCAAAAACAGGGGCCTCTTGTTTTCAGTAAACCTTTTCCGCTTCCCCCCCCCCCCCCCCCCCCCCCCTTCACATCCTGTATTACCTTTCGCTTAAGGTTTCTCTGTTTTCAACCTTCCAGAAACCAGGAGTTTAACGGTTTCCAGCAGCAGCGGAGACTTTTCTTCATGCCTGTTGTTCCCTTTAAATGTTTGTTGTCTGCTGCAGTGCATGTACATCTTCCTGCATACGGTGAAAGGCACCCCCTTTGAGACGCCGGACCAGGGCAAAGCTCGTCTTCTCACGCACTGGGAGCAGATGGACTACGGAGTACAGTTTACTGCGTCGCGCAAGTTCCTCACCATCACGCCAATCGTACTGTGAGTATTCGCCCCCGTCGTCCTCTGTGTTCGGGAGATGGGGTTCTCCTTGTTCCCCGGTGCATCCGTTCTTCTGTGTCAGTCTGATAAATTGTCCCAAAGTCTCTCCCTGTCCTTGTGGAACGTTCGTATTACAACAGACGTGTCTGACTGGGAGGCAGCCTTGGCGTAGCCTCGGCCTGTCCTCAGCTGCTCGAGCACAGAAGTGTCTATAGTGACGATTCCGATCTGTGACCTGGGAGGGCTGTGCCCTTGAAGTTGATGTGGTCCTTCTCCTTACATCCTTATAGCATTTGCTACATGTCTGAGATGGCTGTTTTCCTGAGGCACCTGCAGTGGCTCTAGTTGGAAACACTGAGATCAACATTTTTGTTGCCGTCTCATACAGAAGATGACTTCGTAAACAATTTCCCAACACACAGCAGTTTCCTTAATGATGCTTTAAAAATTCTTCTCTTAAAACCCCACACTAAAGATATTGAGGAAACATCTGCAATAAATGACACATGCTAAATTTAGGCTCTTGGAATTTAATTTTAGCCTGTTTTCATAGGCGTATACGTTTGCTGACCCTGTGTGGTTCACTGATGTATATTCATTGAATAAAATGAACTTTTTTTCCCAGCATGCTGCTTGTAGTTCTGTGCATAGAGTGCATTAACATCCTCTCTGTCTGTCTTCTTTTTCTTGTGGTCCAGGTACTTTCTTACAAGCTTCTACACAAAGTATGACCGTGTGCACTTTGTCATCAACACCGTCTCCCTGCTCACTGTGCTCATTCCCAAGCTTCCTCAGCTGCACGGAGTCCGAATCTTTGGGATTAACAAGTACTGATCTTTGGCAGAATCTCGATCTCCCTCCCTGGTGCGGTCGTCCAGCTCTGCTCTCCTTGGATTGCAGCCAAGGCCGTCCCGTGTTCCTCTGCGACTCTGAAGGGCCCATGACATCAGGACTTGCCCAATCTCAGTAAAGAGGCTCTTTTTCCTAAAGCTCTAGTGAATGAAGTTCAAGTGTGGCAGGAAGTGATGCTAGATGGCAGTGGAAATATGGTGTGGCTCATCCAAATTAAAGGTTTCTCTTTTGTTTGTTGAAATTTGAGCTACTTCTGAAAAAGAGCTTGACACCCATTGAGGTACTGAGGATGGACTCTTCCGTTCCTTAGTCAGTCTGCATAGAGAAAGCTGGGATACCTTTTCTTCTAAATGTGAAACTTGGTGACAGTCGATGTAGAATGTCTTCCTTTCACGATCGTCCCACCAAGGAGCACCGTCCGTAGCTTCAGTGGTTCACTCTTGAGGACCAGAAGCTTCAGTTGGCCAACCGACAGTCCCTGTGTATCTGTGTTTGTGTGTGTGTGTGTGTGTGTGTGTGTGTGTGTGTGTGTGTGTGTGTGTGTGTGTGTGTATGGGGGCAGTTGAGCAACTCTGGGGTTCATGAGAAGTGTGGCTTCACAATATGATACAGGGTTTTAAAAAAAATAAAAATTCACTTGGCCTTAGCAGTGCTAGGTGGCAGGTACTTTGTGTTGAGTTAAGGGATGTTATGGGTCGGATGAATTTAACAGACTCAGAAAGGGTCTCGACTGGCTTGTCAGTAAGTTCCCAGCTTTTTGCTCAGATCAGACCTCCGTTTCATTGCCTTTAATAATAAATGCCCTGACCTGAAGCCCTCTGCAGTGCCACAATATCGATCACCAAGAATGATTTGTTTAAAGAACATTAGCTGAAGCGTGCGTTGTATTTAGGAAGGTCTGCTTTAAGAAAATCCTGCAATATTATACCTTCATACCGGTGGTAACAGTAGATGATATAATGGGCTATAATAGGTGTTAAGGAATCTAGAGTCCGCAGGGTCTCCGAGTCGCCATTGACATTTAAAGTGTCAAAGCTTCCTCACACTAGCTAAGACCAGGAAGCGCGGTGTATAGGTCCTGTCAAAGCGGGGAGGTTTTCTGGAGCAGTGTCTGCAGATGAGTAGGCCAGAGCCCCTGGGCACACAGCCTGAATGGGCAGAGATGGTGATGGATGGTAATGTATTTGCAGCGGTGTAATCCATATCCCTGCAGTGTTCATGATTATTCATGGATAAGGTGGTGTGCCCTTTAAGGTTACAAAGCCATGTAATGGAAGATGGAGCAGAAACTGACTAGGACTGCGTTTGGATAACCAGGGGTTTTTTTTTTTTTTTGGTTGCGGGGGTTACTCAGGCTCTATAATGCGTGTTTGAGAGTCACTTTTCGCAAAGGCCCTTCTTGCTGATGTCGGAGCTTGTATTTATTCTGCGTTTTTCAGTGTACTCTTCACCTGAAGTACCTGGTCATGTTAGTTTGGGCGTTGCTACACCACTCTTTGTAATGTTTAAAGAAAAGCTAGCGCTTTATAGTGGGGAAAAATATTAACTGTTTAGGTATAGTTGCATTTTTGTTTGATACCATTCACAGTGAAATGTTTTGGATTTTTTTTTAAGTGTAGTTCTAAAGCTGTATGTAGCGATACAAGGCATGTTCCTGAGCTTATTTGGTACTTAAAAACCAGGTACTGATAATTCTCAGTGGCACTGGTACCGTGCTGGGGGAGTGCTCTCTGTGTGACAGCAGAGCTTGGTGATGCAGCACAGCTGGCTTACCGAGGGAATCTAGTCTCTGAGACCCCCATCGTATCTCCTGGCTCCGCGTAGCATAGTGAGAAGCACAGGCATGGCTTAGACTTTATCCTAAGGCCTGACACGCTTTCGGAAACACTGGCCTTGTGCAACTAGGTAGACTCTCAAAGCATATTAGGTTCATTTTAATTTTTCTTCTCAAGAATGCAGGGATGCTGTGAATTTTATAGGATGGGTGGTGATTACTGTGGGCTGCTTTTTAATATACCTTCATTTTAATTCACTTTTTCAGTCAAGCAATCGAGCATAATGTTTGCAGTTGACTGTATTCCACATTGGATCTGTAGAAGATTTGTTCTGTATTGGATTTAATGTAGGTTTGGGTACCAAATCTGAAGAATTGCATGGACAGCTTGTGTTAAGGAATAGGATACATTTATGTTGCGCGCTTTGGTAATTTCTATTAGGCAGATGAAACTGGTTTAATGTTTGCAGTTTAGAGACCACAAGCAGCCAGTTCTCCACCTTCCAAAAACCCAGCTAACAATTCTGTCACCTTTTCACCCTCACGGCAACGTGATTTCTAGAGCCGTTATCGGATTCTGCAGCTTGTTAAACATTAAATGGATGAAAGTGCAGCTGTGGGTAGAGTCAGATTCCAAGGATTAAATGACGGATGGGTGAACGTCACGTTCTGCGGTCGTCTACGTGCCAGTCCCTGTGCAGTTTCCATCTACACACTTTGCCAGGCCCACGACTTCAGTATGCAAAGGACTATGCTGTCTCTTTTTGTTTTTAATTTGGTATGAATTCGGGTACTAAGTGCAGCAGCTGATTTAGAATATTTTGTCTTAGATTTGGGAAAAAGGCGTCGCATTCAGTCCCTGTCATGTAAAAAGTAAACTGGTACTTTAAACATGGCGCGCATCTACCTGGAAGGAGAGCTGTCAGACTTTCTACTTTTAATCATTGCAAACGTCATGTGTAACTTTCCGGAGTACCAGTTGCTTCCGGCTCTTTATTAGTGCATATTCGAGAGGATGTGAGCACCAACCTGAACGGCTTTGATTGGCTTGTTTTGGTCGGGCGGCGTGAGGAAGCAATGGGGGCCTCCCTCACTCTCTCCCAGCATCGCATGCCAGCAATGGGAAGCAGCACATTATGAGCGACGATTTGCTATAACAGAAAGGTGTTAGATTTCCTGTTTTTTGTTAAAAGGGCTTCTTTTATTGTGTAGCCTGTACTTTTGTCTTTTTTTTTGTTGTACTGCCTACTAAGGGTGGAGTGAACACAGACAGTGATGCAAACTTTAAACCTTCCTTGTTAGACCTGAAAATGCAGTATTATAATGGTTCATTTTTTTTTTTTTTTAATCTTAGAAAAGTTGATATGTGGAGGTACTCAGATCATGTAATGAGAAATGTGTCCTGTTTTAAATGAGCAAACCTACATCATTTGAAATAATGGGCTATAGGAAATGGCAGCATAAATGTCCTTTACAGATGTAGATTTGAATGAGTAGCACACTGATGTTTGACGGCGGCCATTATGGTTGCATCTGTGGCGTTTCTGTCCTGCAGTGTTATTTTTGTTATTAATACTAAAGTCTGGCTTGGTCGATCACACCTGATTTCAGCCAGGGTTTGATGGCAAAAGTGCATCACATATAGACTAACAAGGCCAACATCCCAATTGAAAATGACTTTAACTGATTCTACAAATCACGTAAGAGAAAATATTGTTCAATGGAGGAATGGAAAGTGGAATATTTATTTTGAAGTACAGTGTTGCGGTAACTGCCTTGATACATTGTATTTTCAGGCTCATTAATAAATATGCTGGCTCTATAGTCAAACTAGATCATCAGAGGCAAAACATTTCTCTTCGAGTTGAAGGACAAAGACCAGCTGCCTTTATTGGTAAATCTACTTTGTTGGGTTATAGGTACTCTGCGTATTAGAATGAAATTTGATTTTATCGTTTCAAAACTTTAAGACCGCCATGGGGGGTGTGATCTGAATAAGTGCATTAAATGTAACTGAACAAAATTATAGACGTACAGTATAATTATTGTTGGACATAATTGATCAAAGTCATTCAACAAAACCCTTCTTTCTAGGTGGTGGATTGAAAAAACATTTTGGACTTTTTGCAAACACACACATGGCCCGAGTACAAAATAAACAACAGTCGCTGCTTCTGGTTTGTTTCAAAGCGGGATGTTTATCTTGTCATGTTTGCCGGTCATCCTTGCAGAATTAGTATGCTGTTAAAACAAAGCTATTAAAATAAAGGCTTAGGGGTCTTCTGTAGAATGGTCACTGGCTAAAACAGTTTTCCAGATGGTATACTTTCTTAAGCATAAAGTTTGAAAATATTTTTATTACTCCTTTGTACAGTATTAAATTACAATAAAGTTCAGTATTATCTAAAGAAGTGTAATTGCCTTTTTATGCGATATCCAAAATTCATAACTGTTTCAAAATTGTCATAATACCTTGTAATTCATTGGACATAAATACAACTATTTTCCCAATCACCTGAGCTGACCTTTGGGTTTTTTTTCCCTTTCTTTTGCAATATTTTCCCTATGAAATCTAAGCAGCTTGGCTGGTGCTAGTTACAAAAATACTTTGTAGAACTGATTATGAAAGAGCGTAGTACTGGAAGGGTAGACATACTTACTAATGGTCCTTACTGTGTTGTAGGGATGTAATCAGATATCCCTGCACCTTGTACACACTTCAGAAATTGTCGCCTAATGACCTTACACTTGCGTGAGTTATATTGTGGGTCACCATCTCAGAGCAGATTGGATCAGTTACAAACTGCCTGAACTGCTATTCTTAATCTATACTGTTTCATCTACACTGCACCTACATACTGCCTGAACTGCTATTCTTCTTTACTGTTTCATTTATACTGCATCTACAGACTGCTTGAACTGTTATTCTTCTTCTATACTGTTTCATCTACACTGCATCTACAGACTGCCTGAACTGCTATTCTTCATTTAGACTGATTTGCCCAAATTTCTACAGCTTGATTTCTAGCTGTATCTGCGTGCTTCTTTTTAGTTTAGTGTGTGGTCTTCATTGTTGCTACAAGACAACAAATTTCAAAATTTTTTAACTAGAAAATACTAGGGCTGTCACTATCGATTATATCAATAGTTGAATAATCTACCTAATAATCAGACAAACAGATAATCAGTAATCATTCACGTAATATATATTAATATACTGTATATTGATATAATGTAATATGGTAATGTGGATACCCATCATGCAACACAGCAGCATGCTGGGCTGATTCTTGGTGTAAATAATGTAAATATCAGGGTTATTTATGTATTGTGTCATTATTGTGTGTACGGTCATGTCGTGTGTGGTGTTTAAGGTTACTGTAAATAATGTGTATGCGTGTGCCCACTGTGCAGTATGTAAGTAGCCAGGGTGGCCAACACAGTGGGCAGTCTGTGTGAGTTGTGAGTATGAATATTTTTGTTCTTTCCTGCACTTTTTGTCTGGTTCGTTAGTTGCCCGCACGCCATGTCTGGTACCCGTGCCACAGTATACACTATATGGACAAATGTATTGGGACACACCTCTTAACCATTGAATTCAGGTGTTTCATGTAGACCCATTGTTACAGGTGCATGAAATCAAGCTCCTAGCCATGCAGTCAGAAGTGGAAGAGGACCTCAGCAGCAAAATGTAACAGCTCCCGGAAATCCACCATTGAAGGAGTGTGGCAAACCCAAGGAGATCTCCAGGAAGTGAGCGCTACCTTCCCGGAGCAACCCAACGGCACCAGCACCCCCTGATTGCCCACGTAATAGGGCCATAACCAGGAGCAGTGTGACACAGCTGATCACGGCAAAGACCCCACAAAAGCTGCAGAGCTACACCAGGAAAGGGTTCCTGGAACCCTACCTCGTCCAGGTCCAGCTGGTGACGAGGCTCGATGGGTGATCCTCCAGAGAGACGACGAGCCACCTGGCCGTGTTACTGGAAGGCGAGGCACTGCGCGAACTTCTGAGTTTCCTTCGCGAAGAATAGGGCAACCCTGGTCATCAAGCAGAAACAGCAGGTTGGCTGGCGACAGTTCATGGGGAAGATGAGGGAGCAGTTCGAGGACTGGCGGTGGTAAAGGGGCATTTGCAGCGAATCTGAAGGACTACACGAGGCGGGGCTATCCTCATTCTCCCAAGCAGCGCAGGACAGACTGGTCTTCCATGCTTTCCTGCACCAGTATAAGAGGCCTACCACTGCCAGTGGGCCCCTTTCCCTGTACTGAGGCCAGGAACTGCTGCATGCCTGTTGCCATGGACTATCTATCTCACGGAGTCACCGGAGGCATATGCTGTTCCCCACCATAGTACCACCACCATGGCAGCGAGGCTGCTAGAGGAGTTCTTCTGCAACTTCAGGGCCCAAGAGGAGCACCACAGTGACCGGGGGGAAAACTAAAAGGTGCTATTGTTCAGGGGGGTATGTCAGCGGCACCACCCTCCTCCATCCACAGAGCGAAGGGCTTCTCGAGCACTTTCTTTGCCCCCTAGCTGCCCAGCTGGGCATCCTGGAACTGCCCCTGGGAGGTCCTGGAGCGATTATCCAATTAGTTGTGCGACATGGGTGTCATTAGGGCCCTTCACTTGGGGTATTTTAGCCCCGATGCCAAATATCCTCCTTCAAAAAAAATCAAGCCCCAGGTAAACTTGACGTAGCCCCTGACCTTTTCAATAGCCAGAAACTCCCCCGGTGTACAGATTACGAATGGACCGTTGTGCTGCATCACCATGACTGGTACCAAGTGTAAATATTGATGTGTATTTGTCATATATTGTGTCAATATGGTGTGTGCAGTAATGTTTGTGTAGTGTTTAGTGTTATGTGTTGTAAATAATATATGTGCATGTGTGCACCATGTGATAGTAATAAATCCTTAATTTAGCATTTGCATTACAGGTACACTGCAATTCTTCTCTTTGGCCGCCCCATCTTGCTCTCCATAGTTTTTGGGGTCACAGTGCAGGATCAGCCAACATATGCCACAACCATGGCTGAATCACAGCATCAGGGCACTGAAAAGGTGCTGTAGACAAGCTGAACGAACATGGGAGAAGCACAGACTTCAGTTAAAGTGTTTAATGATGCAGCAAAGCTGGCAAGGGCTAAGTACTTTGCAGATATCGTAGATAAGCATAATGTAAATTCTTGGGTTGTTTTTATCACTATAAATTACTCTGTGAACCCTCCACCTTCACAGAGTTTTGTGATTTTTTTTCCATCTTCATTGGAAAGATTGATAATATAAGAATGCTGATTAAACCCTGTGATATCACCTCCCCCTCTCTTCTTAGTTGTGTGGCAAGTTTTAGTGTGTTTGAGGAAGTTTCACTTCCTTATAAGACATTGTAGGCCATTTTAAACACACTGAGTCACATGTCATTCCAGCACAGCTCTCAAAACAGTCTTTCGACGATACTGGACATTATTTCATTGTGATCATTAACACGTCATTGACTACGGCCACTATACGCACTTCTAGCCTTTAAACAAATGATTGTTCAGCCGCTTCTTAAGAAATCCAAACTGCATCACAAAAATCTGCATAATTTTCACCCTATACCCCTTCTTTCGTTTCTTCCACAGACTTTAGAGAACGTTGTTTAATCTCAACTTTTAAACCATCTTGATAGCAATAATATCTTTGAGAAATTTCAATCCTGTTTTAGACCATGACATAGCACATCGGCACGGGTTCCCCCAGCCACACTGGCAGCAGGTAAATCATCTGCTCTTCTCCTTGGATGAGGGAGACTGCCAATTTAATCCTCTTGGATCTTAGTGCCATTTTTGACATGGCGAACTATAACATTCTCTTCAATTGAGTGGGCTGGGGTTCGAGGAACAGCACTAAAATAGTTCAACTCCTAAGAATATAAGAAGTATAAGAAGTTTACATATGAGAGGAGACCATTCGGCCCTTCAAGTTTGTTTGGGGAGAACTGAACAAATAGCCCAGAGGTTGCAAACTTTTTCAATTAATCTAGAAAGTTTCCGTTCATCATCGGCACCCATCAAATATGAGTATGACAAAGGTCCAGTTTAGCTCCTATTATATTTTCTATGTATATGCTTCCATTTGGTCAGATAAATTATGTCTCATTTCACTAATATGCAGATGATGTGCAACTTTATGTGTCCCTGAAACCTACGAACGTGTGCAAGCTACGTAGCCTCATTGACTGCTTATAACATATTAAATGCTGGTTGGCAAGTATCTTTCTTCAGCTAAATGAGAACAAAACTGAGATAATTCTTTTTGGCCCTTCGGAAGGGGCGACGTCTGTCATATAACACCTGGGTCAGTGGCCTGTACTACGAAGCAGGGTTACTGGCTTATCGGGGTAACTTGTCGGATTTAAGGTAGTCTGGGCAAAATGTAAGTGACTCGAATATGAAGTCCATTTAAACTTAGACTATGAAGTGTTGTCTCAAAAGAATTGAAATACTGTTAATACGGAGGCTCACAGATGCTCAGACCAGGAAAACAGGCAAAGGACGTAAAAACTGGGGCAAAAGGGGGTTTAATGGGAACACGGAGAGGTATACAGGACAGATTCACCATGACAATACAATGACGGAACTAGACAAACCCTTGTTAGTTATGTGAGCATATGTTAATATGGTGTTCAATGTTATTTTTGCAATGTTATTTGCATTGTTTATGTCTTTGTAATAGTGTTATGATTCACAGAGGATTGTAATGTTTCGCGTGGCTGATGGGTTTAGGGCAAGGGCAACTGTGGTGTGATTCGGGCAGGTTGGGTGACAGAAGTGGAGGGAACACAGGCTGGGGTAGATTAACGCACAGGCTAGATAGGGCGTAAGCCTAGGGGCCCCATGTGTGCCAGCCTGCAAGGGGGCCCCCATTGGCCAGTAAAAAATATATCATTTTATTTAAATTTGCATACGAGAAAATATCTAAACTGTATT
>JAODKE010000101.1:27489205-27500636 GCA_026779605.1 Mormyrus hasselquistii | reverse complement strand
AAAATGTAACAAAAATGTTATATACATGTGTGTATATATATATATATATATATATATATATATATATATATATATACAGTATATATAGACACCCATACATATACACACATGTAGACATACACACACATGATCCTACACATATACATGTATATTTCAATTCCTATATTCATACAGTTAACTGTATGTGTAACATACAGTTAAATTATGTTGCGTGAAATGCGAAGGGTGCTCGTGCACGTGGACGGGAACCTCGCGAACGTGTGCAGCAGCGCCTCTAGGGTCAGGCATTGTCTTCAGAGAAATTGTGGTAGGAGGGCCGGTGCTCATATAAGGCTGGCTTACACAGAATCCTCACCCAAAAACAAAAACTGCTCGGAGCAAGTTTGAGACTTAGCGTAAATTGCCATAGCAGCATGACTCAAGTAAAACCTACCCACCTTTCATAGTACGGGTTAATTGTGAAGTTACTGTACACCACAACATCATCAAGTTATTTGCAAAGTTATCCCAATAAGCCAGTTACCCCGCTTCGTAGAACAGTCCACAGTTGTTCTTGGTTTTACTCTTTGTTTTTAAAACTTTTAACAGACAGAAACCTTCATGCATTATAGAACTTCTGAGTTTCCAGTTTACTTTCAGACCCCTCAGTTCTTCCACTGAGTTCTTTTTGGTTTTCCCACAAACCTCACTGAAATCACAGGCTGACAGGGCCTGTGCCCAGACAATGAACCTTCATCCTGAGGTTTTCTGAAACCACTTGTTCTAATCAGGATCTTGAGGGGTCTAGAGCACGCGCACACACACCTATGGGGGCTTTGGGAGTTTTGGTTAGCCTCAACATGTTTTAAGACTGTGGTGGAAAACCAGAATACTGAGAGGGAACCCCATGACACCACAAGGAGAACATGCAAAGTCCAAACGAATGGAGCCATGGCAGAGACTCAAACCCTGGTCCCAGCGGTGTGAGGTGACCGTATTAACCAATGCACCACTGTCCCGTGTGGCTATGGAACTCCTTGCCAGCCAATAATACATTTTCTCCCTCTGTCCTAGTCTTTAAACAAAGGCTTAAGACATTTTTTTACACAGGAGTTTGAGTGAGTACAACATATAAATGCAATTTAATTAGTCCATCTGTGGCCTGTACTACGAAGTGGGGTTACTGGCCTATCGGTGTAACTTTTCGGATTTAAGGTACCACAGTTTAAATGGACTTCATATTTGTTCTCTTACATTTTGCCCAGACTACCTTAAATCGGACAAGTTACCCCAATAAGCCAGTAATCCTGCTTCATAGTATACGCCCCTGGAGTGTAAATGTTTCCCCTTTGGGATGTTTTATCTCTTATTTAGAACTAGTTTTATTTTTTATTTATTTTAACTGTTTGTTTTGATAGTATGAATTGCGCGGCACTTTTGTGAACATGAAGTGTTCTTGAAATGTGCTTTATACTGTAAATAAAATGTGCTTATTTATTATTGTTGTCTCTGTACTAATTATATGCTAATTAATATATAATTTAAATTATATAATTTAAATATAAGTTGATGGCCACTACCGTTAAGGACTGATTAACAGTTAGAAAGGTTTAGTGTCAGTTTGCTAATTAGTCATGCATCGACTGTTCTGATCCTCCCCTGTGCCACGGCCCCTCATTTACCTTGTGTGGAATCCCCGTGTTACCAGCTTTTTCTAGTTCTGTTAATTACTGTTGTGTATTTTTGTGAGTGATTCCCTAGTCTGGTCATTAACGTCGTGACGTCATTCCCCCCCGATGTTCTGTACTCCTGAGTGTCTCTCGCCCCGAATAAACCCTGTGTTCACACGACTCCTTGCACTCCTGTGCTTGTTTCGTAGCGTAACCTGGAGACGAGGCTCTCATTTCTCATGGTTTACATTATAATCAGTAAATGACTTGCATTTTCTTTGGTGGCCGATAAGTGTTATGCTGCATGTTCAGAAAAACTAATTCTGGAAACATGTACAGAATAAAAAACACTGTAAGTGAAAGTTTCCGGAGGTCAAGGGTTGGCAACCTGTGCCTCTTGAGCCACGTGCGACTTTTTGAGCACAAGGCTACGGCTCTTAGAACGATAGACGGATTCACATTTTCACGTCTTAACATATAATTATAATACTTTCGTAAATATTAATAGTTTATTTATGGGTTAATATTATTTTCCATTTAGATATTTCTTTAGCTATATGTAAATGAGGCGGTCCATCGTGCACTTCTGTGAGGTCTTAACTGCATAATTTACATCTTTTTTTTTATTGCCCACCCCCACCCCTCCTCGGAGGACAACTTTATTTGACATTAAATTAAAGGTACAGTGTAAAGAGTGTGGCCTCTCCGAGCTCGCCCGTCCTAGTACCGTGATTATTTAAAAAAATAAAGAAAAACAAACGGGTGGGACACAGAAAGAACAATCGTAACAATAACAGACATTAATCACCATGGGGAGAAAACAAAGGTAAACAGAAATAATAATAAAAATAATAATAAAGGTGGGATGGAGAAGTGTACATTTCCCACTAAGTGTAGGGGAATACAAACAGAATACAAACAACCATAAGAAACATAACAATCAATACAAGGACATCAAACAATAAAAATTATGACAACAACAATATCAACAACGATAATAATAATTTCACAAATAGGTATTATATATATGTAGCATATCCTACACATATACATGTACATTTCAATTCCTATATCTATAACATACGGTAAAAAAAAAAATTATGATGATACTGATCGCTCAACCTCATATGCGCCAATTCTTGTATGTGCAAGTGTAGGTGTGAACTGATTTGTCATTGGATGTGCTGATGATGCCGTCAGGGAACATGACAGCTTCCACCCCGCTGCCTCCACGGCCCATGGCCATGTGTCCCCGAGACAACCAGCCTCCCAACCCGAGAGGAAGCCCGCGAGGGACTACCCGAGGACGGGTAGGGCAAGACCCCACCACCCCGACAACATTACATTAAAAAATTAATTATTGGAGCCCAACTATCTTCAAAATCAATCAATTGATTTTTCTTACAAGCAGACATCCTCTCCATGGAAACAAAATTGATTTGAGTTTTGTTTAAATTCTCTTTTGACTTCCAGTTGAGAAGGATTGTTTTTTTGGCAATGGTTAGTACTGTGAGAAGCTTGCAAGATTTATTGGTGTCTGTATTAATGTTAGGGAGGTCCCTAAGCAGGCAGTGAGGGGGAGGGTGGGATGGGATGCCCTAGGTGTGTCGATAAGTTTTTACAAATCCTTTGCCAGAATTTATTGACCGGTGTGCAGTACCAGAAAGCATGCAGGTAATTATCTGGTGCATCCTTCTTACGCATATGTCAGTATTTCTGATACCCATCTGGAACATCCTCTGCCCTGTGTAGTGCGTTCTGTGTAAAATTTTGTACCGTAATAGCTGCAGGTTAGAGTTCTGATTCATTCAAGAGGTATTTAAGCAAATTTGCCTCCAGAAGTTAGTGTCTGGGTTGATGAGTAAATCCCTTTCCCATTTGTGGGTAGATCTGTGGGTATCAGATTCTGCTAGATGCACATAAATCCTAGACAGCAGTTTCTTAGTTGGAGTTATTAAGAAGTTTGCTATTTTAGGTGAAAGCTCCAGATCTAATTGCTTACAGCATCATCTATTATGTATTATTGATTTAAGTTGAAGTATTTGTTTTTCTCAATGCCATACGTTTCTGCTATTTTGTCAAATGATATCATGCAATTGTCTTGGATTATACGTTCGAGACATGATTCCTTTATTATGCCACGCAAGGAAGTTTATCATTTTTTTATTTAACAAGATGTCAGGGTTGTTCCAGGTGGGTGTCAGTTTGCATGGGACCGGTGAAGTGTGGTTCATGTTAAGAAATTCCCAGGAGACTGTCAGCGATGTGCTGATGTTAAAACAGCAATGTCGTTTAAGTATATGACTGATAAATGGCAGGTCCTGGACTCGAATATCATTACAAAAAGTTTGCTCATTATCCAGCCAGTTAAGGTCTAAGTTGTTTTGCGTAGTCAATTTTAGGACATATATCAATCTATTGGCAAGAATGTAATTGTACAAATTAGGAAGCTCCAAACCCCCACAGTTTTTGTGTCTCTGTAAAGTTTTTGAACTTATTTGTGGTGGTTTGGATTTCCATAGATATTTTGAAATTAAGGACTACAGTGATTTGAACCAAGTCAGCGGAGGTTTACTCGGAACCATTGAGAACGTGTAGTTAATTTTAAGATCAACATTTTGATTGTCGCTACTCTTCCCGGAAGTAACGTGGGCAGATTATTCCACCGTGCAAGGTCATCTTTTTAAGCAGAGGACTGTGATTTAATCACGTCAGATCTGACAGCTTGGCAGAAATGTTAATATCCAGGTATCTAATATTCCCAGATTGAAGTGGGATAGTTGGATTGGACTGGAAGTCATAAAATATTGGAAGAATAGTCGACTTGTTCAAATTAATAGAGTAATATGGTATATCACTCTACTGATATGGAGGTGAATTTATGAATCCTATCGTCTCCGTGAGGGAACCCTGTGTATTTTGAAGAAAAAGTAATACATCATCCCCATAAAGACTAATTTTATGGGTTATATTTGCTGTTTAGATACCTTTGATATTATTTTTCCAAACTGTTGCTGCCAATGGTTCGATTAATATGGTCACTTCAGGTGAGTGTTGTTTGTGGACTGTCTGCCTTTAATGAACCCCATTTGATCTGGATGTATTATATAAGGTGTCACTTTTTCAATTCTACTGGCCAGTGCCTTGCTGATGATTTTAAGATCTGCATTTATGAGTGATATTGGTCGATAGCTAGAGGGGAGAGCAGGGTCTTTGTCAGGTTTGAGGAGCAGGTTGATATCTGCACAATTCATATTTGGAGGGATGCTGCCAATTTCTTTAATTTATATAACCATTCTATGGAATAATGGTGCTGGCAGAGGCCAAAATGTTTTGTAGAATTCTGCTGGAAATCCATCTGGACCTGGGGTTTTCCCGTTAGACATACATTGTAGTGCATCGTGAAGTTCCACTATTGAGAGAGGTAACTATAATGCCGTTATTTGTTCATTATTTGTTCAGAATTGGTTGGATTAAGTATTATTTTTTTATAGCAGTCCCTAAATATCCTATTTATCTCTCCTGGGCTATTTACATCTTCTTCAAAGTCATTCTCTATGATGAGAGTACATCTCCAGTGAAATGATATCGGGAGTTTTCTTCAGTGTCCGAAATTGGATGTAGGCTTGAAAGTTTATTGGGATTCCTAATCCTTTCATATATTTTTTGTAGTAAATCCTCACCACACCTTCCCAGATAATCGTAAAGTTATTATATTTTCTCTGATTTACATATTATAGCCAGCTGAGGTCAGGGTGGTGAGTACGTTTTGCACTGCTCAGTCAGCACAGCTACAAGTAGTGAAGTGGAGAGTGACGGGCAAACGACTGCAGAGCCAAACGAACTTTACTCAGAAAGAAGTGGTGAGGGTGAAGACTATTGCTACAGAACTGAACAATATTGTGATATTAGTCACCTTTGCGCTGCTACGCATCTGAGTGATTTAATACTGAGAGCCCCGTGAAATTGATTTCTTTATTTTTTGTAAGTACTTGAAGTTTTGTTTTTGTGTTAAATGCATATATACTGATATCGCATTAAAAATCATATCTCAAACCCTCTCCATCCATTGCAGCTTTTTGTAAATCTTGGGTCAGATATTTAGGATAAAATAGATCTTTGCTTTAAAAAGGTTGCCAACCTCAACGCTAGGTGTTATATAGAGGGTGTTTCTTAATACCGAGAACACAGAGATCGTACTTGTGGTCTTGAACAGAAGTCTTCCCAGCTTGCCTCCCATGAACGAACTTGGGGCACAATGAATGGGATTGATCTTGTTTGATGAGGATGTAACCAATACATCCTTCTTTTTTTATTTTTACTGTCCTCTGTACTTCTGTTCTTAAGTATTGGAATTGGTCTTCGGCAAAGGCAGATGACGGGTACAAGAGAACACAGTGAAATACGGATATTGAGAAATATCCAGAATGTTTACAGTATATCGATATATATTTTCTAAATGGGATAAAAGATGACACAATTGCATTTACATCAGTATACTTTTATTGTGCTTTAAAATTATACCTCAGTGAAAGTTTTTGAATTGAGAGCATTAGTATTCCTTCCTGGTTGTAAACAATGCGAGAGCTGCAGTCACGACGTTGCACAGAATCCTGCTCAATGACGTCATCGATCCCATTACTGATCCCCATACGCGTCTGACACCCTTGTGTTTCCCATTGTGTAATTGGTTCAGTGCTCATTTGGTGTGGTATTCCTTTTAAGGACTACGAATAAAGACTGCGTTTTTCCCAGCAGGCGAGACTCCATGTCTTTCTCTGCTCCCACGATGCCGCGGTCTGCCCGTCGCCACAATACAAAGCCAGTCTGCACACCACCAAGGTGAATTTGTTTAGTTTTGACTCTTGGTTGTTGAGAGATGGGTAATATATTGATGCCTGAGTGCCAAATTAGCACAAATGGATAAGAAAAGGTCTAAGCCATCAAGTGCTAAGTTTAGTAAAAACAGCAAAGAGAGGAAACACAGTCTGCATGGGCTTTTCTGGGCCAGGTCACACCCCAAAGGCACTGGGAGGTGCAAAGAAACCCCAAGGCAGCCTGGGTGATGGTTAAACCCCGAAGGGATAACAGGGAAACAATGACAGGACTGGGGAGCACATTACAGAAGGGCACATGTATGTCCTGAGGACAAACAGGTGTAAGACTGCACAATAGGCGAGAACTACACAAGGGGCAGGAATAGACGCAGGACAGGACAGGGCGACAAGACATGACATGATCGGAGTGAGGTCTGAAATCAAACAAAGAGTGAACACTTAAAATGACGATCAAAGAAAATGGATTTGTTTCAGTTAGTGGGATCATTAAGACCATTTCTCGCTAAACAATAAAGCAACCAGTGTAGTTTGCTGTCACTGCAGATGGTATGGTTTACCATAAAATGGTGGGATGAATGGGTCAAGCAGTGCCAGAAAATGTAATGCGATTCACGCATGCTTGACAATGCATAGGTGAGGATCTAATTGGGCAGGTGGTACAGATTGGGCAGTGACATGATGGAAGAGATTTCGCATGACAGTGCCAGATGCCAAGTCTGACAGACAGTTGAGGAGTGAAGGGGATCCAGTTGAGATTCAGGTCAGTTGCATTTTTTTCAGTACCGTGATAAGCAAATGTACATCGTATGATAGCCATCATTTTTCATATCATGGCATACCGTGAAATCAGTGTACACTTGCAGCCCTAACAATAACCATATGATATACCACCCAGCCCTAGTAGCTAGTCCATCTCATTTCATTGTCCTTCAGAAACTTCTGCTTTCTTAATTTTCTTCATTTTTCAGCACGTCGTCACTTATAGGCCACTATAATTTTCTTTTCAAACATAATGCAGTGATTTTGCCGAGGGCAATTTGTAGAAAAACTGAAAAGCTGCTCTCTCACACCAAACGTAACAGCCATAGACACATCATGCATTCGGCTGGCTACACTGCCCTCTCCTGGCTGGCATGCACTCTTGCACTCAGCTTGATAGGCCCTCCAGTGACTCCTGTAATAAGAGACACATGGAGTGGAACCAGCTGTAGTGTTGCTACATGTAGGTATTTGTTCCATTCTTGACACCAGTGTAGTGTTTTCAGTGACAGCATTCTTCCTTTCCACGAGCAGTGACCCATACTGCATCACCCTTGGACTCTCAGATCACTGCAGTATTAATATGTATAGCTGGATTTTGTATATGCTGTATAGCCTTTAACTACAATATAAAATCACACTACACTACCTGATGACTCAGAAATATTTGGATGTATAGAGAGTGGACAGAATGTAGAATAAAAATACTGGGGGGGGGGGGAGCTTTGTGGAGTGGTGTGGGGAGAATTGCCTGCAGATACATGTGACAAAAACCAGGGAGTTAGTGGTGGACTTCTGGATTGGGTTCCATTCACTGCTGTCTACACTCTAATGGCTGATTGTACCTTAGACTATTCCCTTAGAAATCAGACTAGAATGGCTGTACAACAGTGAGGAAGGGACCGAGTCACCTGCAGGTTTTGGGGAAGCTTCATATTCTTTCAACCTGCTGTCCAAATGGCATCTTCTACGCAGTGCTGTGCAGGGGCTCTGGTGTCAGAGCACAGGATGCCGACGGGCTGTTTGCACTTATCAGAAAGGTAACCTCTGTCTTTCAGCAGGGGCACATTCAAAGCCTGCAGGCCAAATGCAGCCCACTGTTTCATCACATCCAGTCTGCGTGAGCTTAGTAAGAATAATATCGATAAAGGTTCTAAGCCGGCCCACAAGATGACGTCATGTGTTACGATTGTGGGTGAGTGTGGGTGCCGCATGCCAGTGCTCAAGGAAAATAATATCCAGCTCCCTCTCACAAGCTGAGACTCGGCATGCTGGAAAATACAACTACCCCTAAGGGCAGCTAAGACCAGATATCATAAATCAATTGCTGCTAGAAACAGCAGGCCTTCTGTAATCATAGTCTGCCTCTACAAAGATGTTGATAAGGAGATTGAGGGAGTCTTTATGTATTCTGTTCAGCTCGTTGGGGCTGGTAAAAGCAGAATGGGGAATTCCTGGAATAGAAAATGAGACAATAATTACATTCAAGCTTGATACCAGAGCCCAACTAAATCTGTTATTCATTAATGATTACAAAACTCTCATATTAAAGAGGAAGATATACCCAGCAAAGTTAAAAGTGACTGGCGACCCTGCAGGACAAGTCTGAGACCATGTGCTTTTAACACACTGTGGGGAAGATATCGCTTTCTTTCGTTTCTGTATGGGATTTTGTCCACACCAGAAACATATAATAAACCATCCGTATGATCTTTGAGAGCATCCTTAGTATTGAAAATATGATGGATGACATCATTGCCTGAGAGTGACTCATCATTGACTGACATGTGTGTGCTTGACATAGAAAGTCAGTATGAAGTTAAAGAGAAATATGAGTAAAGCTGCTGATCATTGTAGGCAAAGTTCTCTGTGCCTGAAATGTAACACTATTGGCAGCTGTATTTATTGTTAATGTCAGGGGTCAGCACGTGTTTGTTCCAGTCTGTTGTCTTCTCCCTGTTTGGCCAGCAGGTGTCACTGGCCATCCTGTCTTCCACGTTGTCAAAGTCCTCAGTGTGTTTCCCCTACTCCTCAGTCAGCCGCATAGCTCAATGAGCTGCGCGAGCAACCTGTTAAAAACTGCTAGATCAGGTGTTACTGTACCAAGTGTCCTAACTAAGAGCGCCTTGCCAAAGTTCGCTGCCACCACCTTTTAAATTTAATAATGCTGGGGAGGTCTAGCCAAATAAGGACGCCAAAATCTTTATTAAATATTCCCCGGACTACACTCCCTTCCCGAGGGCTAAAGTTTGTAAGTAAATACTTTATTATAAAATACAAGTAACACAAAGTGTCTTTATCTTATATAAAGTGCACAAAATTAGAGAATCGGCTTTGAAAAAAAAAAAAAATACAAAATTTGTTAATACAATAAACAAAGTGCAATATAAAATACAATAAAGTGTAAACACGTTCAAAGAAATAGTTAACGCAAAAGGGTAATTATAGTCAATCAAATCTGACCTATATTCAGTATATTTCTTTCAATTCCAGTAAATGTATTCATTTTATAACATGTGGCAATGCGATAATATTATATCATATAACACGTTAATCTTGATTAACTAATCAGAAAAAAATAATGAGTTAAAAATAACTTTGATTAACTGCATTACATGGTTTTGGTCATAACTGAAAAATTATCATGTAAACCCAAACCATTTACCCATTTGATCCTGATGCTAGCCCTAACATCTATGATATAAAGGACTTAGCATAGTTTATGCAAGTTTTAACCACTTGCACTTTATAATTTTAATATTAACTAATGCTGAAGATGATTAAAATATTACTGGCACCACTATAATCTACCAGGATATTCACTGCCAAATTAAAAGGCCTCTGTCAGTGCGTGTGTGCTCGCTCAAGTGAGCCTATTTGCTTGCTGAGTCACGTGACGGTACAGCGTCAAAACACAAGACTGAGGAGGGGGAGCAAACTTGCCGCGTGCCTGTGACAGCCGGGAGCGGCAAGTGAGAGCAGCAGCGTTTACATAGACAGCCACATTGCATTCAGGAGAGAAATTTTAAAAAAGAAATTTTATTATATATTTTATATTTTTGTATTTTTTGTATCATTATGGTTTTATTATTTCTACTGTTTTTTTTGCATTCACCGTACGGTGTCCTTCAGTGTCTAGAAAGGCGCCTCTAAATAAAATTTATTATTATTAAAGTATCGATTCCCTTACTCTGGTATTGACCAATATCAATGCCAACATTATTATCGGTATTATCGATACTTGGATCGATCCGCCCACCACTTAATGTACAGTAATCCCCTCCTCCTTTTTCAGGCAGACACGTGTAAGCGGATTGCCCCACTGATCCCAGTTCGTATAGCATTTAGGTATATGTTGGTGGAGTCATGATCGCGGCCGGGAAATTAATTATTCTACAATGCAGGCTTCATATTCTCCACGAAAGAAAACAGTAGCAAATATTTGCTGGTTAAAATATTTAATTCAATTATTCTATTATACATAATCACGACTCTTTTCGCATTCTGCTTTTCACTTATTTCCAAGTCTTTCTCCTGCATACCCCGAATAACGGCAGGTTAGCAAACTTTGTGCTTTTGCGGAAATGTCTTTATGATAGTTTACTAAAGCATCTAGATGTGCCCGAAGCCAGCACTCTGTGTAGAAAATGTAATCCACATTGTTCTTTATTTAAATATAATTTATGCAGTATAGTGTGCAGATTTTATTTTTATTTCAAAAATAAAGTCTTTCTGTATTTTCAATGTCTTCTTAAATCATAAGATCACATGCAGAAGCAGTAATTCTTGAATTTCTTGTTTCTGTGCCTGCAGTATTTGAGAAACAAACACAGTCCCCTACTGTCTTTGACACGTCTGTAGAAAATGTAATCCACGTTGTTCTTTATTTAAATATAATTTATGCAGTATATTATACAGGTTTTGTTTTTACTACAAAAACACTTAAGGTCTTAGTGTATTCTCAATGTCTTAAGTAACAGTTAAGTTCACGTGCAGAAGCAGCAATTTTTGAGTTCCTTGTCTGTGCTTGTAGTACCTGAGAAACAACTTTGGCCCAGCTCTGGGCGTGTTCTGACTGGCACTGCTTTCATGAATTTGAAAAGCACACATTTTCAGTACATAGTTTTCCTGAGGTATAGAGTGGGGGTAAGAAAATGCACCCACCTTAACAATATATTTTTAAAA
>JAODKE010000101.1:27416435-27452046 GCA_026779605.1 Mormyrus hasselquistii | reverse complement strand
TCCTATACGCCCCGCCGTATGCCCCTCCGTATGCCCCGCCGTATCCCCCGCCGTATGCCTCGCCGTATGCCCCGCCGTATGCCCCGCCGTATGCCCCGCCGTATGCCTCGCCGTATGCCCCGCCGTATGCCCCGCCGTATGCCCCGCCGTATGCCCCACTGACTGTTCATCCTGTCAGCAGAAGCAGCACCTGCCTGCCATCACTTGCTTGCCCCTCACCTGAGACTCAAATCTTCTTAATTGGGACAGTGTGAATTAGGACTTTGCCATCTTGTTTGAGTTCCTCTGTCGTCCCCTGGAGGATGGGCTCCTCCTTTGAGCCTGGTTATTGCCAAGGTTTCTTCCTTCTAGGGAGTTATTTTGCTGCCACTGTCACCTGTGGCTTTGCTCAATGGGGGCATTGGGCAGGGATAATGTAAGACATTTTGAAACAATGTAATGTTGTGAAAATGCGCTACACAAATAAAATATTAAATAAAATAATATAAATAATAAATAAAAAATCAGTGGAATTTAATTAATTTGAAATGAAATTAAATAAAATTAAATAAAATTAAATTAATTAAAAATCACCCAAACAACTTTTCAGCTTTTATCAGTTTCTAGCAAATCACCAGTTCTCTGTGAAGATAACAGGTTATCCACATGATTATGAGAACTGTACCACATGTATTATCTGTTGTTTATCTGTTCAAATAAATGGTAATTTTGTTTCTTAAAAAATTAAACCCATCTTTCAACCCAATCATCCAGTTCATTATATTTGGCATAATGATCCATTACATTTGAGACCCTGTTATTCTGCTACTTTCTTTCCATCATTTTTACAACAGCATCTGCATTCTACTATAGACTCTTAGCAATGCAAGACAAAACAATGGTACGAATCATGAACTACTTTAGGTACAAAATGCTTTACAGATCATTAAAGATGCATAAATATGAATCATTATTTCATTTTTGTCTAATTCATTACAGTATTTGTTCCTTTAGTAGTTCACAAAGGTTTATAAAATTAACAGATATAGTAACAAATATAGTACTGCTTGAGATAAATGATCCACTACGAGGCATTAATGATGAATGAACATAAGATTAATATGTAAGTACATTAATTGAGTAGATAAGTTGTGGTAAGTTCCCATATCTCGTTTTACTTGAGCAAAAATACTTATTGGGTTATTAAAATCAAAATTTCCAATATCTAGTAGGCAGATAATGATTGGCTACGTTGTAAAGGGACGGTTAACAAAATTTTGTTAACACGGAGCTCAACGACTTTTTGTTAAGTACATAATTAGTCATTTACTTGTAACTTAGACTTGGTTAATTATATTAATGTGGTTAATTAATATATTATTAATTATGAACTTGACAATAAATTACAGTTTAATAATAAAATTATATTTGCACAATGTGAATTCCAAAATAATGCAATCAGTTGAAAGATTATGGGATATTCATGCATCACAGAGGAAATAAAACAGCAAATTTATCGATTAAATGCAAATGATAGCTGGTATTGGTTTTATATGTAACAGAGACACTGCACAGAAGACATTTCAGAAGTGTGGGGGGGAGTTCGGGGGTGCCAAATGTTGGAGGTCAGCAAAGCTCTCTGAAGGTGTGCTTTTGACTTCCTTTGGCAAAGAAGAGACAGTTCATCTCCTCACATCATCAGATTACAAAAGTTTCCCCTTTTCAAAAATGAGAATATATGCTTTTATTTGGCATTGAGAACAATGCATATACAATGATCTCTGTGCTCAAGTTTCACCAAGATCTGTACAGAGATCAACCATAAGGCCTGCGCCATGAGAATTATCTGCCCATTCATGCAATGTGTGGAGCTTTTTACCGTTTACAAACAGAATGCGCTAACAAATCGCTATAAATTATACACTTGCATTTTCGGAAACTTACAGCCTCATATTTCAGAAATGTTGAAAGTGCTTAAGTGTTAAGGCAATCGAAAGAAACTATTTCCAAGGAATGAAGCTACAGTCTGTTATTGTGAATTCCACAGTAATCAAATGTAGGGGAATGTTTTACTAAGGAACCTAGATTAAACACATGTGAGGTGCCTGTTTTTTAATGAAGTGCAAGGAGTCTAAATGAACTGAAGCATTTGCATGTAACCACATTAAGTCCAAGCTATTCTAACCCCATAAACAATTGGACACATTGGAAATTTCTCTTACAGTACTTAAAAAACAAATTTTTCCTTCCCTCAGATGTTTGAGCCGGCCTTGTCCCCATTTCGTCCAGATACCACACCCAGATAAAGGAAGGCACTCCTATAGAGTTACACATTTCAGAGGGAGAACAGTTCTTTCATTTAATTACAGGCATGTCACAAACACAGAGGACACTTGAGAAAGATCGATCAGAACTGCTAGACTACATTCGTATTTATTACAATTATTGTATTAATTACACTTTTAAATCTATGCAATCTATGGTTTCTGTGCATGCCTCAGGGCATGAGCTCAACGTGAGATGCTTTCAGGCATCTGCTTTGTGGTATAGCTCAGGCTGCTTTCCTGTACAAGCATGTAGCAGCATATGCCGTCTTCTAGTTCACAGTTAGGTATAGCAACACAGAGAGGGCCACATATTCCTGAATGCATGAATAAAGGAAAAGACAATGGAAGTGAAGGCATTCATATCATTTGGTTAGAAATTAAGCCATTTTTAAGCATTTGAAAAAGGAATTTGGATATGAACCAGAGACCACAATGCCCCAAAAGAGAGTTCCTTGCGTAAATAGAATATGTTGTCATCTCTGTTCGTGTTAACAAACACAAATTGGGACTGCTCCTTCCCATGAACGAAAACCTTAATCCCACATTATTGCTAGTTTAGTAAGAGCCTTATTTCTTGTTGGCTAGCAATAAAATTGAGCCTTGCTTGACAAAGTGAAACACGCAGACACTCACACAAAATTGACTGTTTATGCTCTGAAATTAGTCAGAGATTTCCAAATGCGTGGCTAGCTAACCGGATTACTCTTTGTGAATTTCAGCATTGAAATATATAAACAGGCCACATTTCACAAAAAACTCTGGCGTCAAATCCGTTACATTTGCACCTCGCATTGCCCGTGTATGTCCTTAGTACTGTAACTTAGTTAACCTATGTCCCTTTTCAGAAGGGTTGAATTGTAGCCATTCTGGGTACATGTTCCCTTCTATCTAACCTGACCAAACAAGATAATTCAAATCACATGAGCTGCAGTCAGGCACTACCTTGATGGCCACCATACACAATTTGCCATATATAAAGGGACAAAAAGTTCTATCTGGCTGATGATTACTCAGATCAGCTGTGAAACGTCCTCTTCTAGTCACCAGAAGCCATTTGGCGTTGAGTAGCTTCGGCTTTTCTTTACCACACATGTTCTTCATCTGTGTGGTACGCAGCACTTTGCATTAACAGTGACCCGGCACTCTCAGGTCGGCTGCCAGCTTCTGTAATGACTTGGCTTGTTTTCAGCCGCGAATGTTTCCCGCTCTCAGCCATGCTAAGCGTAGTTGCTCTTCGCGCTCTTCTTCTTCTGGCCTGTTATGTGACAGGCTGAGTTGAATTCTCCTTCAGACTCCACGTTAAGAAGCTGACATTTTTCTTTCCAATGTAGCTCTTTCCTTTTCATCTATCCCATGCTTAGTGGTGCTAATTCTGAACCAGGAGTGACTCCCTAAGAGAGGGGATAGCAGAGATAGATCACCTAATATTCCCATAGTTACTGTTTCCAGGGTAACAGCAGCAACTATTAACGCCAATATTAATACTGGCTCCAATAAATGTTGTGATGTCTGCTAATAACTGGTCTGCCGTATTGCTCACACTGACCTAACATTTGCTATTGCAGCTATAGCTGTTACTCTGAGTTGCCTGTCAGTCACGGATCAAGTTGGAAAAGATGAAGGAAATGATGAAACTAATCTTATTAATCCCCCTTTTGATTTGTTTTCAAGTGTTTGGTTGGTATAACTGCTTGGCCCTTCAGGTGCCATCTTAATTAGGTAACATGGTATTTTGAGCTCCTGTGACTTTCATAAAGGAATCCTAGATGTGTCGAAACTCATATAGTTACATTTGGCCTGGTGTGATATTTCTAGGAGAATTACTGCTATGAAGCACTTCATAATTACACATACAAACAATCTGCCATCTTCCCCCTGCCTGCCCGCTTTTCATCCTTGGAGTCAAAGAGCAGGGTTAAAATGGATTCCGTGTTTCGAAGCAAAGTGACTGTAAAAGTTAATGTTCTGTTGAAGGTTACTTGGGGATGAAGATGCGTACGTGTGCACTTCTGCCTAAGCGGTCAGACGGAAAATAAAAAGAGGACGTAATGAGACAGATGCCAGGATACTGGGAAGATCGTTTCAGTAGCTCTTCCCCTCCTAAGGTGCTATGCACACTTCCTGCATCTGTGCCTTGTTGTTTAACAGCTGCCCAAACAGCAGGTAATGGCAATTTCAGACATGGTGTTTTTTGTTTTTTTTTTTTTATAAATTCTACTGTGCCTAAGCCTCCCATTCTGTGAGGTGAGGATCTGGATGAATGTTTAACACATTTGTGGCCAGATCAGTATTCATCTCCGCTTGGTTGCAGTGGTCTGGGAGGTACGGGAGGTTCATGGAAATGCCACTTGAGTGGTGACAAGGGAAACACACCTCAAGGTGATGATACACAGCAATGTTGCTGACCAGTATTGGCGATTGCCCAGCAATATTGCTCAAGAGGGTCAGTCAGGAGGTGGCAGTCGCTTCAGTGCAGCCTTCCTCCGATATTCACATATATAGAGAGCACATTCTCTGCTGGCCTGCCTGCGGGGTGCTGATCGCCCCCTGCTGGTGGGTGATGGACTCATATGGAATGCTTTGCTTTGCTCTCGCTGGGACTGTCTTTCACTCCCTACCACTGGCATTGTGCGGCACATATTTCCGCTTGTTGTTTTTTTTTTTTTAACTTGCCCCAAATACATACATAATAAACACGTTGCTATTTCAATAGCTTTGTGAGGTGTCATATAGTTGGCAATTAATCATGCTTAATCATTAGCAAGTAAGATTAAATAAGAAGCTAAGAATAAGTGAAGAAAGGCTGTCATCACATATTCAACTGTCAATCTGGAAGCATAGAACTCAGGTAGACTCTTGTACATGTCCTAACAGTGTGATTCTGGGGTATGACGGGAAACCCCCACTACCCAAGAAAGCATTGAAACTCCAGATACATGCACACAGACTGAGGGTAGGATTTAAACTATAAACCCCAGAGAGCTGATGTTGCTTTCATTGTAGCCATCATACTGCTCGATTCATCAGCCAAAGCAAGGGTGTTACTTAATCCACACATTGTTGGGAATGTTACTCGCAAAAGTAATCCATTACAGAGAGAGGTGGAAAGTTCAGGTCCAGAAAGTACAAATCCACGCCAAAGTTTTGTTTCAACCAACCAGGTGAGTATACTGTAAGGAGTCACAGTCACAGAGTACTCAACTGGCTGGTTGAAACAAAACGTTGGTCTGGATTTGTACTTTCTGGACCTGAACTTTCCACCTCTCTCTGTAATGGATTACTTTTGTGAGTAACTTCCCCAACACTGAACGCACACTTTCAAATCACCACCAGCAGCTAATCCGTCTAAAATGATTGCCTGTTTCTTAGCCATTATTCCACTAATACTAACTCCAGTAGCATAAGTCTGACACAATCTTCATTGTAAAATGGAGCTGCCTGGATGTAATCAGAAAAGTTCAGGGGCAGCATACGGTGCTTAAAGCTTACCAAGCTAAATGTGTGATTAATGTAATTGTTCACACTTTGTATAGATGAACCCCTTAAGTTAATGGCCAACGCGCCCCTGGCTCGCATCTCTTGCTGTGCCAGATTCAGTCTAATATTAGCCTTCTCTGCTTCACTCCCTCTGCACTTTGTAATAATACTTCAGAGCCGGGATGGTCCAATATACCTTAAAGAAATTCAATAAGCTGTGCTGCTCGCGGCTGAGACAGCAGATTGACAGAGGAAATAGTTCCTGAAAATGTCAGGTGGACTTTCAAAATGACTGATGGATTTAAACATAATGTTACCCAATATATGTGTGAAATAACACACACAAAAAAAAATAATAATAATAAAAAGTGTTCTTAAGAGAAGCTAAGAATAAAGGTGTTAAGCTTGAAGCTAAGGCTTTCTCATCTTTATTTTAGTGTATTCCTCTGATTTATGCACCACCTTGGGGCACCATGAGGGGCTTTAAGGGCCTCTTTCATTGTGGAGTAACTGGATCCAGGCCAGGAGGAGGAGGAATGAAAAAGCCTTTCAGATGCCCACATTGTGAGCAAGGGCCGCTTGGATTTATGGCACAGCTTTAGGTCCCGTTGGAGAACGGGAGCTTGGGTCACCGCGTGGCTGTGGGCATGCGCTCCGGGAGGAGTTTACGGCAAGGCCACAGATGAAATACCGCAGTCTGCGTAACTCACGGCCAGCCTCTGCGAAGGGATTCATAAAAAGAGCGAGGATTAACTGGGGTCACGCACAAGTGCAGAAAGTAGACTAGTGGCAGCATGTTTTGATTCTTTTTCTACCTTTGATCTAAGTTTGGATGGACGATTCGTACAATAAGGGATTAAGAAGGGGGATGCAGAACTATTTCTAATGGCAATTTAAAAAATCATCTGACCCGAGCACCTCCAGGATAAATGTCATTACCTGTGGGTTTTAATTAATTGGAAGTGTTCACTTCCAGTACTTTACTAAGGAATTTGTGGAGAGGGGTATTTTGCATATAATCCATATTCAAATTGTAGGGCCACTTGTGTAGGACTGCATTTATGTTGAACCAGAACTCTCATTGAAAATGACATTGCCCATATGGGCAATCTATATGGAAAATGTGAAATTATGCCTAACTAATCCTGTTCCCTCCCCAATTCCCGGTGCAGAGTTCTCGGAACTTCACACATACCCTCAAACAAGAGTTGATCTGGGCCTTAAGAAGATTACGCTAACTCTCTAACCCTTTCCTGGAGTACAGATTAAGAGGGGGGCAGGGAGACGTTGCTATAAAAGGGGTGGGGGCCTCACAGATGGAAGCCAGTAGTGCATCTCTGTCATTATCTTTTTGCTTAGTTGACACTTTTATTGGACGCTCAAGTGGATGTTTTACTGAAGCGACTCAGGTTAAGCTCCCTGCCCATGGACTCAGCAACAGGGTATCTCCCTGAACCTGAACAGCTAACATGAAGCCTGTGTCTTTAACCACCCAGCCACACGTCAATCCCTCAGAATGTACAAAAAAATAATCAGCTCCGTGTCAGAAAAACTGGAAAAACTACTCCAAGGGTTGGTCATGGGATTGCAGTTCAGCCACACAAAGACTTGCTGTTTGCCATGATATCACTTGCCTTTATTTTCTAGCTTTTCTTTCCCCGGTTTCACTCGGCAGTCTGTGATTTTTAAGACTGTCAAATAGCCAGTACCATAATTTCAGTACATCTGATGTTAAGGGTTACACGTGATGGATCTATAAAATGTTATCCATTGTTGGAGCGTTCTCCAAACAATGCTGCTATGTGTCTCAGCCAGTTAGGCCTTGCGGAAGGTCACTGGCTTGTATCCCACCCTCAGCATTTCCATTGGGTGCTTCAGCAAGGCCCTTAATACTCCATGGATGCCCGATTAATGGCTGGCCCTGGATTTGGACCCATGTGAGTCTCAAAGGAGAGCATGATGGGATATGTGGAAAGAAGCATTCCAATGTACTTTGTGCACATGGCAAATAAAGCATAATTTCAAAAGTAAGCACGCTCATCTTCAGTATCGATAAGATGGTAGAGAATTACAAATTCTTTCCGCTTTTTAAATTTCATTCAATTTATTTTTATATAGCGCCTTTGACAACAGAGTAGTCCCAAAGCACTTTACAGGGTTGTGTTGTGATAAAACAGAAGTGGAGGGAGATACAGAACGGGGAAAAAAAAGAAGGAAAAAACTTGAGTAAAGAAAGCCAGAAGACAACGGAGGAGAAGAACCAAAAACTCCCAAGTAGGGAGAAAAAAAACTTCTGGGGGCCCAAGCTCACCTGGCTGCCCAACCCCCCCTGGGCATTAACATCACTGAAAACAGAAAAGAGTAGACATGCTTGCTAGAAGGGAGGTATATGCTGGGATTAAGAATGGAGACAAAGTCCATCGATGAGTCCGTTATCCGTGTTTGCCTGCAAAGGACGACCAAGGTCTTTTCTCCATGTTGGGCTGTGTCGGGTGGCACTGAAGGCTGCACCCGCCATGATGCAGTTCATAAGTCCCACCTGCAATGTCACCCCTCCATGGGACTGAACCAGGACTCCAGCTCAGATGGTGCCCATCTCGGGCACCACCCGTACATGTAAGAAGGCGGAGAGCATGGACGGTCAGAACATGCGTTGACACATATGACAAGCATAGTAGATAAAAATCACACGTACAGCAGCACCAGCAGCCATAGTTACGGTGTGGTATGTTGCGGGTAAGATAAACTGCAGTAATGGGTCTTCAGACCGAATCGGCCTCCCGCAATATAAGGACCCTGTAGCACAATGCTTTACCGCCCACTCTCACTTTATTTATATGTGGAACGACAAGGAAACATGCATCCTGGGACCTGAGTGGACGACGCGGCTTGTCGTAATTCTGTCAGGTAAGGCAGGTGCTAGACCATTAAGTGCTTTATATGTAAGTAGGAGAACTTTGAAGTCAGCTCTAAACCTATCAGAAACCCAATGCAAGGAACTGAGAACAGGCGTTATGGATTCAAACTTCCTGCTCCTGGTGACAATTCGAGCTGTTGCATTTTGAATACGCTACAAGGTATTTAGTGTGCAGTGTGTGCTCCCAGATAACAGAGCATTACAGTAGTCTAACCTACTGTATACAAAGGCATGTATCAATTTCTCAGTGTCCTGAATAGTAATAAATCATCATAGTTTGCAGATTTGACGTAGCTGTAAGAAGCACATGTGATTTAAACGAAAGGCTTGAATCTAAGAAGACACCTAGGTTACGGGCTGAGCTGCTGAGGGAAAAGTTCAGCCCTTTGGAGTGAAATGCGGACATTATACTATTCCTGTCTGCAGACCTGCATCTGATCAACAGAACCTCGGATTTCTGAGCATTTAGTGATAGTGAGTTTTCCGCCATCAAGGTTTTAACCTCGTTAAAGCAATTAGCTAAGGGGACAATAGGTGTGGTGTCAATTTAGCACAATATTGTCAGTTTAGTACAACATTGTCTGTAGTTAAAGAGCAGCATACTTTAAGCAAATAAATAGAAAAAGCAGAAATCTTTGACTGGTTAGTTGTGATGAAGGATCCATACATTGAAAGCAATAAAAGACAACACACTCTTCACTAGTGGGATTTCATTTGTTTTTCTAATATTTTGCATGCCCAGCCATGTTGCTGAGATCCAGGCCTCCGTGACTCGGGCGATAGATACCACTGTAGCACAAATTTTGGGAGAGATATTCTGCCGTTCTTCACAGATGCTTCTTTTCACCTTTCTGCTTGAGGGGCTGCATTTTTTTACTTTGAGATTTTCTAAATTCTATAGCATCCATATCAGATAATATACCTGACCAGTATATTAAAAACTCGCGTTTGCTTTATGTGTTTAGGATCATGGCTGTGCAGGAACATTCCTTTCTTGCCTAGTGTCAAGGCTAGAAATCATCTTTTCATTCAGTATTTTGGAGTACGCACTAGCATTCACGTTTCCCCCTATAAAAGTAATTTCCCCTGCACCTGCTGAACTCAGGCAGGCCCAGACTACCACACCCTTCCCTCCCCATGTTTTACATTTGGCACCATGCAGTCATTGTAATAGTCTAGCCAAGGTCCATGCCAAATACGTTGAAGCCCATCTAGCAGTTTATCACAGCTTCACCTGACCTGAAAACGTGTCGCCGATATTCACCGGGCCTCTTTTCATTTTCTTTGGCAAACCTTTTTTCCTGCAGTTTTGTGCCTATTTGTTAGCGATGCTTCTCTTCTTGGACGCCATCCATGCAGGTTAACTTCATGTAAGGCTTGGCACACTGGCTGGACACTCACCGAGAGGCCAAGAGGCCAATTTCTGAAAATAAATCTTGTGCTAAGCTGGAGGAATAAAAGCCATAATGAATTCAAAGGAGCCCTGAGCGAAAAATGTGGTGCTAACAATTTGTTTTGGACGCTGCATTGGAAATTGCATCATGCGTGTAAATCACTTTTGTGTCACTAAGTGTCACGTGTCATGCTAGTCTGCAATTTCAACATGGCGTGTCCAATCTGATTGTTTTCAAGCATCCATACCTTAGATATTCTAATATGACACTATTTTGAATCATTTAACATTTCAATGATATCAAACAGGGGTTTACTCACTTTTGTTGTATGCTGCATATATTGTCTCATAACAAGATGAGGGGCAGAGGTCATACAGAGTGATGAAGGAGAGCCAAAATTCTCAATGTCAAATCACGTCATCTTCAGGAAATGGTTATGAGCAAGCAATAGCAATTACTTTTGGCTCTATGATCAAGATCCACCCATGACTCAGCACCTTCGGATATGTATGTGGTACATTGTTAGGCTAATCTTTATGATTATTTATGACAGTTAACACTTGGCTGTCTACAGAACAGCCAGTCTTACTACAACACGATCATTATCTGGGGTTTAAAAATCAGAAGTCCAACATAAGGAGTAAATAATATTAGCAATAATTCCACAAATTAATTTCTAGCAAGGACTCAGAGTTCTGCACATTCAAGATGCTTCATGGAAGCATCTTTTCTGCCAGCTCGCAGAGAATTACTGGAATGTAATCTTGCGGTTATGCAGCTTTTCTGCACCATGCAGATTCAGCACTTTCTTGGTTATTTCCGTAGGTGAAATAAAGGCACGGATATGTTTCTGATGTGAGCATGAAATGTATGATTCTGGTAACTTGTAACAGCAGTAAATTTCGAGCAAAATCAGCATTTAAAAAGCTGCATCCATACCCTCGGAGCTCAACAATAGGAAGTCACCCAACTATCCCTAATGCCCTTTGTACACGCTTCCATTTGGGGGATGCCAGCAGAACGCGGCTGCCACATGCTAATTGTTCCACAGGATGATGGGATCTCCTCTCCCGGCACAGTGCAAAGTCTGTGTCATGGGCAGGAGGACTGTGACTGCTGAGCTATGCTCCTGAGCTGCTCTGAGGCCCAGAGGATGACCGCCCAGAGGGGTTGCTGCCTCCCTTCAAAACCACCAGTGACCCAGGAGACAAGTCCAGCCAGCTCCTCTGCCCTTACGAGTCTTTTCCCAACTTTCTCTAAGTAAACGCTGCCTCCCCCGGGGGTTTCATCTATGTCTGCTGTGTCTCCTCGCCTGCCACATAATCCTGTCACGTTTACCCTGAAATATGTCCTTATATACGACCTGGTTATGCAGCATATTTGCAAAAAAAAAAAAAATAAAAAAAATAAAAGGGGGCTAGAGAGTTTACAGACGACAGGCAGCAAGTTGGGGGGCGAATTATGCAATGTGCAGCACTGTCACGACTTGAGCGGTGAAAGACTCCAGGGCAGGTATGGTGACGAAACAAGAGGGGTTTGTTGAACTAAGTAAAAAAGTCTGGAAACAAACAGGACTGCAAGGGATCCAAAACGGGAGGACAGGAAACAGGGAAGGGCACAAGCAGACTGGAGGAGCGACATTGATGACCGGATTGGGGCTGACAAGACAAACAGGTACTTAAATACAAGGACTAGCAAGGGGTAAGAAGCATCAGGAGTGGTTCATCAGGGTCACATTAGAGAGGAGACAGGAGGGTCAGGCGTGGAGCACGTGACAAGATCAAGTGCCTCACATTAGTTATATGCAACTTTTTAGCGCAATGAAAAAAAAGGTTCCCGTTATTAAGTCAAGATTCTGGCTACAATATTAGCCTGGTTGGTAAAACTTATTTAGAATTGCGATCTAAAAGCAGATATATGTAAAAAAAAAAAATAGTTTGTCCTGCATATGACGTTAAACAGTGGTCCCCCCAACTTGCAGGGAAACACTCGGGAGTTGGTGGAGGGTTTGGCACTCCAGCCCCCATAAAAAACGTCACACAGCTCCGGACAGGACTCTTCTTTGCTCTCTGTGGGAGTATCTCTGCTGCAGCCGCCCACAGGAAGGCTGCACGCATCATGCCTGAAGAGTCAAAACTGCCAGAGAGCCAGTGGGGTCAGACCTGTTGGGGACCGGAACTGGTGTGATGCTGAGGAGTCGCCCGCTGCACGGCAGCACCTGGGTTCTAATCTGAGGTGACCCATTGGGGTAGACGCACGGAACATCTTGTCTCTCTTGGCATGATGACCATCAGAATATCACCAGGAGAGCTTTGTAAACTCCACATTTCAGTGGCGGTACTCTCTGAGCTATGCAGATCAGGGAGTGGCCAGATCTCTGTAGGTGGGTAAACCTATTATTGGTCTTGTCACGCTGATAGCTGTTGCTGTAGCAGATTAGGCTAAGGCACTCTCTGGGTGTCTTGTCTGTTGTCTCAGTGTATACTCCGACCATGGTGATTGGTGTCTTGATGAGGCAGACATTTTATTCGCAACTTTGCTCGGTGGTTGGTGGAAGCCCCTGAGGTGACACTCCTCTGGTCATGAGTGACCACTGGCACTGACAGATCTAGCTTTGAGGATTTTGTCGGTCCGCACAGATCTGACGACCATGGTGGAAGCGGGTTTATGTTACTTGACATTGCAAATCAGCTGGATCCCAGAGCCAGAACCCTGAGCCACAACGTTGGACTTGGCACACCAATACTGGTGCTGTGGTGAAGGAGATCAAGCACATCCTCATTGACAGAAACTAGAGGCTCCGACAGAATTACAGCATCTATAGAAGTACCCAGCTTGCAAATTCTGACCACATACTTGTTGTTGCTACCCTGAAGATTCAGCTTAGGCCCAGTGGGCTTAGTCACAGCGTATGGCTTGTGTCTCTTCGGAGAGTCCTTGGGTACCGCTGGTTTAACTTCATTTCGAATGAGCGGTTGCTCAGGGAGTCCTCTTCAGGTACCCAAGCGGCTGGGCCAGACCATGTGGATGCCCACGTTACACCTGGCCGTAGGAGATAGACGGCCATTTCCGGAGGGTGGGACCATATCGGATGTCGGTCTGGGAAGCTGCCAATCGGAACCTGTGTTGTTTCGTTGAGTGGTGGGTGTGACAATGCACTGTACCAGTGCACGCTCCCCAATCTGACCGGACTAATTAGTTCATGATTGGTTTGCTAATTCTTTATACCTATATCTACGCATTTTGGAGTTAGCAATTTTACAAACATACAAAAATAACCAAGTCTTTTTTTTATTATTAGCATGGCATGCCACCAGTCAGTTTTGGTCACGTCGGCCCTTATACGCCCTGCATTGTAAGAAGATACGCTGTCAGACCCAAACTGCTGTCAGTTCATGATGGAATATTTTTCTTTGAAAAGACAATGAACTAGTCAAACCTCCAGTCATTTGTTCACCACGAAGAGAAATGGTGAGAGAAATGAGTTCGGACCCTAGGCATGAATGCACTACGGGAACATGGGAAGGTCAGATACAAGTATATTCATGGGAGTTGGACTGTAAGAAGTCAATCTTACGCACGACCCGCAGATCACACACATGCACGTGCACCAGCTGTGTTAAGTGTAATGCTGTAAAATGGAAAGAAGCTTCAGGATCATTTGCCTTGTATGCGGCCTTAAATCATAAGCTTCGAGATGTGATAAACGCATCAGAGGGCAGAGACACCGCAAATGCATCCATTCTCTCTAACCACTTGTCCTATTCAAGGTCATGATGACCCTTGAACCCACAGGGACAAGACAGGGAACAAGGCAGGAGGGGGAATCAACCCACGGCAGGACGCACACATACATTTGGAAACTGAAAATATCCTCAGCATGGGGGAAACCAGAGAACCCAGGAGAAAACATGAAGAATAAAACATGCAAAGTCCACACACATGGAACCAGAGCAGACACCAGAGGCGTGAGGCAACAGTGCCAATCGCTACATCACCATGCCGCCCCACAAGGCCTTCTCTGGGAACTCAAAATATTGTCATGGACTCGGGCGGGTCTGGAGCGGGTATGTGACAGAAAAAGGTGGATGACCCACTGGCGGTTCCAGGAACAAAAAAAAAAAAAAAAAAATGGGGTTTATTAAACAAAACAGAAAACACCAGAAACACAAATCAAAAGGACCACGAGGGGTCAAAAACTAAAGAGGATAAACAAAAACTAAATAACCAAAAAAAAAAACAAACACAGAGACGCTCTAACTATCTAATATCATAAACATCTTAGCAACAACAAACATCCACCACCAGCAACAAACAATGAACCACTAGGGGCTAAAATTCAGACAGGAACTTAAATACAAAACTGAACAAGGTAATGACAAGCAGGAGTGATCAGACAATTAACCAATAGGGGAAGGTGCAGGACAACGAGCAGTCAGGAAAACACACAAGGGCAGGAACAAGAACTGGCAACAGGTGAAACTAATAAACTCACAGAACTGAACAGGGAAACAGAGACCTAGACCAGGGAAATAGAAACTAATACTGGTGAATAACAGAGGTAGAAACACAAACATAGGCACAAAGAATTTAACCAAAACCAAATACAAAAAAACAATAAGGTTCCATAGCACTTCGGACCCTTAATTAGAAGGCACAGGAACTAGACAAACTCATACAATGAAACTATACAAGAACAGAGGAGGCAGGATTCAAACACATGACAAGGATCAACAGGCAACCACATGCACAACATGTTGAGCCGTGTGGCCAAACAAGTAACAGAAGAGACAAAGACTAACATGAAGGACGGGATGACCAGCAATGCCTGCTGGCAAAACGGGGAAGGGACACAGAGTGGGACAACAGGGACTGACCCTGACAAATATGTGTTAAGTTGTGGAAAAAATGCAGCCTGGAAATGGTAAACATCATGTAGAGCAAGGTATAATTATCATCATCACTGCATTTCCAGCTCCCCAACATTGTTGTTTGCTCATCAAAGGAGAGAGAGGCTCATCAAACAGAGAGAGGCAGGGGTGTCAGGCTGGGGTGCCTCCCTGCACAACAGGACACCGGGCCAGTGCAAGCAGCGGCCAGTTGTAAACATAGCTGAAGGGCAGTGGTGGGGGTGTGGGACAGAGGTCGATTGCGTGGTCCAGTTGAGTCCCCCTGATATAGTCGGTAGATTTACCTTTACGTGTGTGAAAAATACACAAAATAACTTAAGGGGATGGTGTGATGATGGATGTCATATTTTCAAGGGGGATATGTTTTGCCATTTTCTCCCATGGGGGGGGGGGGGTCGTCCATGTGTATCTCATGACAACTGGAGCCTGCTTGCAGGGCACATACACACAATGACAAGCATAAACTGCAGGTAATTAAGACACGCTCATAGGCCTAACTGCATGTTTTTGGACTGCAGTGGACATGGGAGTATCCCTGACCAGCAGGGGGCGAACATGCAAAGTCAGAGCAAAGGCAGGATTGGAATGTCGAATTGTGAAGGTGTGAGGCTGCAGTGCTACCCACAACGTCCCTGCACCATCATGTCACCACAAATCATCATATAAATGGCTGAGAACAGGCAGAAAATGAAGCTTGAAATTGTATACACCAGTCTGTGGCATTTCCGACTTCTATGGACAGAAATTATGCTGACTTATTCTAAACCTTAATATAACCCCTTTGAAAATGATATTAATATACAAAGAAAATCTGTTGACATATGCACAAGAAAATGTAATATATAGTATAATTACATATAAATTCCAATGTCTGCCATCAACAGCTCGGGGATTGTATGTGTCTGTGAGGGTCCAGGCAACTTATTCTCAGCTAATGTTCAGGGCTGGTGATTCTGATCTTTAGTAATCGTCACTTTAGGACTTTCGATAATTAGATGTATGTTTCATGTTCATGCAGTCCTTCAGTATGACGTTCATAATTTTTTTAAAAAAACTAATTAGAAGTGTAACCAGTTGAGAAATCATTGTTTGATAGATGTTTCCCCATCCATCCGCTATCTATCCCTGAGCACTCCAGTGTCAGCCTGAAGGGCTACCCCAAGATGCACAGGACACCGGTGCAAGTTAGAGAAGCCGCATCTGATTGACTGTTTATGGGCTTTGAGAAACTGTGAGCACGGAGGGAGCATGCAACAGCGCATGCACAGAGCAGGACAGTCCACAGGTGTTAATGTGACCCCCTCACCCCCCCCGAACCTAAAATGCAGCCCATGGAAGCTGCAAACGTTCAATTTAGGATAATGATGTGTCTCTCTTCACTTCTCTTCCAAACATTAGCAGGAATGTTTGTTCTTGGGCATTGGCTGCAGTATTATGTTTAAAAGCAGTTGCAGATGCATGGGTAGGTCATCAGCTTCTACTTTGTCACTGTCTCCATGGAAACAATGAGGGCCCGGGCTGTCTGTATGCTGTTATGTCCTGCCTTCACCATTAAACTTCTATGCGTAGTCTTTAGCCGTCCAACTAAAAAGGTGGCCGTCAACGTTTCTATGCTGAAGTGGAAAAAAAAGCAGCAGAGGGCCGTTGGAAATGAAAACGTTTCCCGACCCTGTGGATTTCAAAGCCGACCTTGGTGATTTTTACTTGTATCCTTAGGAGCGAAATGAGAGAAGTGAAATGGGCTTTGCTTTGTGGGAGCACCTTGCTCAGGTCCTCTCAGGCGTTTGAAAAAGAGCTGCGTTGCAGCATTTAGTGTATTGCAACATATTGCGTTAAAATGAGTTGATAGAGTGGGAGATGAGAAGAGAAAGGCCAAAATACAAAGACTAGAATGACAGTATGAAACATCTGAGATATCACTCGCTATGTAATAACATGCAGCTTTTGCGGAAGCTGTTTATCATGTTGCTCAGTACCTGAAAGCCAGAGTAGAATCTGAATGGTATTTTTATTGACCCTCATGGGGAAATTCTCTATTTGCCAATCCCATCCTGCTCTGCATTAGACACACAAGTGCGAGTTTGGGGTTCAGAGTGAAGAGCAGCCACCTATGGTGTCTGTAGGGCTGGGGGTTTAATGACCTCACTCAGGGGCCCATGGACATCTAAGTATCTGGCTCAGGTCAGGCTAAGGTCAGGCTCCAACCAGCAACCCCCAATCACAGGCACAGAGGGTTTGCCCGCGAAGCCACACACTGTCACCAAGGGGCAATGGATTTGTCCGTAAGATGCACGGCATAGTGATCTTTCAGTGAAGTGTATCGGAATATTATTGTAAGGAAACTGTTGCTTTGAAATGTGCAACTTTTTTTAACCCCTGTCAATAGGAATTTCAGAATTAGTGATCGCGAGATACATGAGCAATATCAAGGGACTGTTTTGTGCAATACAGAGAAGCTGACCTCACATAAGAGTGGCCTGACATTCAGCTGAGGGGGGGGGGGGTGTCTATTTGCTCTTGTTTTTGCATTTTGAACAACCAGAGGCGTACGAATTTGGGGTGATGATTTTAACTTGGCTTAATCCCCCCCCCCCCCCGCCATGAAATATACCTTTGCCTTTAAATTATTAAAGTTGTGCCACCTCCCCCCCATATGAAACTCTCTCCGATGCCCTTGGCTTTAACTCACCATAGCAAACAAACAGACACGTGGACTTGCACTGAGAAAAGCCTCCCATGGGTCTGAGAGCAGGCAGATCGAGGTCAGTGTGTCTTCATGATTGGATGTTCGGCAGAAGCTGCCCTCCTCACTGTTCCAGAGACTTCTCACAGCTGAAGGCATCTTCTTGCCTTTTTTCATGGATCCGTGTAGAGGTTTGAACGCGATAAATCATCAGATCATCCTCACACACATAGCTGACCTTAGGTCCTCTCAGGGCTCAGTCCCGGATTCCCTCATCTTCTCCATATATGCTAAATTCATGTGTTTTCTCATTCCTTCTCCCAGCTTTGCATGTGATTGCTATTCTGATGACATGCTACCCCATTCCCCTGCTGACCCTTTACTGCGTTATGTCACTTCTCTGACAGCCCCCACTTAGACATCAATCCAAGCCCTCTAGTTGGCAACAACCTGTTATCATATAACCTATCAAATGCTGCGATTCTCTATATCCCAGCCAGTTCACCAGATGCTGCACATATTCTGTTTCTCAATGTGCTCTTTATTTACATTTCCACACCGGTTATTTCATGTAAAGGCTTTAGTATTTGGCTACAATAGAGCAGAGAAGCAGAGATGAAGCTCATGTATCTCGGTAAAGGCACAGGGCCTGAGGAATAAAGTCACTCATGCTCGTCCTGAGAGGGCAACACACAGTGCAGGCGAAGCTCATGTGCGGAAAGCATGAAGCCTGAATGTACATTGAACTTTTAGCACACAGTGGCAAGATGGGATCTTAGTGCTTGGATGGGATACTACTGAACAGGACCTTACACCTCTGTGGATCATACTGCAATTAGGTATATTCATAGTTCATGTATTACAGACAGGTCTGATTTAGTTACTATCAGTAGTATGGATCAGTGTTTCTCAAATTGGTGCTCAGGGACCAGAGTTGGGTATTTCGGGTCCAGAGAATAAAGTCCAGACCGGGATTTTGTTTCAACCAAGCAGTTGAATACTCTGTGACTGTGACTCTTTATACTCAACTGGTTGGTTGAAACAAAATCTTGATCTGGACTTTTACTCTCTGCACCTGAATTACCCAACAGGGACCCCCAGATATTCTTTGTTTTCGCTCCCATCCCTACATGTAGTTGGGAGGGTGCAAAAACGTGGACCAGGTTGAGAAACACTGTTATACACCATCAGAGACAGGTTTTTATGAATCAGAGAAAAGGGACTGCATCCTAATTGTTGAATGCCTCCAAAAATGCATTTCGGGTCAACAAATATAAGAAATTATTATTATTATTATTAATAATAATAATAATAATTCACACTAAATATGCTGATGAATTTTAATATTATTCATAACTATATCATTCTAATGGATTAGACTACGGACCCAGTCGTCCTCCTGCAGTCCAAAACATGTACTTAGGTTAAGTAGCTTCTATAAATTGCCGATAATGTGTGAATGTGTGTGTTTCTGTAATGGACTGGCAGTCAAGTGTGTTCATCAGTATAAACAGACTGAGCATACTGTAAATCAATGACATTATTGAAACTCTCAACGAATTAGAAAACATGCAGTTTTTTTCATCCGTAGACATTGTAACACGAAATGTCTCCTTTACACCATTTAAAAACCAAAGTCGGAAAGTCAAGGCACCTGTGAATGCTGCTGGAGCACTAGGCCTTAGCATGGGAATAACTGTCCAGAAGGACCTGTGGTATAAACTGTGAATGTAAAAGTTACCCTTCATAGTACTGCTGTGAAATAAACACGTGTGCTATTTGAAATAAGCAAGGTTATCCTTACAAGGTCTTAGCAGTATCCTCAGTGTACTTATATTCACCTGTCAGACAGTTGTCCGTTTTGTGAAGCATCCAAAGTACACTGAATGAAAGCTGCTGTGTACACACACGCTGGCGTACCGACGCAGCCACTGCCTAAATACCAGCTCCTTTTTACAGCCAGGCAGACTGTACTTACAGCCAGGCAGTCTGCACTTACAGCCAGGCAGTCTGCACTTCCACGCCGCCGTTGGCAAGGTCATGCCGTAAGTCCACAAGTTCCCGACACGCTCTCCCTCCATTCTGCTGTGATTCATGGCTTCTGCTGCCCCCACGCCAGTCCACTCTTTTCCTGTCCTTTTTCACATCTGCGTTCTCTTGCTCCGTTACACCGTAAATCCTCCGATATATCCTTTGATGTTCAGCAGTAGAAACACGGCTTGGCACTTTCTCATTTTCGGGGCATTTTCAGCTGGTTTAAAATGCAGCTAATCACAGGAGCCATTCGGGGAGCTCAACACCACACTTTAGTTACAGCTTTTAAGAATAGGACCTTGCCTGTAGGACATCATGGAGGTTGATGACCAGCAATGGGTTTGTCTCACGTGGATTTCACACTTGGGGTCATACCAGCCTGAATACAAATGCACCAAGTGTAAGTATACTCCATCTGGGCACCACTGATAAAACTGGCTTTTGTAATGCCTATGTATAATGCCATGCATATAGTTTACATAATATATTAAAATGCATTACGTGCATTGTTTTTCAAAACTGTTAAGACCTCTGCCAATGGCATCTCCTTGCACAATGATTCATGCCTTTTTCAAACCGTTTAATTTGGGAATTGAATACTCAAAACCGTTAGAAGCAAAAAAATGAAAGGTAAAAAAATCGTCATGACAGAGCGGACAACTATTCCACGCATTCTTAAGAAGTTTTATTTTGGTTTTGGCTTGTGCCCGCTGCTGAAATGTTTTCACGTGCATTGTTTGTGAGGACGTCGTTTTCCTTGGCTTCTCTGTAAAAGAAATTCACTTCCTGCTGTGGAGGGACACTTCCACATCTCAAACCGCCTTCCGTGCCAGCGCAATGTGAGTGTGACTGAAAGTGAGGGCAGGGGGTCATGGTGGAAACACTCTGCTGCGTCACCTGACTGCCAACACGTGAGCGACCAATCAGAAGAGAACAAACAAATGAGGTGACCTAAGTTGACACGTCATTGTTGCTCCCAGCTTCCATCCCCACAGCCGCCAGACACAAACCGCACGTTCCCAGGTTCAATACATATTTACCGTCTAAAAGTAAAAAGGATAACTGAAAAAAACACAAGCTCACCCTACATGGCATTAATACAAAACACACCAAAGTGCAGCCATCCACAGCCTGTACAGTCTGCAGCACCATCAAACGATGATTCCTTATCCAGGGGCATTGATATATCCATCTGCCACTGAAAAATCCATTTTTAGTGAAGTTTAAAATCCATTTCAAGTTCAAAAGTACTAGCAGTAAGTCTCATTTGCCTTAAACCCCAAGTCATTAAAGTGCAATTTTATCTGTTTTACAGACAGGGAATGAAATATTAAGCATAAATAAAGTAATATATTTAATATTAAAGTCGGGATTTTCTGGGTTTTGATGTGAATAAAGAATGATTGCCTTATACTCTCTGATCTTTGTGGGTCTAATTTGTTCCCCTGTACAGTTTTCTCTCTGATATACATTATTATGCTCACTGCATTTCGTCCATCAAACAGCTCAGACTAACAGAAAACACTGTTATAAACACTGCAAAACTATACATTCATAATATATTTCCCCGCCACATAGGGCATACACGGATAATTGCATACGTATAGAAATGCTGTTTCACTGCATTGACAGCGCATTCATAATTCATCTGAGTTCTTGCATTTTTAACACGTAATGTTACACAGAAAAAACATTTCCTAGAAGAGAATGATCTACTTCTAAAAATGGGCGGGGGAGTGATCTCCTGTAGGACTGTTGTCTTTGCCAAAAACAAGATTTTATGAAGCATTCAAAGTTTCCATCCAACCATCTCCCAACAGTTTATCCTTGTCAGCATTGCGGTCAGCTGCAGCCTATTTAGAATTTCAAATGACTTAATTCATGTGAGTAAGTAAGTATAAACTTATCAAAGGATAGTTGAAAGGATCACATATCTTTTGGAAACATTATATTTTATTGAATATAAAATTATACATTTTCATTAACCCCTACTATTAACAAAACTGGAGCTAAACTCGTTACTGACTTCATATCGTGAAAAGCAATTGCAAACATTCTTCAGTCATTTTTAATGTGATTTAAATATGCACTTATAATGTAACCCCAAAGCCCTTATCCAGAACCTATTTCTAACCGCAATTAAACTAAACAGGCCTGAAAACAGGTAATCTATTAGCACCTACATGCTTCATTTCCCAGAAGATTTAACTCTGACGAAATACTGCTGTATTTAAATCTGGAACGGTGTCCCTAAATCTGCATGGATTTGCTGACTCAAGCTTGCAATTTGTGAGTGCCCTGCATGTAGTCAAATGGCATCCTATCCAAGATCTGTTTCCCACCGTTTAGGCCAGGGACGGGCAATCTTATCTGCGAAGGGCAGGTATGTTTGCAGGTTTTCACTGCAACTCTCTAATTAGGTCACTAATAAGAGATCTGATTGGCTGAAGAGTCCACACACCTGGATTTGAACAGTTGACCTAAAGGTTATCCCAGAAAGCTGCATACACACCGGCGATTTGCGGGTAAGATTGCCCACCCCTGCTCTAGGCACACCATAAACCTGTATTTAATAAGCAAGTAGGAGTGTGGAATAGAAGAAGTACAATTTGTTTTAGTGTATCTAGCACCCTAAAATACACACACACAGACACACACGTATATACATATATATATATATATATATATATGTGTGTGTGTATATTTTTTTATGGGGACCTTGACGATTTATAAACATTTACTCGTGATTGTATTACTAACATATACTGTAGGTGCAAAGCACATACAGCAGCACTAGCAATATCAGCAGGGCTAGAATAGAGCTAATGTGACGCAAACTACTCAAGCAGTTTGATTATTTTCGAAATCTAAAAATAAGACTCATACTCCTCATATAAACTCTTATATTCCGTTCAGTTTGATGCAACTAACAGAACATCAGTTACCTTGACAACAGGATGCAAAGGAAACAAATAAAAAAAGTACGCATTTAAACTCAGATTCTTTAAAAGAGAAAAATTTATGAATACAGAAGCACTTATGCATGTGTACAAAATGGCATTCTGTCAATAAGGAAAATTAAAGAACTAGGTTAGAAAATAAGAATCTAAAGATTTAATTCATTTGCAATGAAAGCTGATTGCGGCTTTAAATGCCGCCGGCTGGGTCTGTGTCATTTCCACGCTGTGGGCACAGTACAGTGTGAAGTAGCACTCTGTTGGACACGCATGAAATGCAACATCATGCATTTAGGCTAAAAGGTCACGTTAAGCTTTATCTAACCACATGGTCCTTTGCCACATTTTTACTAGATCAGCTGAGTGATTTCTTCAAGAACCATGTGAACTTTCAGGCTGCTATATTTAACAAGACATTCTTTGTGCCAATCGGGCTCGTGTTGAACATTGCCGGCTGACACGCCTTTTCTTCAGTATCATACTCTTGCAACGTGCCTTTGACACCACAGTAAATCTTCCCTTCTCTGTTTCTATGTATTGCTGTGGTTGGATCTTTTAATAAAAATGCTCTTGTTTCATAAATGTACCCCTGAACAAACCTCAGTAAACCTCAACTTTTCTTTCCGTTTCCAGTAGTAAAAGCTTTTAATGCTTTGGTTTTTCTTTTACCTTTATGACCCATTTAATTCATCGTTTTATCTTTTCCTTTTAAAACAAAAACCCGTTATCATGTGAAAAACGCACAATGACTGGTACTTTGGCTCCAAATGCCACATCCTTTAGTTTTAGCTAAACTAAAAGTAAATGCTGTGCCCAACTTTTTGCAAGCCGCTACAAGTGGTGTCCACTCTTGAAAATGTCAGGTGGCTTCTTAATAGTGTATTACAGAAGTGGTACTATTATGTCTAAATGAATACTCGTACGGCACAAAGCCCGTCTCCCAGGTAAATTGGAAACTTGTAAGTGCTTGTAGGCATTTGATAATGAATGAAAGCATCAAGTCTAATAGCAGCAGTGAGAAAATTGGCAGAAAGTGAAGGCTGACACCACCGAGAGCTCAGAGTGTGATTTGGTTGCCTGTAGCTCGTTTTTGAATGGGAGACTCACAAAGCCCCAATGACGCCTGCCACAAAAATACTCACAGCAACTTTACTTTTTATCCGCTACCTTCTTTTTCCTTTTTTTCCTCTTTCTCCATCGATTCCCCTGTGCACAAAACTTTCGCCATTGTAGCTCTGTCAGCTTCGCAGTCTAAAAGCTCCTCCGTATTCCATCCGCCCTATTTCCGTATACATCCATCGCTTCCCAGAGGCAGCGACACGTCGAGGCCTCGGTCGGAGGCCGCCTCGGCTCTTTCCTTCTTTCTTCTTCAGTATAATGGAGTCTCGTGTGTGATGACAAGCCCTGACCCCGAATCAAGTCCATGCGTCTTTCTATGGTCTCATTGGACTTTACCACGTCTATAATTCAGAACACTACGTGCTATCCTTGGTTCTCATTAAGTTAAATATTTCCTCTTCTAGGTCTGATTCCATGTAGAAGAACAAAAACAAAAAAACAGAAACATCAATGTAAAGAGGAAGGCATTGATGTATCAAATTCAAAGTGTATAAAATGAACAAAAGTCAGTATATGCAAACTGACACTAACACCATCACTTTGTAACTCTGAGCTGATTAAATTGATTTGAGCAAAAGGGCATGTAGAAGGGGAATCTATAAAACTGTGCAGACAGGATGTACCTAATTAAGACCAGTAATGCGCCACAAATCTCGCAAACTGTAGGGATACTTAAACTCTTCCTCTCAGTATCCATCTGAAGATCTGAACAGAGGGGCTGTAATTCCTCACTTTGCATCCTTATGTACTGGAAAAGGCAGCAGCAAATGAAATCACCACCATCTATGCAATAATGCAGCACTACATCACACGATCCAGGACACAGTAGTCTTGCAAAACTCACTGTTTGGCTTTTCACCTGTCCAGATCGAAATAAATATCGGAAGCTATTCTCAGTGCGTGATTTTCCATGCTATCAGATTTCAAAAAAGCAAAACTGCACAGACCGATTTGTTGCTCTGTTCTACCCATAATTCCCATCAGTTTTGCCCATTGTCTATGACAAAAACATTTTGGCTTTTGAATGAAGAATGAAACCAGTACAGTGAACAGATAACCAGCTATCATAAGCGCGAGACTCAATTAAGACCCAGGAAACTATGAATGCTTGAAGGAAGAGCGGGTGTGTATGCGTCTGAGGGAGAGGATAAGATTGGGAGAGTTTTCCAGTTTTCCGTGAAGTTGTGCCAAACCTCTCCATAAGTATTAAATTATATCCTATTTGATTAGGACGCTGTCCTGAGGATATTTCAGAGGGTGGTGCTAACAGCCAAGATGCAGCAACAATTCACCTGTTTTAAGAAATGAACATTGTCTCACAGATGGGAATGTGGTCGCCATGTACACATTTTAATCCTCTTTAATGCATTTTCAGAAGCATTGTCGGAAGATAAAGTAATTATTTACAGTTATTAACCACGATTACCACTGGTGCCGAAACATCCACTTTACATGTTTATTTGCTTGTGAAATCTGAGTTTTATATTAACTAATATGTTTATAAGGAAAGAATTTGCAGGCTCTTTCAAGGCTTTACCAGGATGCGAGACAGTAAGGAGTGTGATAATCCACCCCGTCTGCCCAAGCGCATACAGACACAGCGTGTAATTTCGCTGCCTTTGTTCATCACTTCCTCCTTATGCGTCTCGCTGTGAGCCCTCATCACCTTCCTGAGACAGTCCGCGCCTCCTGCCACGTCCCAATTCTTTGTACCTGCTTCCGTGTCCCCGGGGAACTTAGAGCTGCGTTCACGGCCAGAACCGGGGTTTTTGGTTCACGTCGGGCGTGAAGTCCCCCCATAATGCCCCTTTGTGCCGGGTACTGCTAATGACCAGCACCAAGTCGGGCCCCAGCACCGTGAACAAAGCCCCCACGCCGCCCATTTCGCTGGGCCCCTCTCTGAGGCCCATGTCTACTTTCTGTCACGCTTCACCAGGAGTCCACGTTTCTCATTTGGCTTTGCGGTCCGTGGACCAGCTCGGATACACGGCCGTCCTGCCTATAATGAGATTTAAGGAACATCAAAGTGTCTTTCCTTAAAGGGGTATAAAAAAAATAAGAGGTTTGAAATGCAAATCCATTACCGCAAAAAGACGTGCCGGGGAGTTATCCTGCCTAAAAGGAATTCGATAAACACGTCACCGAGAGTAAAAAAAAAATGAATAAATGATGCTCACCAATGACTTTGATAAATGTGACTAAAGAATTTCATCCCGATGCTGGATATATGGGCCTGATGTGGCATATTGGGGAAAAACATGAAAGTGTCAGAGTTGGTGATAAAGTGAGAGTGATTCTCTGCGTGATACATGCTGGCATTGCTGGTCGGCAGCATCCAGGAGGAAATTATAATTACTAATATGTACAGTAATCCCTGACAGGCGCATGGATTAAACTTCACGGTCAATTTTGCACCATCTTAAATGTGGAATTAACCTGCAGAATGGTAATCTAGGTTATTCGTTTGCAAGGTCATCTGGGAGACACCTTAGCTATGACTCACAAAGGGGAAAATAATAAATGTGAAGCTGGTTTTTGTAACTTACTTCTTTTTATTTGAAAAATTACTCCCTTTTCATTTTTTGAACTGAGTTTTCCTTATAAGTAGCAGTTGACTCAGATTTGCCACCGGTTGGCATGGGAAAGGGCAGGCTGGAGTCTGGAGGGGCTCCTGGTTTGTGTGTGTGTGCTCTCAACTGAAGATTCACTGTTAAGGCCGGTGTCTTCGGGGAACACGTCCAGCTACACTTGCTTCACAATTCTTTTTCAGCTCCATCTTCACTGAACAAATAGACATGTTTCCTTCTGCTCCTGCTCCGGGGTCCTTTGAAGGACTGAGGCAAATGTTGTTTTGTCCGCCAGCCTGCTAGAGCTTCAGGCTACGAGGGATTGATTATTTACTGTGGAGGTTTGGCCTGTTAAACCCATTATATGCTATTTCATCATAGGCCCACAGACCTTCTCCCCCTTAATCAAAGTTATAACTACAAAGAGGCCAAGTGACAAGAAAAATCTCAAGCAAAAAATATTAGAATAATGACATTTACTGTAAGTGAAGGCTGTGTACTAGTTCAGCAGATGCATCATTATTCTGCAAATAAGTTAATTATCACTGCACCTACAAATACATAGAAACATCAAAGTTATTGCTTAAAAATGAAACAAAAATCATTTAAAATTTTTTATACTGAATTAGACTTTCAAATGAATATGTTAGAGATTTATCTCATTGCACTGATCTTGTTTTGTTTGAATAATTGTTTTGCGGAACCACTTTTTTAATAGGTGATTTTTAATACCCTAAGCGCTCTACCTTGGTAAACCAATCACAAACTCAATTCCAGTGCCAAAACATATTAATATTTATTTAAACCTAATTTTACCCCGGCCATAGTCTTTTAAACACGCACTGTGACTAGCTAATTGTTCATTCGGCTTTCTCTGAATTATCCTAGTCCGATAAAGCCTATAGCAGTCAGTAAGTCCATATGTATGTGTCTAATTATAGGTCTGTTTAACTTGAAAAAAGTGACAAAAGAATGAGAAAATGACAGCCAGGTTGTGGCCAGCAACACCCCACCCATGCCTCAAACCCGGAACCTAACAGTGACTGGAAAACCAAAGTGCTTTGCCCAGCATGGATCTGACAAGCAACAAAGCAACGCTATTACAGGGAAATAAAGGTCACTAGAATTACATCCCTCAAAACTGAAACTTTATGTAAGAGCATGGCACATGCCTGTCATTTATATTCGCTATAACTGACTCCCTTTGAAAAATCACATGCTTCAAGCCCAACGTAAGCAGGTCTGACCTGACTTCCAGGTTCGTCTGACCCAGACCTTCAACGGGTATCGGCTGAGAAGGAGCCTTTTGCTCCTCCCAGGTACAGCTAAATCAGAACAGCAATATGCAACCTGGCAGCTTTCGCTGCCTAACATACAAGGCCAAGACATTATTTGACTGGAACAAGCATCGTAGATTCTTAAACGATCTCAAATAATTAAATAAAAACATGCATCTAGGAACTGGTTTCAGCTTCATTTGGGTAAATAGGAGGTAGGTTTAAGCTGCATTAACTGCCTATAATGGGAAACAAGATTTATCTAATAGACAGCAACCACAGGTAGCGTTTAAATTAAAACAGAAGACAGCAATGCAAGACACCGAATCAAGGCCAGATCAAAGTGAATAAATCCACAAAATTCCAAGGCTTCCATGCAAAGAGCATTTCTGTATCTTAATGCCCATATTCATGGTGTTTTTTTCAAGAAAAACTGTTAATCATTTAAAGAGAGAAAATCAACATGTCACTGAACTCCTGCTGCGTTTCTCGCAATTTAATCTATTTACTACAGAGATTTAAATGTAAATAATGAAACACTTAGCTTGCTTCAGGAAATGGTCTTACCACAGACGTGTTAATTGACTTCTCACATGCAAATTGGCTGTCCAATGCAAAACCTGGCCCAAAATCTGATCAGTTAATCAACTATTTGCCAAATTAATATTAATATTATAATATTAATAAACATAATAACTGCTTGATTCATAAATGAAGGGCTAACATGAGATTAGTATGTACTTTACACTTACTTTGTGTTTAATTAATACATAAGTAATGGTGTAATAGTACTTTATTTGTACCCCATCAAGTAAAGTGTTACCAGTTTACTTAATTCTTCTTAATGGATCTGCGGGGGACTTTGTGCCAGTGATGACAAATCATGTCATCAGCTGAATAGCTTGGGCCCTTGATCAAGGCCCTTAAATGCTCCATGGACACCTGCATTGTAAGCCCTGTATATGTGTGTCTCATGTGTATATATGTATACTGTATGTGTCTCGTGTATGGTAACTTCAATCATTCAATCCCTCTGGGCAAGAAATGCTTTGCCTGCTTTCAGAACTGCAGTCATCACCCCTGCTCTTAAGAAACCCACGCTGGATCCAGACGTCCTGACTAACTACCAGTCCATCTTCCACCCCCTTTTTCTTTCTTAGATAATGGAAAATGTGGTTGCTGCCCAGTTCCAGGAACATCTCTAGTTCAACAATGTCTTTCAGAAGTTTCAGCCTGGCGTCTGGTAGGCCCATTGTATCGGAACAGCTTTGCTTCAGGTCACAAATGACCTATTGATGTCTGCTGATTCTAATTCCCCTTCGTTTCCAATCCCACTTGGTTCAACAGCGGCATCTGACACCTTTGATCGTAACATTCTCCTCAAGCGACTCTACACGTGGGCCCTCTGGATCTGCACTGAGATGGTTTCAGTCCCACCTGTCGGAATGATATGAGTATATAGCCCTGCGAGGCTGCAGGTCTGACACGCATACTGTCACCTGTGTTTCCTCAAGGATCAGTTCTCGGCCTCATTTCATTTAGCATTTTCATGCTTCCCCTTGGTCACATAACCAACCAGCATGGGATTTCTTTCCCCTGTTAATCCAATGACACTGAAATCTATATAATGACAGCCCCTAGTCCATCTGCAACAACATCATCTCTAACCACCTGCCTTGTGGAGATTAAAGCCTGGATAAAACTCAATTTTCTGCAGCTAGACAGTTCAGAAACAGAAGTTCTTCTGGTCAGCACCTCTCACCAAGTCCAGGGTCCTCCTATATCTCATGTCGCGTTTTCTGGTCACGCCATTCCCATATCCTTTTACTGTAAGCAACCATCTTGGGCATAAGGTTTGACCCCCACTTCACATTCGATATAAGATATCTTTGAAAAATCTCCTTCCTTCTTCTTAAGAATAGAGCCAAGCTTTGCAGACTCTGAGATACTCATCCATGCATTTATCTCTTCAAGCCTAAACTATGGTAATGCGCTTCTCTTTGGGAACTTTGACTAGAGGATTCAGAAGCTCCAGTATACCCAAAACAGTGCAGCCAGAATCCCGATCAGAGTGCGAAAGCACCACCATATCACTCCAGTGTTGCAATTACTTCATTGGCTTCCTGTTTCCTTTAGGACAGAGTATAAAATTCTACCCTTAATCCCCCAGAGCATCCATGGGACAGCCCCCCCCCCCCCCCCCCCCCCCCACCCCCCCCCCCTAACCCCCCCCCCCCATCCACCCACCCCCCCCACCCCCCCAACCTCAAATAACTTCTCACTAAGCAAACTTGCTATCAAAACCGCAGGACCCACAACAGTTGGTGCCACTGTGCTCCCAGGATTAAACTCCTCACTATGGGGGACAGAGCATTTTGCCTGTGCACCTCCCTCCCCGATCACTTACCTCAGTCTCTGCCCATTTTCAAATCTTAAAACTTTTTTCACTAAGGATTTCTGATTTCATTTATTTGTATGTTTGCTCATGTTTTCCTCTTTTAAAAATGAATTATCTCATCTATTATCTTAACTCTACGTCAGCAGTTTGAGATTTTGTTCTAGTGAAAAGTGCTTTATAAATCGAATGTATTATTATTATTATTATTATTATTATTATTGTGTCTCAAAAGGAAAGTAAGATGGAATTCCTATGAAGAATTTCAATGCGCCTATATGCCTATTTTGGCACCATTGCCTTCCTTTGAGCACTGCATGGCTAGAAGGAGCTGCACCCAATCATAGGAACGGCTGCTTCTTGTGTGACGACTAATGGCTGCCCACATTGATGGTAGTAAATGGAAGCCTGCACTCGTTACTTCCACACAGGTCTGGTTGTGCTGCCTGGTTCACCATTCATGCACAAGAGCAAAGTGTTTTTTGAGATTCGCTTCCAAATGCATCGACAGAGAAACAGGCCTTACAGTCCATCAGCCACATTCACAAACAGGGAGGATACGAACAGTCACATGGATTCATAGACTGACATGAAAATATATACAGGACTGACACGATTTTAAACCCAACTTTGAGAGATTGTAAGAAAGTTCGAAGGCGATGTTTCTGAGATTTCTGTTTTCTCCTTCTTTGATAAAATTGCACATATTCCCCTGGAACAAATACAGAGGAAAAGCAAATTAGCCCCAGTTCTGTGTCAGAAAGAATATCTGAAAAGTTGTCAGTGTTTTGTCTGACTTGTGCTTGCTCGCTGCTTTGCTTCATCGCACTGCTGTGTGCAAAGTAATTACTAGCACCAAGTAGGGTACAAACAAGGGTGTCAGCATGAATCCCTATGGGAGAAAATTTACCTTTAGAACCTTGGACAGAAAAAAAAACATTCTCACCGAAGGATGCAAAAATAGAGCACCTTTTTTGGCAGGGTTCAGAAGTCAGCGAATTTTATCTGGATTGCATGCACAGCGAACAGCTTAAGAGATCCTTGTCAAGGCTTGACAAACAGGGGTTCATGACCCAGTGATAGAAAGGAAAACCATGAATGTGATCCAATCATCCTCATCCAAAACATCCATCCAATCATCCAACTACTTATGCAGTGGAAGATCATGGTAACAGCCAAAACAAATATTATTTTAAGGTAATTTGCCATGTGGAGTATTTTACATAAAATGTTCTATCATGATATACAGCCTTGACTTTCCACAACTATGTTTATTAAAAGTTAATCACTTACTGTTAGATGGAAAATTTAATAACCTGTTATGTATTTATTCTGCCTTAGGCATTATCTATTTTGTCAGATTCCCTCATTCACTGCTGGGTCACCCTGAATGTTATGGTAGCCTGTCACAGGGCACATGCATATGTAACAAGGGCAATTTACACACACTTATCCTACTTTTAACCCACATGGGCAGTGAGAGGAAACCAGAGCTCACAGAGGAAGCCCACACACAACTGCAGCAGGAATTGAACCCTTAACCCTGAAGGCATGAGACCACAATAAACAAACACAGCAAATCGCGATTTTTCCCTTCTCCGTCATGCCGGTGACTGAATTGCCATGGACGCTTCTGTTTTGATCACTCCAAGGATGATGAGGGTGGTTCCCGTGACCTCACCCTGACCCAGACGTACGGGGCTGGCTTCTATATAATGAGAACAGCACGCCTTGCCTGGGGCTCGGTGTGAATGGGGTTTTGTGAGATCGGCCCGTCGGTCGTGTTTCCATTTTCCTGTTTTTAGACTGTTGGAATGTTTTGTGCCCATGCAGCATTTTGAATGAGACTTTACCTACACGTAGTTCTTAAAAATGAGAGAAACACGCCACTGGGCTTCCTGACCGTGACATTTTCCTCTGTGCCCTCACCCATCCAGTTTAGTTTTTTTTTTGTGAATCCCTGAGGGTGACTTTGCCTGATTCAGAGACAAAGCAGCTGCATCTCTAACCAATGAAGAAAGAGTGTTATGACTCTTTCGGAATGCAGATGAGGCTGGAAAGAAGTTTAAGGACAGAAACAGGTTGAGATGAAGCACTTTTATCTGGTCTGTCTTTGCATGTCTTTTTCTGTAGATGAATCCTAGTGTTCATATCAATCATAGAGTATATGACTGGATTTTCATTCACGTATTTTCAATCCTGGAAACACTGTGATCATACTTTCTGAAGTATCAAATTAGTGCAATTTGATTGCATATTGTTCTGTATGTTATGTCCTGCCTGTCACGCCCACCTGACCCTCCTGTCTCCACCCAGACACAGCCCCGATGAGCCATGCTTGTCACCTGTTACCCCTCATTAGCCTTTGTATTTAAATACCTGTTTGTCTCGTCAGCCCCAGTGCGGTCATTGACGTAGCTCCTCCTGTCTGCCTGTGTCCTTCCCCGCACTCACCTTCTTGTTTTGACCCCTCACGGTCTCGTTTGTTCCCCTGCTCCTATTCACTTCAATAAACCCCTTTTGTTCGCCAAATGCTGGCCTTTGAGTCCTTTGTCTCACATCTCGTGTCACTGTGTACTTACAGTATTACAGTTACGCTAAAGAAGATGGATGTGCCCCGGGATTTTGTGCTTGTGCTGGTGTTATGTGAGACCTTTTATAAGGGAAACCTATAGTTTATTAACTGACCATGGCACGAATGTAGAGACACTGTTGGGTGCAGTCTGGCTTTTGTAAACTACAGAGTTAATTTAGTCCACAAACACGTTGGTTTCATGTTTTCTTCAAATTACGTATACAAGTTTAACCAAGAGCAATTCAAATGCCTACCGCAAATTTTATTATAAACTTCAAACATCAGCGCTATGCATGGCAAAAAAAAAACACCACTGTTATTAAACAGAAGCTCAGGGATCTCTCATTGTAGGTCATATATCACTTTGTCTTTCAGTTGGTCACAAATATTTGCTTAGATATTTCAAGTAACCAAGGAGCAAATTCTCACAAGGAAAAAAATCAGTTATGCAGTTGTCATAAGCACAATTTCTTAAGAACATGATCGATATTTGGGACCTGATGTAATTGAATCTCTCTAAGGTAACATGTTATGACATCGTTCTCTCATTGACATTACCTTAGTTCTCCTGTCAAAATAAGTTTCCCCATAAGCAAGAGCTAAAATGCCTCAGGGTCCCATCTTAGTGACTCAAAGTACATTGACTGTAGTATGATCTCAACCCACCCTTAAAGCAATCTTGATTACTCCATTAGCAGATAATTGAGCATATGGTAAAAAAGGAGGATATCCAGTTATTGTAATGATTAAGGCCTGGGGTTGTTGTAATATCCTTGAGATTCTTACCTTCCTTACAGCTTGGGTAAAATATTTTAGTTGTCTAAGCAAATTGTTTTGCGACTATTGCTTCATACTACACAACCACATCACATTCATAAGTTAGATTTTAACAAAACACAAAAGATTCCATATGCTTCTCTAATCTTTATATGGCATAATTTTTACTTGGTACAATAGTATGAGATCTTTGGTCCTTTACTGAAACTTGTCTAGATGTGTATGAAGAAAAATCCACTGTTTTCTATTTGTCCGTGGGCTGCACAATAGCATACACAATGGAACTGCATAATGGTATACACAATGGCGCCACATATTAATTTAATAAAGTGATCACTGTTCTCTTAATCATTTTATCATTGCGTAATATGTCCAGAAAGCTATACTGGCTATGAGCTCTTGTTTAAATGCCCTTAAATGCTGTCTGTCTGGTGCCCAAAGCAGTATTTCATAATAACGCCTGTTTCTTCATTTCTGTTCCTGATAAAAATGAATAACTCATTAGAAACAAATAATTGCTATTGTGTCTCCAGTTTGTTGCTCACTCCTGCACTGCTCCATGTTCTGCCCCATGTAAAAAATATTATTTTATAACTAATGGGTGCCATTAGTCAAGAAAGTATTGAAAGTCTGTTAAAGGAAATATTAATTAAATATTAAATAAACTATCAAATAAAATGTTAATATGTTATACATCGGTATTTCCCAACCCAGTCCTCGGAAGCCACAGAGTCCCCATTTTTGCTCCCTCCCAGCTTCCTGTCCGGAGCAAAAACATGGCCTGTCGAATGGGGTCAGTGAGGACCAGGCTGAGAAACACAGGTGTATAATACTGATAGTAAGTATATCAGACCTGCACTATGAATGTTCCTAACTACAGTAAACGCTGTTACATGTCGTGCACAGCATTATTGTAGCAGTGTGGCTCAGTGGGCAGGGTGGCCTCAAGCTTCCCGGCTGTGGATTTCACTCCCATCCCCATCACTGTGGATGTGCAGCTTGCCTTTTCTCACACTATTCATGCTGGCTTCAGGCACTCCGGTTTTCCGCCAGTACTGCAGCGTGACTATGCCCTGTTTCGGACTGGCATCCCGTCCGCTGTCCCCGCTGCCTTTGGCACTGTGCTTCCTGGAATACACACCGAGGTCACTGTGACCCTATATGGACCATAAATGCTTATGAGCCATGGATGGATGGATCTATGGCAGGCGGCTTAGGGTGCAAGGTTGGGGTAACACCTCAGATTGAATATCAGTTAGATGAATGGATATTTACATAAAATACCGTAAATAGCTAAAATACAATAGTCGGACCTGAAAATTCTGTCTTTAAATAATAGTTTATATAATTGCTTGCTTATAGGGTCATCAGAAATATGAGCGTGTGGCTCGTCTTGAATCTATGCTCTTTTGAAGGTGTGACTGTGGAGGAGACACCATCTGAACGTTACAGTTTTGAGTAATGGGGCTAGTTGAATTACACCTACCCTTCATTCCTACAGGTCCTATACCCTCCTATAACCTATACAAGTCCTATACCCTCCTATACCCTATACAGGTCCTATACCCTCCTATACCCTATACAGGTCCTATACCCTCCTATACCCTATACAGGTCCTATACCCTCAAAAGGCTCTTTATCCACTATGTTTTAATGCAGCATTTCCCCAAACTGTACAACATATTTTTTTTTCTGAGACCTTCCATGTTGATCCTGTCTCCCCCCCACCTGGGGGGTCCCTGAAAAAGGAATGAAATGAGTATAATTTTGGTTCTCCGACAATGTCACTTGCCAAGGGTTGAACAGACTGATTACTATCTTGGTGGCGGGTGTTATTAGAGTTAGCACTGCGAGAGGCTGAAGGATCAGACATACCTCTTTACCTTCTTACCTTCCTGTACGTGGTGGCTGCAGTCAGATCCACTCACCGGATGACACCTACCTTCAGTCTGCCATTCGCCCCCCCCAGTCTGGCTGCAGATGGCCAGCTGGGCGTGGGTTACCTGGCTGACTGCCCAGACAACAGGAAACCTCCCAAGTCCGGACCCCTCCCTCTCTGCCTCTGACTCCTCCTTTCCTTTCTTGTGACATCACAGAGTACCTACTCCCTCCTGCACATCTCATTACCTTTTCTTGCATTCTCATTAGGAATGCCATGCAGCCATATTGATTAGGAGCTGCTTCCAGAGTGACCTAGAGAAAAACCCAAACTCCACAAAGGCC
>JAODKE010000101.1:27399827-27416335 GCA_026779605.1 Mormyrus hasselquistii | reverse complement strand
GGCCTTTGTGGAGTTTGGGTTTTTCTCTAGGTCACTCTGGAAGCAGCTCCTAATCAATATGGCTGCATGGCATTCCTGCCCTACTGACTTTCCCCTGCACAACAATGGCATACTGGCTACTGGCACAAGTTCAGATGGCTCAGTCTTTCTGGGATAGTTTATTGTTCATTAAGGTAGGATGGGAACTATGGCTAAATTAGTAGGGGTTTCCATTTGGATTATTAATCTACTTTTGAAAGGAATTCAAAAATTAAACTGCTTTCTTTGTGAGTAAGCTGTCTGTATACAGGCAGGCCCCGGGTTAAGAATGTCCAGCTTATGGACAACTCATATTTACAAATGGACCACCACAAAGCCTAACCGCCACTATTAAAATTTGAGTTATATACATCGGTTTGTAATGCTGAATGCACGTGCGACTCATGAAAAAAATTTCAACGGCTTCAGCAATCTCTTGGTTCGAAGTACTGCACAGTACCATATTAGAATCAGGACACACTTTATTTCCATTATATACAAACATGCCAGAATTGTTTGTGGTGCAGTGCCCAGCAGGAAGTACAGGACACGAATTACAAGACATACAGGGGGAACACTTCACAGAACGCTGTAAAAATAGGAATGAAAATAAGCGTGCAAGACAGTGCCAGACACCTTAAAAGATTAAGTTAAGATAATGCAAGTGTATGTAGATACTCTAATTATTATTGTATTATTATTACTGTTATTATATATATCGGATTATTATTGTTCCGACCAACATAAAAATTTGACAAAGTGAGACTTAGGGAACGTATCTAATTGACAACTTGGGAACTGCCTGTATCTGGCTACCAAGATGCAAAATTTATCTTTGCAGAATAAGAGGAGAATCCTGCAATTACTGAGGGAGACAGGCCTTACAGCCAATTCTGATAAGTATTCTAAATAAGATTCAGCTTGGATAAATAGTTGCAATCTCAAATAAATTCTCCAGCAGCAGTGGGTCCAAAATGTCCAAAACACAGGAGAGACTGTCTCTAATTAACACCAGTACTAACTCGTCACACTGGTCACCCAAAACAGATTCCAGCAACTGGTCAAATATGGCGGTTTTACTGCCGCCAAGCCGTCCCCATGCCACACCGCGAAGAGACAATTTCCATTATAAATTATGCAAGCCATACCTTTGCCATAACTACGCTGGCATGGCCCTGCTTACTAGCGTATCTTATATATTAACGCTTAACATTAACTGCACATTCATTATGCATTCATGGGACATTCATGAACAGCATGTAAGTATAATGTAACATCTTAACTTACAGCTTTAATATACGTTAATAAAAACATTATATGATTATACGATTATGATGTCTGTTATTATTACTATAATTTTTGTTAATAATGTATATTGAAACTGTTAAGGTATGTTAGGATGTTAAACGGCATGAATGTTCTCTGAATGCATAATTAATGCGTTACGGAGGTACAGTTAATGTAAAGCGTCACCTACTGTTCATTATTAATTTTATCGCACATTGTGACGTATTGATGCATTCCTGATAACTCGGAGCACGAAAATTTGCAACCTCCTGCCTTGTAACGTAAATTTACAAAAGTTAATGCTAATTCCCTTAGCATTTGATGCTAACATAAGACAGCGATTCTCACAGACTTGCTGGCAGTAATTAGCACATGGTAAATCATGATGTACACTGTCTGAAAAGTAAAAAGTCTCTTTGGTTTTAGGTCACTGTCCCTCTCCAAACCCGGCCACGCCTTTAACGAGCCAACACTCCTGCAGTGGAAAACTTGAGCGAGGTGAAACTGCGCTGTAACTAGCGTTTCTTCACGGTACGGGTGGACACTGTATTAGATGGAGGATAAAGAATGCCCGGTGCTGTATATCAGTTTCAGTCGCTCAACTCGAAAGACCTCTAGGAACGCTTGGCCATCCGGACGACACTACTCACCCTTGGGTATTGCTTCTAGGTTAAGCCATTTACCCTGTGGTTTGACCCCAGACCCTTTCAGTTGTTACACTGAATGAAGAGACCAACAAGTGCATCACTTAGTGGTATTTGACACTACAGTCCTCTCACTTCAGGGCGGTCCACTGGCTGGGGATGACCAGGGCTGCTGTTTGTCTTGGAAGGGAGAATCTGCTAACTACGTGCATTGGAGCCAATTCAGATCACCTGCTCCTCATTTTCACTGTACGTATAAATGAGCATCACTGAAGTTGCTCACTGTTGCTGCCACTCTTGACTCATGTATTTTCATTTTTGTTGACCTTTCTGTCTTTTTCTTTTGTTTTGTCTCAGTTACATTTATCCCGTTCTCCCCTGACCCATGGATCCCTGAGGAAGGACTGAAATGCGGGGCCCTGTTTCAGTGGATGTTCCCACAGTGACCACTTTCTATTAGGAATGTAGCGTGGCAAAGTGGCACGGTGCCCAGATAGCAAAATTGATTTGGGCTTCGGTCGCCCCGGGTAGGATCGGCCGACATCCGTTTTGAATCTAGGTCCGATTCCGGCCCAAACGCTCAAACCACAATTGGGCCAAGAGTCTCTCACCTTCCAGCCCAATGGGTCACATCGCCTTTAGCCCAGTGAGTCGGAGCAACTCGGGCTGCCATGCAAATCATTACATTCTGTTGTGCATTTCTCTTGTGAAATATGTTGCCTACATTTGAATATTGCAATTGAGTTGCTCCCACAAACATCAGAAAGACTATTTAACTGCTTGTACAAATATTTTATATTATAATGAATGCTAATAAAATTTTGAGATCATTTACTATTTTTATAAATAATGTTTATGTGTAATTTTATATAACAGCTTATATAACAGATTTTTCATAAAAGTATATGAACAAAGAATAATATCAGCATGTTATTGACACAAATATGGTCTATAGACTCTTCTTCTGAATACTGGGTAATTAAAAAATGGAAGGGTACAATTTATGTTACCTTGTGATATCCCACCATCAATCTGAGCATACTTGAGCCAATGGTGGCATGAATGAATTGGCCAAACAGCCTGGTTGCCGTGCGTAATTCACACTCGGCCCAATTCTGGTAGCTCAGTGCCAAGTGAAAGCTGACACTGCCACCCATCAGCCGAGCCTGACCCGAGCTTCGTGCGCTCTGGGTGGATTCTCTGGGTGACTGAGCATGTGCACTGCGATTGGCTGGTACACTGTGCTCCTAAAGACAGGCCCCGATTGCAGTTCTGTACCAGACAAGATGTATGGAACACAACAAAGAAGAAAGGCTTTATAATATTTAGCAAAATAAATTTTTGGCAAAAAATCTGAAGATTGTCTCTAATACAGTTTAGACAAAGTACAGTAAGCAAAGTTGGAAATATAACAAGCTAAAATGATTTTTAAATCTTTTTTTAAAAAACAATTTTCCCTGTTTAAGAAACAGAACACAATATCAAATAACCATGAGTACTCTTAACAGCTGCGCCTTACAGAACGTCGTTGACACAAAACCTTTCAGTGCTTTTCAAGTGCTGTTTCATTACTACTATATTCACATCATGGTACTTCAAGACCGTTGATTGTTTTTGGCCAGTAACAATGTTCTCAGTCCTCCAACCAATCCTCATTAAACTTACGGTTACCATTTGCAGCCATCAGCTGTTCTGATGTTTCCATGGCAAGGGGGCAAAACACAATCAAATTGTCGGCTCTGAGTCCACAGAACGATATTGCTTTATAATTTTGCTGCGTGTAGCTCAGCAATTAAAGCTCCATGCCTGTGACTGGAAGGTTGTCAGTGTGATCCCTGGTCTCAGCAGAGTAGTGACATCTCCACTGGGACCTTGAGCAAGACGCCACTGACATGGTCCATGGCGGCCAAATAAATAGCCTGACCCTGTGGTCGGATCCCGGTTTTGCTCTCAGCTATATATAGATGTGTGTGTGTCTCAAGGAAAGAGCTCCATGAGATATGTGAAAGTAAGAATTCTAATGCACCCGTACTCATACTTGTGCAAATGGCAAATAAAGGGTAACTTCAAAAAGTTTCCATTTTGCCATATTTAAGATTGCAGGATATATTTAAACCCTGAAACAAATTGTATCATTTGACTCCATGCTGTCATCCAATACCATTTATGCTACTGATTCTCAGTCGGTACATCAGAATTTCCTCTTTACCCAAAATAACACGCCCACCATCCCAACCACGCAGGTTAAATCAGCAGAAACTATCAGGAGGCCACTAAACCCACAGTGCAGCTTTGACACTTGTTTGCTGTTCTTCAGCAGTGGCCTGGAAAGAAATGCAAATAGTCATTTTTTTTTTTCAAGTGTTAGGTGCTTGCAGAACCATGCTGTCTGGCTCTAAGAATCCAACATGCTATGGCAGATTTTCCAGCCCAGATGGCAAATGAATGGCAGCATGGCTCCTGGAGGTCTATATGACTTCCCTTTTTGAGCCAGCTTCAGCAAAATCACCAGCAGGGCCAGGAAACCTTTGATGATTAATTCAAGGACATATGCAGGCTGTACTGGCTCCAGAGCAGGTTAGCAAAGTGCTGCCAGGGATGAATTGTGAAGAGGTTGTGGAGTTTGGGAGATGGCCAGCAGACCAAGGGTATGTGTGTGTGACTGTCGCATTTTCTGGAAAGTTCTATACAGTTGTACAGACTGACCAAAATCTGGACATGCAAATAACTATCCAATAAAAATATTACTTTTTATTTATCTTAAGTAGTCAATCATAATCTGGTTTTAAATGTAATTATTGAAGATCTGTTTTACAGGAGTAGGAAGGTAGTAGGTAGAGGACAGAAAGGTAGATGTGATTGAAGTCCCGTTGACTTCATCACACAGATGAGCTGTGAGAAACTTTCATAAGATTAAGATGAAAATAGAAGTTACTACACATTATGGCTGGTATAGAGAGGTCGATTAAAGTAAAGGTAAAACCACAGAACCTTCACGTTTTAGACTTGGGGTGGATGTCAGTATTTGGGAATCCCGTCATGATTGGATCTTGTTCTTCTTTTTTAATCTTTTTAATTGAACATGTTTGGGTCTAACGTGCATGAGCCATTTCATTGGAGAGCTGCTAAACAGCACGAGATTGGGCCCGTCTGCTGCTCGGTCTCAGCGAAGGCTGTACATTGTGAGCTTACCAGAAGCTGGATGTCATGGCAGGGATGGTGAACAGACCCGCTTGCATCGACGGTCAATGCACGAGGACACATAGCCTGGCATACAGAGTACAGAACCTGGACTTCTGAACAATGTAGCATCTGATAAGTTATCTTCCACGCAAATCACGATTTACACTTTCAACTCTGGATTAACAAAACAAGATGATCTTTTTTTTCAAAAGTCATTAATGGAGCCATCAACAATACTTGCACTTTGCCATGGTTGTCAGCCCTTGAGCGGCTGGTTATTATGTCTGAATTTAGTGCCATTGACTGCAAAACCCTGCTCTTTCGATGCTCAGCCTTCCAGCTTCCTAAAAAAATTTCTTAGTTGCTTAGCATAGGATTTATTGCAACTAGTGAGTAGCTCACTACCATCACGAGTTCTTTTAACATCATTGAAAAACACAGATATTAAGCCTCTCCAGACAAAGAGAAATCAAGATCATTTGTACTAAACAGTCACAGCCCTGTTGAAATCTGCCATTCAATGCTAATGAGAAAGTATTTTTTTTTAATCAAATGAACGCCATTCTTAAACCTGAATGGGTCTTTGACAACCCTCAGGTTTCTCGCCAGATCACGGTTCTGAAATTGCTACAGGTTATAATAAAAGTACTAAATGACACTGGCCTGAACACTAAAACAGTCTTGATGTTATTAGACCTTAATACAGCCTATGATACCATTGACCATAAAATGTATCCAAACTAGTTGGAAAAAATAGGTCCTTTGGTGGTTCAGGACTTCTTTAGAAATCAGGGGTTGTTTTGTCACTGCTGGCACTTATGGATCTCGGTGAACTTTAATGTCATATGGAACCCCCCAGGGATCAATTCTTGGGCTACATTATTCAACCTTTATATGCTTCCGCTTGACTGAATTCTGCAGCAAGAATGGCTATTATAGTTATGCAGATGACACCCAGTGTTTAGGGCTTTCATCTGATGACTATAGACTCACTGTATCGATGCCTGGAGCAAATAAACTTGATGCAAGTAAACTTCCTTCAATTAAACAAAGAAGAGACTGAGATCATTCTTTTCCGTAACAAAGGTGAAAGACTTAGATTTGAAGCATATATTGACTCTACAGCACTAATGACAACAACCCAGAACAAAAATCTGGTGTAACACTAGACTGGGATCTGAATTTCAGCTGCCCCAATAAAGGAATAGTAAAAAACGTGAGTTTTACCATCTGAAAAATGTAGGTAAATTCAGAAGCTTAATTTGCAAACCTTTACTTCCTGTAGGGTGGACTGTTGGCAGGGTCTCCAGGCTTGTCTTGCCAAAAAACCCATTAATCAGCGACGACTGATTCAAAATTCTAACGCTAGAATTTTGTCAAACACCTAGAAAAAACACTCACTTTAAAAACACAGTGCTGCCTCCCATTTACTTTTAGAATTGATTTTATAGTACATTCATACAATTTAAAATAGCTTAGACTCAAAATATATCTCTGACCTGGAAGGTCTGATTGATCTTATAGATCCTTGGGAACTGTTCAACTTGTGGTTCCTTAAGTTCAAACTCAAAGTAATTAAATGGCTTTTAGCCAATATATGGCCCATAGTTTGAATACAGTTCACTCCCCAAAGCATGCCTCAGCCTTAGTCAATTTGAAATCTTTACATTAAAAATTATTTTATTTTCTGCTTTATTTACTTTTATTTATTATTCATTTTTATTTATATTTAATTTTATTATGCTTACATTAGTTTTATATTCTTTGGTAAACTATTATGGTAATCTTTCAAAATACCTTTTACTTTATTTTACATGCTTATTATTTTTTTTTCCTATTTTATATTATCTGTTTCTTTCATGAATAGGACTTCAAGAAAATGTGCTTTATAAATAAACTTGCCTAGAAACCTGCAAATTCTCAGCTCCAGTGATGGCTTTGTTTTACCAGCACAATTAATAAGCAAATATCGGAGTCATAAGTTCAGTGCTTCACAGCGTGTAAACACTACGCATCACAGGAACCAGTGCTTCACAGCGTGTAAACACTACACATCACAGGAACCAGTGCTTCACAGCGTGTAAACACTATGCATCACAGTGCTTCACAGCGTGTAAACACCACATCACAGGAACCAGTGCTTCACAGCGTGTAAACACTACACATCACAGGAACCAGTGCTTCACAGCGTGTAAACACTATGCATCACAGTGCTTCACAGCGTGTAAACACCACATCACAGGAACCAGTGCTTCACAGCGTGTAAACACAGCGCATCACAGGAACCATGCAACTCAAATTTGAATAAAATTTTGAATCTCACATATTGGGTAAGATATACGAAGGGCTCTGTTTTCGGAAACGAGACTAGGACGGCAAAATAAAAACATGCAATTGCAGCGCTGGGTTTTCCAGTTATTGCTGCCATTTCAAAGTGCCAGCTATGAAAATAAAAACAAATTGGCTAATTAAAGGGTCTGGATGGTGGAGCCAAGTTCAGAACATTTAGCAAATTTGTTTAAAATTCTCAGCTATTTACATTAACATGCCCTGTGATGGACGGCATCCTACAGAGGATGTACCTTGTGTCCTGTGCTTCCTGGGATGGGCTCCAAGTCCCTGGATAAGCAACTGGAAGATGAAAATATATTTACTTAATAATACATAAATAAATTACAATCATAATTAGAAGCAGGCTGGATTGTTTTTCAGCTTATTAAAAATCTTCATCCCTTAAAGTTTTCTGTGACTGATTAGGAACTATCATGATGAGCAATTATCATGTAATTTAACAGTGCATGATTAAGTATTGCAAGGAAATATAATTTGCATTTTCAAGTGCAAGTTTCGCTTTCCTGACCATCAGGTCTGTCGAAACTGCCTTTCTCCTGTTTCAGGAAGCTGTACCTGTAGGAACCCCATGTTTAATTACCATTTGACATAGATATCATGACACATAACTAATTACACAATTATCTAAAGAACGTGTGTTAATGCTGTGGCATCGTCTTGCTTTCATTCATTGAACATTACTGGATTATTACTGCCATCCACTTATCCGTATAACCTTATCTACAACATAAATATGTGCAAAAATATTTCCTTACAGGGTCGCTTCCCATCCTGGGTTGTTCCCTGCCTTGTGCGCATGGATTCTGGGATAGGCTCCGTCTAGGAGGGTGTGGATGTTTCTGGGGAGGCCTGAAGTTAGAGGAAAGGCTCTGCGACTCACCTGTAACTAACTGAGTATAAAGCGTGTATAGAGCAATAGTTGGTTCTCGTGGCTTTGCACGTTGGCTTCATTAAGTTGAAAGTCAAATGATTTTTGTATGCTGCTTGGTTCATGTTCCCTGCGCACCCCAAGTGTGCCAGTAAAATCTCCCAGTGCCGTCTGCCAGTCCCTGAGTGTCTGTTCTCTCTCCAGAACAGCCATGCTTTCATTGTAGTCTATGGGCTTTGGAAGAAATGAATTACTTCATGATGCCAAAGAAAGGATGTCGCTGTAACCTTAGGGCCCCAAGAAGGGGAATTCTGCTTTGACATTCTTTCCTGCCAAGTTAAGCCCCCTTGTAGTCCTGCGGTCCCTGAAACCTCCCTCTTGTGTAATGGCACCTATTACATTAAAGACTATGGATTCCTGTAACAAGGCCCTCCATATTGACCCAAGTCAGAAAACCTACAAAACAAGACCCACACACATCCTTGAGCACCAGTCACGCAGGTATAAGGCCTACCTCCTACTGTAGCTATTTATAAGTCACGCAGGTATAAGGCCTACCTCCTAGCTATTTATAAGAAAGTTCTGGTAGCCTAACAGTTCTCTCCTGTCTTGTCTCTTGTCTTGTCTGTGCCCATTTCCAAACCAGCCCGCTCACTAACTCTATGAAGCTTGTTGAAGGTGTGTTCACTCTCATTTGGGACGCTTGGGATAGAAAAAGACAACGTTTTCCATTATAAGTCACAATTCATGTCCCAGGTACATAGAGTGTTCCCTGATTGGTTACAGTAGGAATGACCCTCAGACTCTCCTCCGGGTATCATCTGCAAGCTAATGGCCACACTATACGATTAGGCACGGGTGCTTTTTCAGACAGCACTGCTTCTTCAGTCAGGCTCACTGGAGTCGTTATCATGTCATTATATTAACATTTCCACAGAAATGACTGCTCAGAGAAAGCATCAATTCATGACAGGATCGGATAAAGAGGAAGACAAAAACAGGTAATGAGAAAGAAGTAACATTTGCTTATATAGCTTGTAGAATACATAAAATATGAGGAAAAACTGCAGTGAGTGACTGCGCATGTGAGTCATCACCAGGAGATAATTATGTTTCTTAGCACAGAACAAAAATCATAGCTAACTAGGTTCAACACAAGCTTCCAGTTTACAGGCATTGCTGAAAATCTTAAATTATGTAGATAAATATGCAGACATTGTTCCCTGTTAAAGGTTGCCCGCCATCCTGGGTTGTTCCCTGCCTTGAGCCTGTATGCTCTGGGATATGCTCCGGACCCCACACAACACTGAATAGGACAAGCAGGTATAGAAAATAGATGGATAGATATGTAGACATACAGAGACTATTTGCATACTAAATAATTATATAGCGTTTTATATGTCTTTAAATGATGTTGCGTGCAATCGCATCATTATATTATATTGGCAACTTGTTTTATTCTGCAGCTGTGACAACAAGACATTATATCATTTATGTAAGATACGCCACCATCATAAAAATTAAGAAACACTCCTCACATTTACAGAAACGGTGTCATAACATTTATTTTGGCGTGTCTGTAGTCCTACGGCTGTGTTTTATAACCACAAGATGCAAAGGGGTAGATGAATTGTATTACCTCAGAAATCATCTTTTGCCAATGTCCAGTGCTTAAGCAGCATCTGCCCCCAGTTATATTGCTCTGAGCTTGTAAGGAAAACTACAGAAGACAGTGGTGCCATTTTTGGAATGGAGCAAAACTTTATCTGGGGATGCCCTTCTAGAAGCGAACGGGTGTGAGAAGGTATCGGGGAACAGGCAAAGGTGAAGAACTGCACACAGAGGCACAGAGACAGGACAGGAAGGGCAGGTAATGGCCCCTGGGAGGGGGCCCCTGAGCTGGGAGGGGGCCCCAAGGAAGGCCGATTACATAGTCTACAAATCTGCTCTCTTTGTGTATTCTGTTTTTCACAGAGGTAAAAATAAAAGTCTTGTGTTTATTAAATTCTCTTTGTAGATGTTGTTAATTTACACTTCACAGTAAAATAAAGGTAATGCGGGGGGGGGGGGGGGCGCGAAGTTTTTTGCTTATGGCCCCCAGATCCATGCAAGCAGCCGGTTACCTGAGGGTCTGTCCTGATACGGACTCAATCTGGCCCCTTTCACACTCTGTACTCTTATGTAGTTTCAGACTATAATGTGCAATGCATACATCACCTGAGTATTTTATAGCTTGCGACACCATGACAATCTTCCCACAGTCTGTGCGATTCTGCAGGTAAATGTGTGTCTGTCGGAATGCTTTATATTGGGGCCCAGCTGTAGGGTGGACCACAAGATTCCCTGGGGTGGGTGTTTGAGGGAAAACGTTCACACAGCCAGCCATTAAAATAGCCTTCCTTCCCTCCTATTTACAACAATAATAAAAACGTGATTGGTTGGCATGTGTCCAGCCCCAAGAGTGGCCCAGCCTATCCCAGCCTCACCAGGTCCCTGGGTCTGCTTGTGATGGACTGGAATCCTGTCTAAGGTGTACCCTTGCCATAGAGCGCGTGCTGCCAATACCATTGCAAACATACGCAGACAAATGGTTCAAGAAAACACAAACCCTCCTCCTTCCCATGATTTCAAAAAGTAACAAAAGGGTGGATAATTGGTTAAAAAGATAAAAATATGTATCTTGCAATGCATCAGGTTATTTATTTAATGAAGAAGTGATAGAAATGTATTTGCCAGTTGGTATAGGATACTGTTTCCAGTTGGTATAGGATACTGTTTCCAGTTGCATTCATTTCTGTTTCATTTACCCTGGAACATACAAAAAGAAAACAGAAACAAAATGTTCTTGTTTCGTTGATCTGTTTCTGGTATGTGTAAAATTGCTTAAATAAGAAAAATGCATGGCCAGCCCCCACAATGATAAACTCTGTCTTTGAACTTTTCATGGATGATTCGCTGATGTTCCAATTTGTGTCTTGAAACAAATCTTAAAACCTGCTTACCAACATGCAGGTTTGTATTCACTAAAGGTAATCGGTTAAACGCTGCAGTTGTAAACAAAATGACAAGAGCTGTAACCTTTTCAGACTTTATCAGGCTCTTACTCACTGAACCTGATCTTCTTCAACTACACCCAGAACTAGGACTTGAAACCTCAAAATTCTTTCCCTTGTATCATTTGTGCACAGCCAGTGATCTGTAAATAATATTTAACATTCACAAACAGGCTAAAGTGACTTACTGCTTTTCTGTTAACAAATATACAAATACCCGAAATCTCTCCTGAAGTAAGGGAATAACGACACTCTCAACATAGGCCCGAAGATCTCAAGATGGATAAGACATCTGCTTAAAATCTGTGGTTTTATGTTCATGCAAAATAACACATGAATGCTTTAAAAAAAAAATCTCCATGCAGGGCTGCATTTTTAAGCTTGTAGTTAACATGATGAAGAGTTAAACAAAGAGTTACCTCTACAACCATATTATTAAACCTGCAGGAAACCAACAGGGTGGCTGAACCGCTTGTGCAAATGCTGACAGACAAATGACCTTAGATGCAGTCTATAGTATCACCAGAGGTGGCGTGTATGGTGTATCGGGAAAATACTGTAATCACTGACTATCTGGTTTTCCATCTTCCATACATAGTCACCTGTCGAGAATATTGTCAAGCTCTCACTGAAGTCAATGGGGAAGAAAGTAAGTGATATTAGGAAGGGGACAGTTTTATCTGATTTTAGTAATACAATAAAAAAGCATGATATTTATGAGGGGTGAAATCAGAGGTGTTTCGGCTGAAGTTGAAGAATAATAATAAAATACTCTGATTTCTGATTGAGGTAGATTGATTTTCCTTTGAAATGTGATGGAGGAAGAAAAATCACTATTGAGTGTCACTGTTATATGGGATCAAGGCAATGCACCAGTTTGCCAGTGTTGTTAAAACCATGCAGTTTTGACCATTGTATAATTTTTAATAGAATTTTTTTTAGCCAGAATAAATCCTGAGATACAAATGTAACAATAAATTTTACTGAAGGAGTACGTGCATATAACTGAAATAAGTGATGAAGAGCTGACCTCACTTCTTCAAACAGGATTGGAGACATGTGTTGATCAGACAAGAGATTAAGCTAAATAAGGTGTATACGGGTAATGAGAAATACATGCTCCTCTCTTCTGAAAAAAAAGCCCTTTGCAGATGCAGACATATTCTGCAAACTATAGCTTGGGATTCCATGCTGTAAATCTTTGCAATTCCCTTTTGCAATGTTATATTTTATCAGCTTGCATTTGGGAGATGTTTGAAAACCTAAGAATTTCTACAATGTCTTATGCCGGATTTATTCAATTAAATTAAGTATTAAAACTGCAGAAATTCAGCATTTGGGTTAAGACGTCTGTTGAAGAAGTCATCCAACAGTCATCTGTAGCAACAGAAGTTCATCCTCTCATCATAAAAGGGCAAAACAACAGCACTGCCGAGAGAATAAAGCAGGCAATGTAGAACACAGACGTGGTGAAAAGGGTGAAGAGGGCCGGGTGATATGTGACTGGGACGGGAACAGGATCTGTGTTTGGGAAAATGAGTTTGCTTTTAAGCTCTTATGAGGATTGGGTCGGAACAAGATCGACAGCATTCAAACACAAAAACAGGGAGCATGCGAGAAAAACAGTGAGGGACGGACAGTAAAGCTTCTCTGTATAGTGTTACTTCTGCAGCAACGTTGGGACTTGGGGTGACTAGAGGCAGAACTCACCAGTTTATATGCAAGGAAAGTCTGAATTAATCGACATGCCAAATCGTGGGCACCTGCCCTGCCCCCCCCCTCCCAAGACTGCATGCCCCCCAGCTCCTCTCACACTTTGGCATTTTTTACTGCATACATTTCCCTTTGTCATCTTATAGCACAGGCTCTTTTTCCATAATACCTGAAACAACCCAGCTGTAAACAAGTATCAGTTTAGCCTGCGTGAGTATTAATTTGTTATATATCCCTTTCCGCTTCCGACCAACACATCCTCTCCACACTATAGTTTTATCCAGCCACTTTCTAAATACGCGGTTGCTGGTTTGTGCGTCTGTTATCATCACAGGTGAAAGCCTGTCAGCAGGTTTATCTGCTCCCGATCAAACATAAACATGCATGGATGTGTTTTCCACAAGATCTTCCCGGCCAGTTTGCACGATTTCCTAGACCAGCACAGAAATCGGCATCAGAAGCTGCTGGTGACATCGTGCCGCTGGCAGCCACCGACGAGCAGAAACGTGACGGCCCCCAGCTGAGTAGGAAGTGATCAGGAAGAGCCCAGCTTGTGTTCACCATGTGGTATGTGGTTGTCATTGCGTGACCCTCTCAAAGACCGTAGTATCTGGAAGTGTGACTCAAGATCACTTATCAAAGCCCTGTTTCAAGTGCTGCTGTCAGATGGTGATCGTGTGACCAGTGCATGTGCGGGAATGGTGCTGCCGGACAATTTCACTTGAAGGGGGGGCGTCGACAGCGATGCTCACCTCGGGCGTCACATGGGCTAGGCCCTGCCTACCGTAGTCAGTCAAAACTGACACCAATGTGTGTATGTCTGGGGGAAAGAGTGTCTGTGCCCCGTTAAGCTCTGGCATCCCATCTAGGATATCCCCAGCCTTATACAGTATATACCCTGTGTCCATTGTACCCAGGTGATCATTCTGCAAGCTCATCAAAATGTTTATCTAAAAACATGGAGGAAGATGGCAAAGGGGCAGTAGTTTACTGTACACCTCATTCTATAGCTGCATTAATAAATGGCCAACTTCTTCTGTTGTGCGGTATAATAATCAGGGATTGACATAACTGGTATTCAAGTATGCATTGCGGTATATACATGATGAAATGTGTGGTCGTTTCTTGTCATGAAAATGCAAATACGAATAAAATAAGTACATATCTGCATTTTTATGATGAAAGATTATCGTACATTTAATCCTTTATACCACAAATGTGTACTTGAGTACTGGTTATATCAATCCCTGGTAATAATTATTAATTCGGCTACATTACGTGTCCTATGATTAGCATTAGCCTCTTCACAGGAATACAGAGAGCTTAAGTCGCTTCTATGTATATGAGATCTGTAATGTTTAGTCAACATGAGGTCATAGCTAGCTATTCAGATACTGTAGTGCTTTTCGTAAAAAAAAAATATATATAAACAAATCAGCTTTTTTTGCTTGAGTTTTCTGTGGGATTTGGACAGATTTTTCTTGAAAGAAATATGAGAAATGTGCTTTGAAGTTGTAAGAACTCTGCAATGCCGGGATCTGGATTGTATCATGGCCTGAATAGAACATCGAGTGCATTTTAATTTCATAAAGTGTTGCTTATGCTTATGTTATATTGTGTGGTAAATTTAATACTGCTCTGTAAAGAGTCTTCATCGCGCTTATTCCACGTACAACTGCAGTCTAAAATCAGTTATACATCCTCCTCTAACTGTTAAAACCTTACCGGAGGGCAAATGGCCAGTGACTGCACCTATCATGTATAATTACATGCTGATAAATTGCAGGTGTCTGAGAATGACCAGCACCATATTACCTATGTCTCACATGACTTTCTATATGAAAATTTTAAATCTCAGGTTTATAAATTATATAAAATCTGAAATTATGGCCTAATGCCTTGGGGGCTGCAGTTCTGGATTCTGCCCCAGCCCCAAGCGGAGTTTGCATATACTCCCTGCGCGTGTCCTGTGATGGAGTGACATCCTCCCCAAGGCTCTGTGCTTACTGGGATAGGCCTACATTGAATTGGTAGGTCAAGGAAAATGTATGGATGGATTATCGACAGGCCGCAAGCCTTTATGGCTTTGTTGCGGAGTTTTCGAAAGAGACTTTTGCTATGAAACTGTCAAAACAAAACAGAACAATGCAAAAAGCCCTGGCTTACAGCCGATGAAAGCTATGTTTGCTCTTTGCAATGAACACATTTAATAAAGGGCTTGTTGGTACAGGAGGTTGATTTATAGACTTTATAGACTTTTAAAAAAATCAAAGTGCTAGCTGCTGTTACTTCTATCTATCTATCTATCTATCTATCTATCTATCTATCTATCTATCTATCTATCTATCTATCTATCTGTCTGTCTGTCTGTCTGTCTGTCTATCTATCTATCTGTCTGTCTGTCTGTCTGTCTGTCTGTCTATCAATCTATCTATCTATCTGTCTGTCTGTCTGTCTGTCTGTCTGTCTATCTATCTATCTATCTGTCTGTCTGTCTGTCTGTCTGTCTATCTATCTATCTATCTGTCTGTCTGTCTGTCTATCTGTCTGTCTGTCTGTCTATCTATCTGTCTGTCTGTCTGTCTGTCTATCTGTCTGTCTGTCTATCTGTCTGTCTGTCTGTCTGTCTGTCTGTCTGTCTAGAAGCATTCCAGGTGGCTGCATCTGGAAGCTGTCTGAAAGAATGCCAAGAGTCTGCAATGCTGTCATACTGTAGAAACAAAAGGAGGGTATTGTGAATAGCCTATAATTTGAAAACATTTAAAGATGCTGAATACCTCTTTTGGTCATTACACTGCCTCAAAGCGTTTCATAAAGTGTTCATTTATATACATATTGGAATTACTCACCTAAATGACTGTGTTGTGTACAGACTGGTAACCCTCACACATACAATAGTATGTATGAATTGCATATATGAATGAAAAAACTTTGACAGCCATGTGACACATACTGTATAGTTATGAATAGACATTCGATCATCCTCTGGCCCCAATGACTGCAGCAGTGTGACTTTTCACTACCATGCTGGAGAAAGGTGGTGGTATCCTGCTCTAATGCAGCTTCAAAGCGTTTTGTTACCTCCTCACACTCTCTGATAAATCCAAAAGACAACAAAAACAGCAAACGTGAGCCACCAACTGGGACTGCCAGTTAAGCAACCCAGCTGCAACTCTGAGCAGTGCTTTTTGTTTTTCCTGTGCTGAACATGCGCAGCTCCCGAACGCGACCCCCCCCAACGGCCCCCCCACACACCCACCCACACACACACCCACCCCCACCCCCCCCCCCTCCCTCCCACCCCCCCTCCCCCCCCCCCCCGCCCCCCTCCCCCCCCACCACCCCCCCCCCTCTTCACATAACCCCTTAACTTTTTTTTCTGACAAAAAC
>JAODKE010000101.1:27387741-27399727 GCA_026779605.1 Mormyrus hasselquistii | reverse complement strand
GAACCCCCGCCGCAACCCTGAGCAGGGGTTTTTTTTTTTCCTTGGGGGAAAATGCGCTCCCCCCCCCCCCCCCCCCACCCCCCGTTAACTATAAGATTAGCCACATTTATGGCATTTTGCTGGCTGGTTTCTTTGTGTATCTGTAGCTTGGCTTTACAGACACTGTAAAGGTCCCGGTGGCACACTGGAGACGTGTCTGCTAAGGACAGTGATTCTGTTACAGGGTCACAGGGATTCCAAAGCTAATGGAAAAAGCTGCTTTTGAATGGAGAGAGAGAGAGAGAGAGAGAGAGAGTTGAACTGGACTGCCTACATTTCAGACATAATTCACACATCTCATGTACTCATAACTTCTAAATTTATTTAATAATTGCATCCATATATTCCCATCATCCTCTCAGCGATTTTAGCCTTCATATTTCACGGAAAAAGTTTGTCATTCTCCATTTGCCATGACTACAAAACTACAGGCGTGTGCCACTGCCGCTGCTACTGTCTTTATGCGGAAATGAAAATATTTTTCATTCGTTGCACTGAACAAATCAAGGAAATCCATTAGTAAATATATATACAGAATACATGGGAGCTTCCTGTTAACGAACCTGTACTAACCTTAAAGAGCGTTTAAGGGGAATGTTCAGAGAATGGTAATGATGAAGGACCTTAAGTGTGTTTACGTCCTGGTACTGAGGCACTTCAGAGTCCCACACTGAAGCTATTAGTGAGCTTCGTGAGCTTTGTGAGCTTCGTGAGCTTCCGTCATCCATAGCTGACCACTTCTCGCTGAAAGGAAACTCAGGTGAACTTCACCGCAAGCACGATTTGGGGGCACCGCTTCCAAATAAGACAGCGAAGGCGTGTCATCTTCAGTGTTCAGGGAGCGCTAACTCACGTGCAACTGCAGGGGTGTTATCTGAACCAGAAGGGCCCCCCCCCCCCCCCAAGTCATATTACCCCCCAAATCAATAAACCAGCACCTTGTCCAAGATGCAAGTGTAGGACCGGCACCCAGCGTGGACTCCTACCCACTGAGGCCTGCGTCTGGTACCTTGGGTGGGTGTAGCTGACAGAGTCTAAACTTTAGGTTTGAGGGCGTTGATGACTATAAAACTACACTAAACTAAAATAATCTTGCCTTTAAATAAAAGGTGATTAAATATTTATAAGAAAAAGTGTTTAAGATATCTTTAATGAGAGTTAAATAGCTCACAGTCTTAGCCTTTTATTTTCATTTAGGCAGTTAAGATTATTAACTTGCTTAAGGGTACAGCAGTGTAACTTCTCTCACACGAAAGCACTCGGGTCATAACTTCAGCTATTGCATTCCCTGCTGCCCATTAAAATGTACACAACTGAGAAACCAATGGATGTAAAATGATAATACAAAACGAGAGGTGTAAATAGGCTCTTAAACGTGTTCGGTTTATGACAAAAAAAAAAAAAACCATTTAACATATATCTTTACAACCCAGTTCATCTTTAAAACAGCGCTAACTATTTTGGCAGGTCTTAAGATTTTCTCAGAGGGCAACTGATACCGAAAATCTCGGCACATATTTCTGCTTTTTTATTTTAACATATGAACAAGTACACACTAAAGAGAAAACACTCAGGCAGGGTTGGGGAAAAAAAGAAAAATGTACAAATCAGAACAATCTAAGTACAATACACAGCAGGGATGACATATAATGGTTGCACAGACCAATCATGCAAAATTAAGAAGATAAGTAATGATCAGGACATATATGCCTTCCTGACATGTTACTGCGCGTTCGTCATAGGCGGCCGGGGTACAGTAAGCGCTTTACGGTGTCGTCCTGTAGAGTGCAGTAGATAGTTTGATTAAATTCTTTTATACAGGCCTCTAGCTGTGCGCGCCCACATACTGTACATAGGCGAGGGGAGGGAGGGAGGAGCGATCGTAGTATTTTGTTGATTTCCATTTCCCTGTCGTGGCAGGCGAAGAACACGGCCGGAGAGCATTTTTATTTTTCCCAGAGATATAGAATAAAGCCGCATGGTGTGCGACTCGCCTAAAACGCCATCGCCAAGCATTAATTTGACTGCAAGTCGCGGCCGGCGGAGGATTTTCGCTCGAATGTACCTTACTGTGCAGTGTACGTAACTATTGCGCTTAGCGTGGATACGGCCGCTGCCTGGACTTTTTGCTCTTCTTTCTGTTTTTTTTTTTTTTTTTTAATCGCCTTTAATTGTGATAAAAGCAGCAGATCGCGGCGATCGCGGACGCAGGGAGCGCACGGTGAGTGCTGCTGCAAAGTACGTACTTTGAACATATCTATCTCAGCGGGGGCATTTTGCATTTTGTGTGCTGGGATCTGTCCGAGGAAAGCGCCGCCAGTTTGCATCAGATAGCTAAGTGGTTTTGACAGATCCAGTGCGCTACAATGTGACATTACTTGCGGATCGGCGGCGACACAGCTCCTATGCGAGGTTACCTTTGCATTCTGGCCGTATCCATGCACCGATATTTATAATTTTTTGAATTATTGACCTACATTTAGCGGCGTTTTAGCCAGGATCATAAAATGTAGAATCACGCTGTGTCGCCCAGTTTTGAGCTAGTGAGCGAACTATTTGGACGAATGTGCATTAAGTAAGGATATATTTCTGCACTTCTTTCTGTACACTGTCTGCTTAATGAAAATGTGTTTCTGCTTTGCGCAGTTACTGTAAAGATTCCTTTTCAATGACATATTCTCCCTGTAGCTTTCACTGCTGAGTTTGTAAACATCGTAAAATTTTTCTGCTGCATCCGGACGGGCCACTGTGAAATGCCTGCGTCCACCATAACTGAATTACCAATTAGAAATTTAGCTAATGCATCTATTAACGTTGATCCCACACTCTGGTTTTTGTATATTAATCCAGAAATCGTAGTCATATGTGTAAAATGTAGGCCTATTAAGGGAGGAACGGTTGTGCAAAAATTATTTGGGGGTCTGCAGCAGAGTTTCGTAATTTGCTGTTTTTAGTTTTAATCCCCATGCGTATTGCTCTGCAGAAAGCCATGATTGCACAGCTAAACAATAACATTGCTCAATTGATACTCTGATGCACAAATTTTCTAAATTATTCAGGAAGGGGAAAATTGCGTGCTCGTTTGTCTTGGTTTGTGTACATTTAATTCAATAGACTGCACTAGAGAAAGTTTAGATCGGGTCTCCCGCTTTCTCTAGGTGGGAAGACGGAGCTGAACAGGTGCGTCCCGTTAGCTTTCGTGAAATGCTTCATACTGGTGCCTCGACCCCAGATTTATGAACGAAACCTTGGGCCCATTTTATTTGACGAGCCAACATTATTACCTCCTTCTCGTATGAAAACAGTTGAGGAATGAATATTTTGTTAAAATATACCGTGCCTGTAAAATGAAATGAAGGCTGTGGTTTGGCATTTAATGTGTACGCGGTTATTTGTAAATGATTATTAAATGCAAACAGTAGTTTTCAAAACATCACTGCTGGAATAAACAACAAACAGATCTCTTGTTCCAGATTGTAGTTTACAACTGATATCTGAATGAGCTCATGGAAAATCAATTTCAGGCTCCGCTTAAAAATCAGCCGGCCTCTTCCTTAATCATTATCTGCTCTTTTGTTGCTTAACGCTGTATGGCCTGTACTTTTTGTTTATAACTTAGCCTTGTTACTGGTTATGAGTTAGCAACTCAGAGTATCCCTTGAGTTAGGGAAACCCCTGGTGCATAATGTGAATGGAGCTGGTAGAAGCGCAGGGTAACTTTGTGTAAAAGAGCCTCTTGTCATTAGTGGACTAATGAGCAGCTGAATGAATGGGACACAAAGGGTGCCGTTGTCATCAGCGGCGTCTGTGTCCTCGATACCGCCGTGGGAGGTAGCCCGGTGCGCTCTCCTCGCTTTGGCCGGACCCAGGTTCGCTTCTGCCAAGTTTTTGGAATGGCTGAACTCCTTTGGAAAGAAACCGGTGCCATTCTCTGGCTTTTTCTCTCAGTCCCTCCCCGCCGTCCTGCCCTGGGATTGCAGCATGGCTTGACGTTCGAAGAATGCGAGTTTGGTTATATAACCTGGCAATGCAGCTGATGTCCTGCTCTGAATTCACTGTATTATGATGTCACAGGCGGGAAGGAGCAGGCCTGATATTTAACCCTGCATCATCCCTGCATGACTGTGGGGGTAAGCGGCACTTTGCACTGTCAGTCTTGGGTGGTCCTCACTCTGTGTTTTATGAATGACTTTTCCTTGAGGTGACCACTGCAAAAAGTAATACACTTCTGCTACAAAGAGCAGTTTCGTTCTGCCAGTTAAATAAGGTTAAAGGGATACCAACAAAATATTACATTTGTGTTAATTTAAGCAGAAAGTACTTTTATCTGAAGTGCTGTATCACCATGAAGGTGTGAGACGGTTATTCGTGCAAATAAATAAAAAGCGTATCACACACACACAGAGTACTTGTAAGTGTGGTAAATAATTAATATTCCATAATTTGTACTTCGCTCTTAGTACAGTGCTTGTGATTCATTTCGTTCTTGATTTTCCGACAGTAATTGAAAAACCGTTTCAGTGGCTGCTTTATATTTGCCTTTTGTTCTTCTTGGGGCGCTCCCAGTTCATAATAAAAGAAAAGTGGAAGGTGTATAGATCAAAAATGCCATTTCAAAATCATGTGGTTTTAATAAGATTCCCTGGCACATCGAATGACAATGTCTTTCGGAAGCGTTACGGCCAACATTAAAGGCCTCAGGACCTACCAAAGGCATCCTGCTAATACATTAATTGCAGCCGAAGAACTATTAAAAAGTGCTTTTTGCAGCTACTTAAGGAAGTTTTACCTGTTAATTGCAGATTCTGGGAGTGAGGTCATCTGCGCTCAAGCCAAAGTCGTTTTCTGTTGCGGCTCACTCAGTTCATTCTGTTAAATGGTTTTCAGTGAAAAAAAAAACAGTTTTGACAGTTAACTTTAATATTTTTTTTTCACCTCATATAAAAAAAAAAAACTTTTTGTTTTTTTGTTTTTGCTTTAGTGTATCTGGAATGTATGACATCATTTATTAACATATAGCTCAGTGCTGGAATTCAATGGGTTCCCTTAGAACACGTTCTTTAGATGAAATGGAGCATATTAAAATAAGCAGTCAGTCGGCTGGTAAGGCAGTGGTGCTGATTAACATACCATTCTGTTGAACAACGCTGTATTTATCGCCTGCCGTTTGATCCCCTCATCTCCAGCTACGGACGATACTGCTCTCTTAAAGATAACACAACCGCTTTCACACAGACCTTTCTCTCATGCCACACTCTGCAACTTTCCCATAATGGGTTTCTGCAGCCTCGCAAGTGCCAAGTAGCTGTGTGCTTCTCTAGCCTTCTTGGATATCCGTAGTTAGGATTGTGGTTTTTCTACCCAGATTGTTCTCAGCACCTGTCTTCAGCTGTGATCAGAGCTGTTGAGAGCCAACGTTGGTCCTTTAAGCTGGAATCAAGGTCAAAAAGCATTAAAAAAAATAAAAAATCTATTTCTGTCTGTGTATGAACACACTTATTTTCCGGCAAGGCAGGTCTTTGCCTGTTCAGGTCCTCCTTATTCATGCAGAAACATCTAATAGTGCTGTCCTGAACACAGGGGATTTTCCATAATGGTCTAACGGTTCTGACTGTGCTTGGCTTCGCTAACCTGAATGTTTTCTCCGGGCCTGATGTGCAGTGCGTATTGCAGTGCTTGGCAGTTAGGAGCTGTCGTTATGCTCACTGTCAGCATGAAGAGGCAGCTCAAGGGATTGTTTATGTGGCAGAGTGAAATTGAATTTGCATTCTCAGTGAAATATCATTCATTTGCTTTATACCACATACAAAAATCCCTTTTTTCCCCCAAATTTTATTGACTGCATAGGTGAAAAGTGAAATCAAACCTGTATTTTTTACAGATGCATTTTCACTACAGAAGTAAAAATTAAGCGTACTGTTAACTGGAAACAGTTTGTCCTGTGGATTTAAACCTATATTTAGAGCTATTTAAATAAATGCAGTGATCTGCAGCACGACAAGCCTAGGAGTAAAGCTGCATGCAGTTTTAAAAGTAGTGAACTGCATGCTTTTTTATGCACATTTTCCATGACATTTATAAGTTTTATCTAAGCTGTCTTTCATTTCACTCATGTATACAGTAAGATCTATAACAGCTTTTGCCATGATTGATGTAATTATGTCTCTTAGTAAATGTTTTACCATCTTGCAGTTTTTACAGTTTATTCGGTAACAAACACATAGATGCAGATGTAAATATATCCATTTTCGAGCTGAAGCAGTTTATGGATATCTGCCCTGGTCGATAGATTTTTTTGGATTCATCAGCAGAGCCACTGATGGGAGTTAAACAGAACCTGCTGAAGTTTGTTGTGATTTTCAATTCTTCAGTAAAAAAAAAAAAAAAGTTGTATTACAAACCGTTTGACGTGTAAAACATTTTTATTTGCCATTCCTAAATTGTTATTGTTTGTTTAAGCTGTTTGAGGAAACACATAGCCTCCTGACACATTTTAGGAAATTGTTGGATGAATTTCAGGATTGTGAAAGATCCCAGTTTTTTTTCTGTTTTTGAGCCAGCCTTTAACATTACCACAGTCTGTTTTTTAAGACGATGGCTGAAGTTTCAAGGCTAAAAGACATCCACGTCGGCTGGGCTTGCATAAAACCGAACAGTGTTGCATAAGAATATTTTGACGACCTGAATCAGTCCAAAACAGGAGTGGAAGAACATGACGCAGTTTGTAGACAGTGTGGTTATGCTAATTCTGGCGGGAAAATGGTCACTGTACTTCTGTAAATCTTAAAGATTCCCTGAATAGCACATTCCTCTGCTGGCTTCTTGCTGCTTCAGGCACTCATTGACAAACTCAAAGGTGGTCACGACCGTGAAATAACAAGTAAGGACCTGTTTGCGTCTGAGGTGCTAATGCGTAGCAGTGCTTGTACACCTGCTTCACCTGCACAATTACTCGAGTGAGCGATTTATTCAACGTTAGAAATTTCAGTTCAAATTTGAACAAATGGAGTGTAAGAAAAAAATAATGATCTGCTTCAAATCAATGCAGCACGTTGATAAAGCTTGATATTTTAAGGACTATTTTAAGTCTAATAATAATATGCAAAATATAGACTGACGATTAAATGTTAATTAAGCATTAGGCGGCTGCATGCTGGTATGGCTTTTGATTCTGTGGGACAACGAGATGCATTACATTGGTGGGCAATTTGAAGTATCTATGGTCCTCATGCTAGCCTGCTGCTCCGGAAAATCCCGTCACCATTGATGATGCAGGCCCCCCCCGCCCGGTTCTGAGTGGTCATGTGTCAGTCCCTAATGACCCTGTCGGAGGTTGCTGTGATAATCTCTCAGCCTGCTTTCTTTTTGCAGGGTCGGCTGATGACAGGCCTCTCTGATCCTGTTTGCGTTCTTATAGCCGCTAATGGTTTTTCCTACGATATTTATCCTCGCCGGTGCTTTTTTGGCTAATAGCTAATAGCTACGTCACGCCAAACTCCGCAGTGCAAGTCAGCATAAATCCTGCGAGATCCCACACCAGCAGTCAAATTAAGTATTTTGTTTGTGTATGTAAAGCAGGAACATGTGCAGTGAGACTTCCCAAAACACATTTGCGTGAAATGCTAGAAGTACTACCCTCAGTTTGAGATTACAGTCACCCTCCCGGTCTGGCAAATTTAAATGTTTGTGGCTTTGGTTATCTGTGAGTTGGCCGTGAACAATTAAATGGGGATATTGTTGGAGGTTTCCAGAAGATCGAAGGAATTTGCCCATGATCGGTTAACCAAAAACAATACAAGAAATGATTCAAATCACATAAAATATAATAATAAGTGCTACACACAACACATACACATTTCATACATGTAATACATAAATATTACTGTTATGTAATATTTGTTAGTTTTAGTGCAGGCGGTAGCTTTAATATTATAAGTTATTTTTGGTAAAAAAAATGTAAGGAATCATGGGATCTGTGCATGCTGGCTTGGGTACACTGCACAAGATTGTCTCACCAACCGGCCAGTTATGTCTCTGGCTTTGGAATGTCGTGCTTCTTGTACTAAGTTTTAAACTGATTGTGCTGTTAACTTTGCATTTTTAATAATGAGTATTATTTTTGAGCTTGCACATTTGCGTGGATCTTCCGCCCCTAACCCTGTTTGTTTTGTATATGGTAGCTACTGTTTTAATATCTTTATGCTAATAACCTTTTCTGGTTAACCGGTGGAACGGTGTAAATGATATCTGCAGTATATTCAGACTGGAACTGTGATAGCTGTGACAAATTTATGAAGATATAAGAATTTGGTGCTTGATTCAGAATTTTAGCCTAGCTGAAGGTTTCTTTGGTTGGCATCCTGGCATTGAATGGGTTGAAAGTGCCACTCTCATGCAATAGGAAGAGCGTTGTCATCGCTTCAGGTACACAGTTAGCGCATGCTTACCTGCGCTTGTCAACGCGTACTGATTGTTATCTTCCTTTGCACACCTGTATGCTCTACCTCCCCTCCCCCCATACCCCCAACCCCACCCTGGGCGAGAAAATTACCTTGGAGTTCTCTGTACATGTCACACAGAGTTACGATGTGATATTTAAACGCCGTGTGGTGGGATCACTGCTGGCTGGGTAAGGGGCATTATAATTTACACACGCCCAACCCCATTGACGTCAATGCAATTAGAAATTTTTTACGCTCAAGTTCAAAATAGCGATGCGTGTAATGAATTTTGTAAAAGCAGAAGCAGGTTACTGTCTATAATATTTTTGGGAAGATGCCATCCCCCCAAAAAAAAGGAATGAAAAGCGTTATAAAGGCGTAGAGATGCCCTCCGGCTGTAATCAGATAGACGAGAGACTGATGACATGCATGCATTTAAATCAGGGTTGAGCAGGAACCTGGAGTTTCAGATTAAATCCACATCCCAACGGGTGTGACATATCGAAAGCCATTTGGCTGTGCTCCTCCGCGGACGACAGTGACGTGGTCATGTGTGACCTTGGTTTTTCTCTGACACATTTTCCCAATATCAGACCTGTTGAGCAAGCTGTTGGTTCAATTTTCTGCTGAAACGGTTTCCACTCTGTGAGCGACTGAATGAGATGCAGGCGACTAGGGGGTATTTAAGCAGCTGGAAAGGAATTTCTGTTTGTGCGCTTGACTTCTGATGGTGTTCTACAGGAAATATTGGGGTTAACAGCTTAATCCTGGAAAAGGTCACCCTTTTTGGCCGATCTCACCGTTTTTTTTTTTCTGTGTGAATGTGGGTTTTTGTCCATATGTGCTGGAAATTCCTACACTGAATGTAACAATTTTCATTCTTACACATCCAGCCTCCCAAGCCTTTCCCTGTTCACCATTCAAATGACGTGTTTGTGATCGATACTGAGACTCTCTCAGATATGAAGGCAGCAATGTGTGTGCGAGTGTTATATACAGCACCAGTCACAAGGCTGCACACACACACCCATAGATAGATTTGTTTGTACTATTCTCTGTATTTTAAAATAATTGTAAAGACATTGAAACTATAAAATAACATACATGGATTAGGTGCTAACCAAGAAATATAAAATACATTTTAAAAAATGTTGGGGGAGGGGTGAGGTTGCTCTGTGGGTTGGGACTCAGAAGGTTGCTGGTTCAAATCCCTGGGTCAGCAGTGTGATCCCACCATTGGGCCCTTGTGCAAAACCCTTAACCCCAGTTGCTCCAGGCACTGGCTGACCCTACTGTCTCCCATACTCCAGCTCCATGAGGTGGCCTCCTGGGATGCTTTTCCAGCCGTCCTGAAGATCACACATTTATGATGAACACTTTTTGGGGGCTTTTCCTTTACTCTCTGGTCAAATTCCTCCAAAACCATTTCTACTGTGTTTAGGTCAGCTGACCAGGTCATGTTATGTAAAAATCTTTCTCTGTCTTTGCAGGCAGTTTGGTGTCCCAAATTTTAACGGGTGCCATACTTCGAATAAAAAAGTAGTACTACAGTTTACGTCCTTACAGTTATTTTTTTAAAATTTCATTAAAGTACACTAGATGACAGTGAGCTGGTCTTTTAAAAATGGGAAAGCTGGGGTGAGTCAGTGAGGGAATCCATGCGAGAGGGAGCCGTGAATAGCGGGTTCTCCGTTTGCGGCCTCTGTGGTGGAACACAAAAGGGTCTAATAAACATGAATGATACTTCAGAAGTAAAGTGTCTCCTCTAGTGGAAATTTGGGTCTGACAAAAAAAAAATGAGGCCTCTGAACAGTTACTGTCAAACCAAAAGACAACATGCAGTGATACATGCCGTCACTGGGAATTGGGAAAAGGTGAAATGAATCACACAAATAGCTATGGGTCTCCTGATTCACCTTCCCATCCTCTCCGTACCTAATAAAAAATAAACTGGCATAAAACAATGAATCAGGAGCGAGCTGGAAATTTATGGCTGATTTCGAAGTTTTAAAATAACATCACAGTCCTCAGTTCGGGTCACAACTTGGACGAGTGACTGTTCTTTGGCCCTGTAAAATGGCGTGGTGGAAAAAAACCTACACTACATAGAATATAAAGTAAATATCGGACATAGCTTTTTCAACCATTTTTCAGACCACCTGTGATAGAACGCTTCTAGCCGGGTATATTTTAGTAGAGCCTGAGGTTGTTTTACTTGCGGTCCCGTGTTCTCCGAGTCTTCGCTGTACACTGCGACGTGACATTTGTTTGGAGGATTGATGTGAAACGTTTTGGCCTCGTTGGGGCTTCGCTACGCGAATCCTAGTGCCGTCTTCGTACTCTGCGGGCATCAGCCCAGTCTTTCGATGCAGTCAGCAGAGTGGCGGCGGTGGTCGCGGGGGCTCCGCGTGTTCTGTATATACTGTATATTTTTCTGTACTGCACTGCATATTACGTATGCATTTTAGTTAGCATTGCAACGTGGGTTATTGTAACTCTTGCCTCACTCAAATTCTGTTTTTGTCTTGCACAGTTTAAGGGTCGTCCAGGGTACATTTCACTACATGTTGTACTAGTATAACCATGTATGTGACGAATAAATGATCTCGTATCTCGTATCTTGCAGTGCCTCTAGCAACTATACATTTAGTTAAAAAAAAAAAAAAAGTGATGAGTCATGGGGCCGCCTGGTGTAAGCAGACAGACATGCTTGGCGCCACGACCACGAGAGGATAGACCGAGGGCCGCGGGGGGGGGGGGGGGGGGGGGGGGGGGGGATACCCCTTACGGGGAAAAGAAGAGGGGCAAGGGGGCGCGGCCGTCCAGGGACACGCATGATACCGTGTGATCTGATATCACGTGACGCTAACTCCTGATTCTCTCTGTCGCTATGTTACGGCGATGCAGCGCCCATCTGTGCAGACCGTCGGCCCCCCTGCCGTGATTTACAGGCCTCCCAGGTCCTGCTGAAAATGCAGGAAGGGAAGAAGCTGACGTGGGGGGGAGTGAAAGCAGCGATAATCTGTGCCACTGCCGGGCAAGAAGCTCCGGGTCGATGCGCAAGAAGTACGAGATGATTCTGTCCGCCGGTGACACACGGAAAGCTACGGCATACAGTTCAGTATGTAGCTCTTTACGCCAAAAGCAATCGCTTGAGCGATCACTGCCTTTCTGGTTTTGGTCTGGAGGAACACCAGTGACACGAGATAATAGATGTTACGCAGCCGCCATTAATCAGCAGAAACCGCAGAAAGAGCGACATTGTCAGTGGCGTAGGACAGACTTTAATTTTGGGGGGAAGGGAGTATAACTTAATAATTCTAATACAGAAGTCAGTTTTTGTGGGGGATGAATGAATCCAAAATAAATTTTGGGGGCTCTTGCCCTCCCCGTCTCCCCCCCCCCCCCCCCCCCCCCCCCCCCCCCCCCCCCCACCCACAATACGCCTACCCTCCACCAATATTATACAAAAAAAAGCGCATTATACATAAAAAATATTTTGTTTT
>JAODKE010000101.1:27366530-27387641 GCA_026779605.1 Mormyrus hasselquistii | reverse complement strand
GAATCCAAAATAAATTGTGGGGGCGCTTGCCCTCCCCGTCTCCCCCCCGCCCACCCGCCCCATCCTCTGACTACCTACTAGAACGTCGTTATCCCAGAATTGTAATATAACACATGTGGCATTACTATCAAGGTAGATGTTGTTATCTTTAAATGAATTTGAACAATATGAAGAATGGCAAACTGTAGGGTGTCAGAGAGTTTTAGTCACAGAAGACAATGTGAAATGCTGTGAGTTAAAAGAAACTGTGCCAGCAGCCATCAGAGAGCACACGTTAAAACTACAATGTCTAATTCTGCACAACGCTGAAGACTGAAGAACCGTATGAACGCTATGAAAAGGCAGCCGTGTCAGTTGGTAGCCAAGACTATAAGCAGTGCCTTATAACGAGGATGGTGATGTTTTTCAGCCTGTCCGCCCCGCGTGTTGGGATGTATATGGCTGTCAGGACGCCGGAGGCCCTCCTGGCTATATTAGGGCAAGCCCACCCTAAGATAACCCCAGGGTGACCTCGCATGGCTCCTTGCTGCTTTCTACGTCGCAGCATTTACCCCTCTGTGACTGCTCTGCGTCAGGCTGGCCTCTGAACCTTACCGCACGTGACTCTAGCCTAAAATTGCCACGGGGGTCCCCAGCTGACAAGCATGCTTGTGAGTCTCTGGGGAGGTTGTCTGAATTGGACATTCCTGCACCCCCCCCCCCCCACTCCTTGGGACTAATTTACTGTTAGAGGGTTTAACCAGGCCTGCCTCCAGACCAACCTACCGTCTCTACTTAATCTTAACCTTTATGATTCTTGTTTTTAAAATAAGCCTCATTGTTTCATATATGACTACGTGTTTGCCATGCTGGCAAAGGCGCTATATATAAATAAATTGAACTGAATCAAGCTTTTTGTTATTGAAGTTTGGAACTGGAAGGCCTTTATTCTTTCATATCCTGTGCTGCCGACAGCATCCCGTAGGCGTGGTTCCCGATCAAACAGCAGCGTCCGCCGCTTCACCCTCCGTGTTTGGGCTGTCGTTCAACCAGCTGCCTCACCGAAGGCTTCTGAGGGCTGCATTCCTGCTGCATGTCCTCCCCCCGCCTCCCCCCCACCGCATGCAAACCCAGATATGCAGCCACGCTGGGGCAGAGTCGGCCAGATGGAGGGCCTTTTGGGAATAGGTCACCCCGGGTGCCAAAGCTGTGGGACGTAAGCAGGCGGAGCGCAGAGAAGGACTGGGCCGCTCCTTCCTCACGCTGCCACGTTACCGCCGCGCTCTTTTAACATTTTCCTGAAAGTCAGAAGTGCTGCGAATCCCTGCAGTCGCCATGGAATTGTTTAGTTACGCCCCTTTACAACCGTGGGAATGGGGAGTTTGACCGAAAGGTAAACTGAGTGGATTTGCATGCCCATGCAGGGCCCACCTAGAGTCAAAATGGTCTTTTATTTCTGCTGTAGAACATGAAGTACAGAAAGAGTGAATTTTTCCAGGTTTGAGCCAAGAAGGGGCCCATCTTGGCTTACAGCCAGTTGATCAATCCACATATTGGCTCAGTTAGTGTGTGCAGGAGTCTATTACGAGCCCCACTGTAAGAGCCTGTCTGATGTTTATCAGTATAACTGGATCGAAGAAGGACTATTTTTCAGGAGAAAAGTAACGCTGGTGTCCTGCTCTGGAATTACTTCCCGCACAGAATCACGCCGTACATCTTTCTCTAACCCCCAGTTAGTAATAACAACCTTATGAATCAGAGATTCCTGAATCCAGAAGTTCATGCCTGGCAAGAACCGAAAATTAGTTTAATCTCTGATTTTAAATTGTTTCATCTTAAAACAAATTATTTTGACTTCAGTTTTAGAAAGCAGATGTGACTGGCGTAAAATCGAGCATGACATGGTGGTACCATCCACACATCTCTGGCTGACATGTTCCGCTCGTGATTCTGCAGTGGGGGCTGTGTGTTGTACACAGGGCTCCAGTCGTCATGGCGTGCATGTGGATAGTCTGCCCCTCCCCCCTTGGGAGAAATTGACAAAAACTAACCTTTTTGAAAATATCACCCCCCACCTTCTTCCCAAGTTGTTTTGTCTAATTGTCACACACGCAAAGGTAAATCTACTGACTATTTCAAACCTGCTCAACCAGTGGACTCCACGACACAATTTAATCTGGACCACACGACCCCCCCCCCCCTTTGCGAGCCTCAGCAAATTTTATCGTCCCCCCATCCCCCTTGACCCCCACCATCCCCCTTGAAATATTTTTACAACTCGACGCCTGGTTGTACATTTATACCTCGACCGCACTCCTCCCTTGGGCTCCTTTGAAGCGTTTCAACAGATATGCCCCTGTACAGTTCTCACTGTTAGGTTCCAGTGCTAAGAAAAGTACTAATTAAAACACTGAATATATATTAAACTCTCTGTGGCCACTTTATTAGATATACCTGCTCATTAGTGCAAGCAGCCTGCTCCTACAGACGGAGAATTTCGCCGAAGCTAAAGCTAGAGCAGACGGGGTCAAGAGGTTCAGTTACCGTTTGGCTGAGCGTTACGGCGGCTAAGACGTGTGATCTAAGCAGTTCTTAAACGTGGTGCCATTATTGGTGCCAGACTTGGCGGTCCAGTGTGTTCCATACAGCCACCCTGCAATGATTTCCCCACACTGCAGAGTCTAGGTCTTACATTACAGTACCGTGAATAAAAAAGCAAACAAACAAATGATTGTCCGCATTTCCGCGGCTGAGAACGGATCGTTAATGAGGAACGTCAGGGGCGAACGGCCAGACTTGTTAAAACTGACAAGAAGGCCACAAGTGCAAAAATAACAGGCCAGTACAACTAGCGGTGTATAGGACAGCATTTCTGAAACCACACCTCAGCCTGCAGAGCGGTTCTGACGCTACGTGGGGTTACCTAAAATAGCGGGCACTGAGCGTATGTTGACATGATTCTCTGGTCATGTGACCTTCCCTTGATTTGTGTGCTAACATGAAGTGTTAGTGTGAAGCAGCTCCCACTGCTTCATTTGCGGTCGGATCCTGTGCTGAAGGGAAGCGGACGCTGTTTATCTCTGCATCGGCAAGATAGTTGGGGTGGGGCCTCTTGTCTCTGCGCCCCCTTTCGTACTCCGGTACAAATCCCCGCCGTCAGCAGACCACCCAAAGCGCGGAGCGGCGGGAGATACTGGTGGTACGGTACAGACTCTTGCGGTTACACTGTCCCTCATCCCCCTACTCCTTGTGTACGCTGCAGCACGGAAGCACATGCTGATTCTGATTGGCTTCCAGCAGTGAATGACACGGCATCGTCAGCCAATAGAAGCGCCGCACTGTCCCGGGTCTCGGTGAAGGGGGGGTCTAACAGCAATGGCTCCATTCATTAGGACAGCTTGTTCACCTCTGGCCGCTGTGACCCTGTTTCCTACACACGCTGTACCACCATGTTGCTCAAGTAGCAAGCAGCCTGGGAGTATGTAGTAAGTGTCTTACTGCTGTCAGGTTTGGTAGATGTGTGTGTGTGTGTGTGTGGGTGTGTGTGGGGGGGGGGGTGTTTTCCATATTTGTTTATATAGTCTGGGCTCTTGCTATAGTCTTGGTGGAGTCACTTGTTTTGAAATCTTTTCCTGTTGCTACAACTATATAAAATTATTACTTAGTTGTTAATGAGGAGTTCATTGTTCATGCTGTCAGAGAAACCCCAATTAAAATGACCTGTATGGTAGAATTTCCTGTGGGGAAACAGGATGTGGTGATCTTAGGCATGCATGGTTCACTGCGATGGTCATTCTCTGTTTTTTTTCTGCTCACATGACAGCAACACCTACCGTCAAGCTGCCAGCTCTCTGTAGAAAGTGTAAATGTCGCCGCGTGTTTTCAGTGATGCCTCTGTGATTAACTTGATTGATATGAAAGTGTTACCCTTCTGTCTTCCTGCTCTGCCGGCGGTGCTGAGATAACTGGCTCCTGACCACACGGTGCCGTCGCGTCGCCGAGCTCGAAGCAGTGCGCCCTGGCGGCTCTCACGACTACACGCTTCGGGTTGCAGGTTTGATGCGTGGGTGGGACTCTGCTTCTGGTAAACGCGTGCACACATTCACTGCAGTCAAAGGCGCGGCGCACAGATATGGCCTTTTAAAGCATTCCAGCCAGATGACTTTTTCAAAGCTTCTGGGGGAGTCGGAGTTAGCGGCAGGAGAAGTGTGCTGCTATCATGTGGTTATAGCCTCTGGGGAGCGCCGTTAATGTCAGACTGAAGGCCAGAGAAGCAAAATCAATGTTTTCCAGGTGTGTCCTGTGGTTTAAAGCCTTCAGGAGCTAAAGATTGTCAGTTTTGACCAGCAGAGTTAAGAAAAAAAAAACAAAACAAGAAGTTAATGGCCATATTGTCCATCAGGAACGCCTTCAGCCATCAGATCAGGAAAGGTCTTCATCAGAATATCATGCACCTCAAAGTTTGAGATGCTGAAAGTAGAGAATGGCATCCCCTGTTATCCCTTCAAATGCTGCTGCGGAATTGCCCTGTTTAATTGCATCATATCTTGGTTTAGCTGGTACCTTGGCGGTTCGAGCAGAGACCTACAGCAATGCTCCCTTACATCACAGAACTAGACAGCAGGCCGTTTGGCTTCGTAGGTTACTGCCGTGTCTAACAGCGCACTGTTATCGTGGTGCCCGGCAAATGAGAACGTCTCATTTTTCTAGAGATTGGATGGTGTTGCGCCTATATGTTGTCTTCAAACTAAGCGCTCCATTGCGTGTGATTCAGGGCTCGTACCAGGAGGAGCTTGACCGCTATGTGTGCAAATCTCCCTGCCTTGAAAAGCACTCATCTGCTTTGCTCTGCCATTGGCTGTTCCCGCCGCTGCCAGGTTTGTGAATGGCAGAGTACATGCCGCACGCGTCCTAGTGCAGTGTGGTTCGTCTTACTCACAGGGGCACGACCGAACCCACTGGCACTGCTATAAGTGACCCAGAGCTGAGTTAATGTTGTCTGGCTTTGATCGCAGGGCATCTCCTTCACTGACTAAAATATAATACCAAGTAAGAATTATTTGTGTGCGGTTGGCATTTTTGGCTTAGTTATTGACATGGGTGCAGACCTGTAGGGAGGGCCTGCTTACATGTGTTTGAAGAGCCAAGCGATTGCATCACTGTGGTAATTGCTGAACACGCTGAGCTCAGGGATTTCACTTTCTATAGAGCTGTATCACTCGAGACTCATGTAATATTCACTGACAAAACATTATCACGCTCCATAAAAACGGCTTTCGTAAAGTAAACAGATTACTACCCTTCAGGTTATATTGTGGTACTGGCATCCTCAGTTGGTGAGTAGCATCCATCGCCACCTAATTTGCCACGCAAATTAGGCTCTGTTGCCTCTTCTGAAGTCCTTAGTTACTAATTTCTCTAACCGTGTTGTGATTTTTTTTAATGATTTCCTCTGAAACTCATTCTAGATCTTCTGTAACGTGTTTTTATTCTCATGCCTGGGAAATCCAGTTAGGACCTTGACCCTTTTGCCTGGAATTATCTAGGACAGCTGGGATGGTGCGGGTTGGTAATCAGCCGCAGGATTTATTCCTGCTGGGTGCGGGGTGCGGTGTGCACTGAGCATGTGCGAGGCAGAAGCCAGCAGACAACAGAAACACTGTGTGCCCTGCTCTCATGGCAGTGTGCGGATAAATACTGAGCCCAGACGCTGAATCTCTGCAAGCTTTCTGCGCTAAGGAAGACACATCCAGCCATTTTCATTCTGCGAACGCCCAAAATGCACCAGATACCATACGCATTGTTTCAGCATCGAGGAACAGGCACCAGTCGCAGAAGGACTTTTATTTTGCAGCTTTTCACTCACTTTGATACTGGAGGAGAATTATTTTCCGGTCATTTAACTCCAGCTCTGGAAGAAACGTCTGAACCGTGCCACCTTTTCTTTCTGAACTTGCGATTTACCTGCTGATGGTGATTTACTGATTCCGGAGCTTGCGGTTTTCCCGACACAGAAGGAAACGGGAGATCTGACAATGGTGCGAGAATCCATGCTAATTGAGGAGGCGTTAAGGAGACTAATTAGAAAAGTACAGCTGAAAGTGCGGAGTAACTTCCCAACATTGATTTCATAATTATTTTAATAAAGGTTCTTCGAAGGGCGGTTGAGAAATAAGGCCTTGCCTTGTCTCGTCTTGTCTCATTCAGCCTCGGCCTGCTTCTGTTTCGCTTCTTTATTTGACTGTTGCCTCAGGTATATAATTTAGGAGTCAGCATCATCCACATAGTGCTTCACTGTGCCGTAGTTTCCAACTGCAGTCAGAAGTTCCTTTGAAGTTTGTCTGACTCAACTCCGGGGTCCCCAGAACACTATGTTCTCTGATTATTACAACACGCGGTTTCGTATAATTCTGTATTCCTTCCTGTACAGCAGCAGTTCCTGTTTAGGTTTAGCATGAGAGGTCAGAGCCAAAGTGAATCGCTGCTTCCTGTGAGTGTTGCTTCGTGACGTAACGAGAGTAGAAACAGCCACGGCGGCTCAGGCGGCTCGGGACCCTCAGTAAAGGTGCTGAAGGCAGGTAAGGTCAGTTCACTTTACTTTGACGTTGACAGGAGTCATATCCGTGCCTGTTTATTTGTAGTCTGAAGTGGCAAATTGCCTTCGGTGAGGCAGCTGCTTTAGAGTTTAGCGCCTTCTGAGTGACCAAAACAAAAGCACACTCATTACCCTCAGCCCAATAGCCACTGTTTCTTTTATACAGCGCCTGATTAAAATGGCGCTAACGTCATTGTGTGTCGTCGGCCCAATTGTTCAAAAGCAGTTTAATTTCAGAAAACGGCGGCGACTTTTGTCGTTATTGTACCGTGTTCGGTCCGTACTGAATATTAGCATGTAAGCAGACACCGCTTTAGACTGGCCTTTTAACATTTTTCGTGCATTCATTCAAGCGACAGATGTTACAGCCCATACCAATATGCAACGTATTCAAGGAAAACGTACAGTAATACAAAACAAAATGCCCGACGTTTGTGTAAAACTATTTAAAATCAATTTTGTTATGCTAAAACCAGACCAACTCAAACTAACTCCTTAACGTCCTTCAGGTGTTTTAAATTTCTTAGAAAGTTGATGTTAAGCTGAGGAACAGGAACTGGGGTAAAGGCCAAACCAGCAAAAGTGGACGGAGGAACTGGAATCGATGCTGATGCTTTTGGTAAAAGTGTCCAGTAAATATAATGATTGATGATAGTTAACGTTGGCCCCCTAGATCTATCTGAAGGTAACATGAGCAGTCAGGCAAAGTGATACCAGACTGTGCCATGATAGTATTTTTTGGGCTCCTTGAAATACTGGATTGCTCTGTTTCTCCTTGGCATTTATCCTCAAGTTTATCATTGTTACAGAGCTCTGGATTTCATCTTTGATCGTACGCATTATAAAAGCAACATACGGCATACACAGCTTGTAGCTTGTCTGACAGCTTCATTTTATTTTTTTATTTTTTTTGTCATTTTGCCATTAGCTGTACTTAATTAGAATGGACTAGTTGAAACTGAATGGTACAATACTCAGGTTTAGTTGTCTGTTGATCGCTGTTGTTGTCTGATTGAAGATCATATGTTGAGCAAACATTAATATTGTTTGTATGCGACACAATGGTGGAGAACAATTCTGTATTACAAAACAAACACAGCGATTAATGTAACTTTCCCAGCTTCTGTATTCTGAAAATATGTCAGAGCTGAACCCTGGAATATAATAACATCATTGCAAGATTGCATTCATGACACACTTATCTTGACATTGTTTTTATACATTTGTTGATCTGGAAAGCAATTTTTCCATTTGTCTGTATGCTTTGTTTTCCTAGAATATAAGCTTACTCACAGATTTTGACTTTTGGTTTCAAGCCGCACCCATTTTCAGATCATGATTGTAGCTACATCGCGAGATGTATCGTGAAAAGTCAAATACTGTCCGGAGGCAGAGAAACTGCTCAGTGGGTTAGGGTGATCTGTCACGTTACTGTGGGGACTGATTACCAACCCCATTCGTACAGACACTTCAGGTAATAAAACCCATCTGGGCCCGATTGGAGTAAGTGCCTTGTTAGGGTTTAAATGGGGTCTCCCGGATGGACTGCAGGGAGTCCTCAAGGTGGGTCTTGGGAAGAGGCTAATGTGAGTGTGCGCCTCAGGACAAGTGTTTTTTCTGCCCCTAGTTTTGGTTTCATTAGCTTCCCAACAATAGCCTGTGTTAATCTTTACAGGGGCTCTAGTTCTCATTGTGATCATCTTTGGTGAATATCGATGAGATAATTAGTCTGTATTTACAAAGATCTGATACCAGTAGTAGTGCTTGAAATCAATCCAGTGATTGATGCAATGGTGAAGATTAGGTGAGGGTCATTTAAAGAGAAGTAGACAGTTCGGATCAGGTCACACACTGTGGAAAAGTGCTTAAGCTCCTAGATATCCTATGATGAAAGGCATGATCTTTTTAGCAGTTTTGTCTGTCTGGACCATGCTTGGTTTGGTGCACCAGACTTTTTAAATATTCGGTAAGGCATTGAAATCACCATTGATTCCCCCCTGTTCCTTACAGGAAGAGTCTAATATTTTCTCGTATTTTTAGTAAGACTGCATGACACCGCATGTGTCGGCCTGTCGTCTCCGCCAGCCTGTCATGTGCTCCATGCCCTTTTCGTGCAGTGGTAGGCTATAATCTCACTATGCCTTGCTTTGTATACGTGGTTATAATGGCCGGAATGACACATGACACTGAAAAACACACAATCTCCTTATGCACTGGCCACATGGAGTTATACATAATGGAAAATGCGAAACACACAGCAGACACAAGGTTAGAAGGATGTTTATGTGTGGGTCTGCTGCGCTTACATGCCCGGAGCGCAGACTGTGTCTCGAGTCCTGTTAGGCAGCGGTGGATGTAAGATGATAGCTTGGAGGCCTTGGGTTGACTGATGTGCTGTTGTCAGGCATTTCAGCGACCTGGGGACTTTTGCTTTTGCAGAGATACCAGGAAGAGCTGTGTAAAAGGTGACGGCACGAAGGAAGGGTAGGTCAAGGAAGCCTGTCATTGTCGCACGAGAGTTCTGAGCACAAAAAAAAACATATGCTTGAATTGCATTTCAGAAATGAATTGTGGTCTTATTTCCTCCCATAGACCAGCATGGTCGCCAATTCTCACGCATCCGGTGTAGGGCAGTGCTACATTGGCATAAAATTCATATTGCGGTATAATTTGAACCATAGAGGGTAGACGTATACATTGCTGTATATAATTTGATCTGTAAATTTCATTAAATCTGTTTTTGAAAGGGTAACATATGTCCATAGCAAAGGCATTGCAGCAGGAAGTTGTATATTAACTGTTAACATATTTCAAAGTAGTCGTGAGCATAGAACATTTATTGTGCAAATCTGCAATTATAGGAAAAATAACTTCCCTGGTTTTATCTTATATTAAAAACACAGGCTGGTTTTGTAAACTGTAGGTAAGCAGAAAACAAGACAGAACCAAAAGCTACAAAACTAATACAATTAGACTAGTGTCATAACTCCATCTATATTAGAATGACCATCTCTCCTGCCAGGCAGAGTCCTGCACGGGTTCAGGTACCCAACGGGTGACTCGCAAATTTTGATGAAATGGGTGAAAAATATTCTACCGTGTCGAATATGGGTTTAGGTCGGGTCGGACGCAGGAAAGCGGGTCTAAATTGACATCATGTGCCAACAAAAAATACCCTCTGGCTATATTTTAGTGACAAATCCCTACATTGAAGATGATAAAATCCATATCAGTTTATGCCTGCACGCGCATTCCCGGAAATCTCTCAAAAAGGGTGCGTGATCTGCAGCTGTTCGCAATGGATGCTGAGGAGCTGAAAATTAAACTAATGATTTAGCTGCCCACCTGCTATGTCACGAAAGTCACATATGGGTTAAATGCAGAGGACGCATTTCGTTGTTGCGCACTGTGTGCTGTGCTGTGTTAACAATGACCACTGATCACCAAATTCTAATTCTAAAAATTCTAATTCTGAAAAGAAAACCAGCAAGTGGAGAGTTTAAAGTCGTGGGCTAATACCTCCACTAAAATCAAGTCGGACGTGTGGGAGAATTTCGGAGTTATCTCAGATAACGGAAACAACTGTTTTGACATTTTGTTTTGGTGGAGGGAGCATGAGCGTTTGTTTCCCAATATTGCTCATATTGCGAGATCTACTCTCTCTACTCTCTCTAGTGAGCGAGATTTCTCATGCGCCAGATGTGTCATCCAGGAGCGACGGAGTCGGCTGAGGCGGTATGGACGGGTGTGGTTTGTCAAAATCAGACCCGTGCAGGACTCTGCTGCCAGGTGCAGCAATAATCATATAAATGATTTTCATAGAAATCATAGTAATAATAAATTATTTATTAGTTGACGCGACTTGATTATGTCATTTTTGCAGGCGAAGAGTGGAAATTTCTGCGGTATGGCGGTATAATCAAAATGTCTCTCGTTACCCAAATTTATATTGTATACCGTTTATCTCATTCATACCACGTAGTACTAGTGATGCCCAAGCTTTCTGACTCTCACGCTCATGCAAGAAATCTTATGGCAAATCTATATTATTCCATTGTAGACCTACAATTACCTACATGAAAAGTAGACTAAGGCAATTAACTTGTTACATACATGTAAATGCATGTGCAGACTTGTCTTGAACTGAAAATCTCACGGCAGCCAGCACCAGAGACATACAATCAGATGAATTTGTGCACTAAAAGAATATTCTCCAGATAAATAAATCACAACATTTGGGACTTTCCCAGTCATTCATGGTAGCATTTCGATTGCTGGACTAATAAGGAATTTATCGATTTCTTGAAAAACAAGTGCGTACCTGACTTGCAGTGTGTCTCTCAGGAAGAAGGAGTGACACCCATAAAGTGTCTTGGGATTTCTGAGAAAACCAGCCCTTTCACAGTTTCCTGGGCAGGTCTTGCTTCGGCGATGAGTGACACCACATGCAATGTAGCACGAACCTCGAAATCGTGTCATTTCCTTATGGGCAGCAGTTCATTTTCTTGAGGTCTTTGCTTTCTGCGCCTCCCTGTTCTACGTTTGATTTTACTACATCCTGGATGCACTATGGCTCTGCAATGTCAGGTAACCTCACGAGGTCTTGAGAAGTGCACTCCACATAAACGCCGATTACGTGCATGCTGGCCAGTCTGGCAGCTTTTGGGTGTTTCATTGTTCATATCAGATCAGTTCTGCCAGAAACTGCATACCCGGCGAGTATCTCCAGCATTAGACTGTCATTATTTCAAGGCACAATTATGGGTTGTCACATGTCTTTAGGAGGCTAGACAGCAAGCCTGAATTTTATGAATTAATTGATGTGTGAAAGTCAAGTAATTACTTGCACAATTTTATATTCTATGGCTTTTAATGCTTCGGTAATTTTACATTCTCAGAACCCCCCCTGAAACTCATGTTAAATAGTAACATGGAACATGTCTTACTGAAAACCTGACCTCAGTAAAAGTTACTGTGTAGTTAGATGGCATGTTTCTTCATTGTAATTTCAGTTGTCATTTATTGTAATGTTAAATGCTTGAGTGATTGCAAAATTAAACCCTATTTAACCCTTTTGTTGGGATGACAGACATGTTATGCCAGTTCATTACAATGTGACGCTTTGTGTTGTTGGTTCATTTGATAAGTAATTTTGGAAATTACATTCAATTAACTTTAATATAAGACATAATGGCCATTTTAGAGCAGCGTCCCACCTGTTTGTTAATTAATCCTTAATTAATTCGCCTTTTGCGAACCACCTGAATGTAACACTGGGCCAGTATGTATGGATATGATGTGAATGATGATACTAAACATTATCTGAGGGCAGGTCAGGTGGAATTAGTTTATTTAATTCGAGGATAGTTTGGAATTATATTTTTGTATTAGTTCCTGTATAATTGCTGTCACTTTGATTGATATTCATTTAGTCTAACAGCAAACCGCTCTCTTCCGAAAAATAAAACAGTCACTTAAAACAGTGAACTCAGCTAAATGAAGTCTGTTTTTTTGAACTTTCTCAGAAAGTGAGATCGACTCGGAACCTGCTTCAGATAATTAATGAGCCACAATTCCATCATTTTAAAGTTTATCTTTCGGCCCTTGACTAGAATTGGAAGTGTCCTTATGTTGCAGCTCCTTGCTGGACCAGCCCACGGATAACAGACCCAATTACACCGGGGCTCAATGTGTCGAGTAATGCTTAATAAACAACTGTGCTCTTTGCAGTTTCGCCTCGTTTATGACTTTCATATCTAAAGCAAAACATTTGAATGACTTTGTTCCAGTGTTAATTATAAAGACAACCAGTGACTGAGGAGAAGTGAATGTGGGAAATGTTATAGAAAGGCCTGCTTTAGCGGTGAAACACGTTTGCAGCTGCGCACTTTAGTCCTCTGTTAGGTTCAGAGAGAGCCGGTCAGCTTTGGCGGAATCCGCCCCGGAATAAATGCCTATTAATCAATTCCAGACATCCTTTTTAACAGACTAAAGGGAGGGATTGAAAGGAGTGTAACGACACTGAGGAAATGCTGAGGGAGCTGGAACGGGACCCGTCTTTCCTTGTTGACCACAAATATTTGGATCCCTGGGCTCTCATTTATAATCGTCCAAGAACGTGTCAGAGTTAAAACGTACACATGTTCGCACAAATGAAAAAAAACCGATGCCACGTGTAGCTGCAGTCGTGTCAGTATTTGTTCAGGTCTAAGTACAGCACAGGCTGCAGGGTATGGAGGCCGTTGCTTTTCTTTTTGCACAATATAAGAGGAAGAAGTGAGTCCCGGCAATGCGAGGGCTTCACCCGTCCAGCGGCACTATTCAGACGCGATTACGTGCGCCACACCTCCTTGTGTGTCCTTACGTCTCAGTAATCGGATTTCTTATCTCCTCCTCCACCGTGTTTTTGGCTACTCGAGTGTAATCTCCATTGCATAACATGGCGGCTATAAAAAGTGTCTGGATGCCGTTTGGCAAAGCGCTGCTTTGATCTCCGGCTAAGGTTAGCTGAGAATAATCGGTGCAAAGGCCAAAGTCGTGGCGCGTTCTCATGCGCAGGCAGGCTGTCAGACCCATGCTGGCAGCCGCTGACTTCTCTAACGCAGCGTCCATTCTGTCCGGCTGATCTCTGACCCGCATACCACACATGCATCCGGGCCATGCACTTTCTCCCTCTTGATTTGGTTGATTAAGGTCACCTCTGGTCAGAATTGCGCTCCCCAGTCCAATTCGTTACCCCCATTTAGTTGCGCAGCCTGCGCAGACTGGGACAGGTGCAGCGAGTGCAGCGATGACAGGTGCAGTCACGTCAATCACACGTGGAAGGTGCTATTAATAGATACTGCTGAAAAAGCAAGCAGAGGCCCTTTGTAGATCTAGCTGGGCAGGTTTTGTGAATCATAAATGGATTCCGGTGTGTTGTAACTGGCCACATGTGACTTTAGACGCGGCTGCCGCCATTGGCTTAGGATGTCTCTGTCGTCGCGCCTGTATGAGGTCAGCATTGCAGCCGCAGCGGTATCGATCTGTCAGAGGTCTATGGGGGGGCCAGGCCGCTGTCCACAGCTCCAGAGTAAAAGTCCACCGGCGGGAGGAAGCGGCGGACAGCATGACAGTGGCGGCCGGGCGTGGGTAAGTCGGCACTGGGTGCGTTCGCTGTTTGGTTTCCTTTTTCTTTCAGCCATTTCCAGGCAAGCATGGTTACTGCTGGAGAGGCCCAGACCTTTGGCTGACATCCAGGTCCTTTTAACTGCACTCTAATCCCATTTTATGATCACGTTTCCCTATTTTCCTTTTCTCCTTCTCTCTCTCTCTATTTCTCTCCCTCCCTCTCTTTTTCACACTTTCTCACTGTCTTTTTCTACCTTCCCTCTGTCTGTTTTTGTTTCTCTGCCTTCAGGAGTTCTAGTGAATGGTTTTTTTTTTTTTACTCTGCAGATCTTTCTACATACTGGGCTTTCAGTGTTTTAGATTGGAATTTGCTGAAGCACAGCATCTAACACCGGTCCTTAACACACCCACAGACACACACACACACACACACACACACACACATTTGTATTCATAGCTTTGTGGGGACTGTGCACATTAACCCCTGACCCCAATCCTAACTGTCACCATATGTAACCAAACAATACACAAGACTTTTGGCATGTTTAGTTTTTTGATCGCATTCACAGCTTTTTATATATTTGGTCCCCAAAATTTGTTATAGTCCCCCCCCAACACACAAACACACACACATACACACACACATACAAACACACAGGTTTGTAATTATATCTTTGTGGGGACTCCCCTTTCATTTATATGGGGAAAACTGTAATCACAACATGACAACCTTAACCCCTACCCAGCCCGAACCTTAAACCTTAAGTAACAAAATATGAGACGTTTGGTCTTGATTTTTAGTTTTTTTTATCACTTTCACAGATTTTTTAATTGTCCTCTGTAGGTACCAAAAAATGCTTCCCCCAAAAATTCAGGTTTTTATTACATTGTGGGGGACATTTGGTTCCCCACAATTTTAAATAAACTTAATTCACACACACACACTCACACCCACACACACCCACACACACACACACACACCCACACACACACACACACACACACCCACACACACACACACACACACTCACACACACACACGCACAGACACACACACACACACACACACGCATCCTTCTCCTTTTTCCCCTTCTGCATAGAGCTTTATGGCGCGCTTTTGTGTTCACCTCAGGAATTTTTGGCCAAAGTTCAAAAACTCCTAAATCAGCCCCAGTGCGCACAGGCTTGCTGGGTCCCCCCTCTTTGTGCCCGTCGCTAAGGAGATGTGAGCTGAAACGCTGCTGGGGCCGACCCTCAGGCGAGCGGAGCCTTCCCTAAACCCCTCCTCTCACCGGCTCGCTGCCATTAGTACCTAGGCGGCTCTGTCTCCGCCGCCGCTCGCTCCCGCGGCTCCCGCTCTCATCCGTCTGTACCCTTTCCTCCATGGCACTCCGTCTTGTCCATTTACAGCCGTTTGTCCTTCCGTCTCTTCCTTCCCCTCACTTACTGCCTTTGAAATGGGATCTGTTTTTGTTTCTCTTCACTTCAGGCCTCCCCCATCACGTCTCGCCCCCCCTACCCCCCCCCCCCTCCCCTGGCTTGGTACGGCTCGCCTTCCCGCCTTTACCCTCAGCTAACCTTGAGTGAGAGGCCCAGGTCGGGGTTCCTCGCAGTTTGTGAGCTTCTCAGGGCCTGCCTTACTGTCTCACCATGTGGAGGAGGAGAAATAGAAAACACTAACAAAAATAAACGTGGTTTTTGTACATATGCATTTTAGATTGGAGTATTCTCTCTTCTTCGAGTTTAAGTGATGCCGGTGAACTGCGATGGATGTGGGTAACACCCTTAAGGCATGCCAGGAATCAGCATTAGGGCAGTGGGTTACGAGACGCAAAAATGTACATATACACGCCTTAATGTTAAAACCACTGACAGGTGAAGTAAATAACATTTATTATCTCACACAAAGGCACCTGTCATGGGTGTCGTTATATATTAAACAAGTGAACAGTTAGTTCTTGAGGTTGATGTGCTGAAATCAGGAGAAATGGGCAAGTGTAAAGATCTGAGAGACTTTGTGACTAAATGACTGGGTCAGAGCATCTCCAAAATGGCAAGTCATGTGGGGTGTGCCTGGCATGCAGTAGTCCATACCTACCAAAAGTGGCCTAATGAAGGCCAACCGGTGAACCGGCGACGGGGTCATGGGTGCCCAAGGCTCATTGATGTGCGTGGGGAGCAAAGGGTAGCCTGTCTGGTCCAGAGCCACAGGAGAGCTACTGTAGCACAAACTGCTGAAAAAGTTTATGCTGGCTATGATAGAAAGGTGTCGGAACACACAGTGCAGTGCAGCTTGCTGCGTATGTGGCTGCGTAGCTGCAGACTGGTCAGAAGGCCCATGCTGACCCCTATCCACTACCGAAAGTACCTACAATGGGCACGTGAGAATCAGTACTGGACCATGGAGCAATGGAAGACTGTGGGCTAGTCTGATGAGTCACCTTTTCTGTTACGTCTTGTGGACAGTCCGGTGCGTGTGTGTTGTTTACCTGGGGAAGAGATGCCACCATTTTAGGGCGATATGACCTAAAATTATTATCATGGTATTTTTCACTTTTTGGACAGTGACGGTATTGTATTATGATATTACTTTTTTCCAAGTTTTGGAAGGAGTAGCATGTCCTATCCCTTTTTGTAGCTAAATTTAAAAAAATATATTTTATACGTACACTTCAATTGCTATTACAGTTGGGTACGAGTGGTCTAACTTTGAAAAGATATAAGAAGTAACATAACTAATGTTTTTTCATATTCATTTCATAATTGTGTGACTAACGGTGAATGATGAGCCGTTTCAGCCGAAACCAGTGTACAGTAAAATCTTGGATTGCGAGCATAATTCATTCCAGAAACGTGCTCGTAATCCAAAACACTCGTATATCAAAGCGAATTTTCCCATTAGAAATAATGAAAACTCAGATGATTCGTCCCACAATCCAAAAATATTCATATAAAATGTTAATATAAAATATAAAGTAAAAATACATTAAACCTATTAGCCTGCACTTTACTTTTGAAAAGAATTGTGGATTGTGTGAGGAGAAGAATGTTATTTTGTAGGACAACTTTCACTACAACTAACCAAATCACTGCTACTTGTTGACTCACTGGAATCTTTTTCTTTAACAAGCAACCTGTCCAATGACAGCCGATTTTGCCTCCTTTTTAATTTCTCCGAAATGTGGACATTGCATTGTCGTTAAACAGATTCATCGCTCGCACTGCTACGCCCTTATTTGGGTGGTGCTTTATTACTAAACTTTGACTATATGAATGAGGCACGCCGACTGAGATTGAGCATGGGAAACGATTACCCACAATCCCGCAACAAGAGAGAGAGAAGAACCATTGGCTCAGTTGTAATCACGTGACATTAGGCAGACGAGGCGTATACGTAATACTCGTATTGCAAGACCTCGCTTGTTTATCAAATTAAAATGAATTTTTAAATTTTGCTCGTCTTGCAAAACACTTGCAAACCAAGTTACTCGTAATTCGAGGTTTGACTGTTTTTTACAGTTCATTTCACATAAAACACAGGGTTGCCTACATTGGTCATCGGGCTGGAGTGAAACTGTACACACATGCACACATATTTACATGTATGTAACAGTTTTAATACCTTGTAAATAATCTGTAGGGTTTGCAAACTGCCACAATGTTTTTGATATAGCTAATGTTAGGATTACAGTAGAATAATATACATTTGCTGTAAGATTTCCTGTGTGAGCGTGGGAATCTGAAAGAGTGTGTCACGCCAGATGCATGACAGTTGGCAACCTTAAAAACGTCTGTTTTTTGTTTCACGTGAGTTGATTTGTATAAAAAATATTGTTACTTTATACAGTCGTAAACTTTGACAAACATGAAGTCAGCAATAAACTAAGTCTATTTATGCAAAATTTTATAAAATACTGTTATCAGGACACGGCATCGGAGTATTTTTAACAGAAAATTTACACAATGCAGATAAACCAGTTACATGTACTATATAAAACAAATATTCAGATTATAACTGAAGCTTGGAAGAAAATAAAATGTTTTATATTTATTAATAGGCTGTTGTATAATTGGGCTGTTGACTTCTCGCAGTGTTAACAGTATTGTGCAAATCCGTATTGTAATGTACTATCACACCGGTAATAACTATGATACTGGTTTACCGCCCACCCCAAGAAGGATGCATTGTGGGATGATGGAAAGCCAGTACAGGTAGTGTGCGGCTCTGGGCGATGTTCTGCTGGGAAACCTTGAGTCCTGGCATTAATGTGGATTATACTTTGACATGCACCACATGTCAAAGTGGTTTCATTCAGCGATGGCAGTGGCTTCCTTCAGCGGTATAATACACCCTGCCATCCTGCAAAATTGCTCAGGAATTGTTTGAGGAACATGAAAATGAGTTCAAGGTGTTGATTTGGCCTCCCAAGTCCCCATATTTGAATCCGATCGAGTATGACAGCTACGAAGGTACGAAGATGCAAGATGGGGTAGCTGAAGAGATGAATTCCTGTATACCTGTCCTCATATTTGAGGGTTATTCATACTACATAATCTTGAGGTGTGCTTAGGGTTGATAGCTTGTTGAGACACACATGATTTTCAGTAAGTGTTTTTAGACTTTTCATTAGTACTGTATGTGGGTACATACATATATCTATGAGAACAAAGATTTGTTCCGAATATGGCTTTTTCTGTGACTCTTTATGGTTTTTAACGATAGACAGTGAAGCAGCAGGACAGGAAGAGTATTGATGCCTTTGTACTTTAGTGCTGGCATGGAGCACAATCATCACAACAAAGGAAATGCCAATGGGAGTCCTGAAGAGGCAGACGGAACATTCTGTAGCGGGGTGTATGTATGGTATCGTCAAAATTGTATAGTTACTTCTTGCTGACATGAAAGGACTAACTCAACTCTGTTGGCGTCCTCTTTTGTTAACGCATGGATTTTCCTGTAGCACTAGACCCAGACTTCGTACCCGAGATATTATCAAACGCCATTTTGCAGCAGGCCACTTTGTTTAATATTTTAGCGATTTCCAGTGTTACAAATCAGGAACATATGCCTGGCTATCAGCCTTGAACTCAGTGTACCGTTTTTCTACGTCTTTGCCAGCTTAGGACAGCAGTTGAATATGCCCCTTTGGTAAACATATCCGAAAAATTTAGGAATGAAGGTTTAACAATGTGTGTACCTGAGGGTATATTTTCTCATTTGACGTACCGTATGCACTCATTCAACACTGTCCAACCGGGTCAAATTAAGGTTTTGCCCCTAGTTGGCACAGTTATTTGGCACCCTGAAAAAAGCAAAGTCCAGGTGGAAACCAGTTGTGTCGGGTATCAGCAAAGAACCTGCAAATGACAGCTGCCTCAGATGTTTGCTTTTATTGCTTTGGCAGAAAGTAGCTAGTCAGACTGGCAATGCGGAGCCATTAGTTGTGATAGCTGTCGGAGGGGTGTCATCTCTGCGTTTGTCCCAGAAATGTTGTCATGGCAAGTGGTGGAGGATGCCTGTGGAGAGGCATTTGAGGGACTGGTGGACTTGAGCGCGAACGGCGCCAAAGGTACTTTAAAACCGCGATGAAGCTGGCCATCGTTAGCAACAGTGACTGAGTCATTCAACATTGTTTCTTGTGTTTAATTGTAAACAAAGCAAACAAAGTTTGTAGCTTATGATTGCCCACATAGCTCCTGCGTCTGTATGTTCGGTTTATTAGGTGCAGGGATGTATCTTTGAGAAGAATAGAGGAGCAATCGTTCCTTGAGGTCATGACACATGTCTCCCATGCTCCTTCGTGGAGTAGCTACAAAAACCCCTACTGTCCACATAAGGCTCTGGGTGGGTAATTGTTTGAAACTGCCCTCATTATTCAGATTGTCTTTTTTGGTCAGCTTGGCTGGCTGGTGTGCATTATAATCTCTGTGGCCTGGTTTTGGAGAGAGCACCCACACGTGTATAGTTGGGAGTATCTGGCATTGAGATCGTGGGAGAGGGCCAATGTTGACGTTGTGCTGCCGGGCGTGTGTTTGTTCTCCTGCCAACCTACTTGACTGTTGTTGTGGTTATATAGTGGGGGGGGGGGGCTGTGTGTGAAGGCTGTGTCTTCTCTTTGATTAAGCCCGTTCAGATCTACTATAAAAATTTGGCTGCCGTGGCTTCGCTGAGGCCAAATTGCATACTGTAGTAACCCAAACTGGGAGTCACCGCTGCCTGGAGATAAGGACCCTGATCCGCCCCCCCTTATAACTACACGGTTAAGTGTATCATGTGTTACTGGTAGGTTGCGTTCTCAGGATGCGCAGTTCTCCACTATGTAGTGTGCTGTGTTAGTTATTGTTACACAGAACTGATAACAGTGCTTCCGTAAAGTAGTGATTTCATTTGGTGGAAAAATTAAGTGAGTAATGCTCGCAAGGGAGTCTAGATGTGTTAGCCTCAAGTGGTCTAGAGGAAATTAAAAATGCTGAAGATTAAGGAAAGAACAACATAGACTTTATTTCCCACTTGAAATATGGCAAGGAACCAAAAACCCGATAGTAAAATCTTCCAAATGTGGTGGAACCATATTCAACCAGACTGTTACTATGGCAGCCCAGTTAAGCCTCCACGTTCTCATGTTAGAGATCATCAGTTATTGCTTGCCTGTACCCCAGGGCAGTCGTTTCTTAGGTTGTTGTTACGACTCCTCAAGCTTCAAACGTAAAGTATCCATGAAATTAGCCAGTCACACATCTGAGGAGCCAGCCATCATCGAAACCAGGTAAGGAGGTCTGTAAACGGGCAGTTTCAGCTTTAATGCTATTATGCTCAAATTGTTGGCTCCATATCAAACCACACCTCCCCGGCCTCTCAGCCAGCACAGCTAAACAGGCTTGAACCCAGAAAACAAAGAGAGTCTTGTAATGGCACACGGTAGGATGCCCCCCCCCCCCATTTGCGCTACACATCCAATGGTGTGGCTTCTCTACCAGGCCCATATATAAGTAATATATGCACAAACACGGAAGGTACGTTATGTTTATGCTTGTCTTCTGAATCACAGGAATATGGCAGATATGGCTTAACGTCTTGCAATTGTATGTTATGCTTGTGCAAAGTAAATGAGATGAATGCATCAGTAAATAATAAGAATTGCATCAGTATAGTTGTCGCTACCTCTGAGAAAGTGTGGAAAACTGCTTCCCATAAACTCCAATTACCCAGTAAAAGCAGCATTTTGTATTTTTCCTATCTGGCTTCAAGGGCAGCAGGTAAAATGCCTTGTTTCCTGAAGTGCAGCTGTTCCTGTCGCTGTCCCCCCACCACGCTTGACAGGAGGGGGCGATCACCCAAGACCCCCCCCCCCACCCCCACACTCACCCCAACCCTTTCCCTCCCGGCCGCGCCTTTGGCCGGTTCTGCATCCTTTGTCCTGTACCGC
>JAODKE010000101.1:27348207-27362164 GCA_026779605.1 Mormyrus hasselquistii | reverse complement strand
CCCCGATACTAGTCACTGGTATTTACTACCACCGAGTGCTGCGTCCTCACAGTGTAGCTGGAAATAAACGTTAAGGGCCGATTCGGGGTGAGGGGTGATTATAGCCACCCCGTGTGAAATAACGTGCAGCGGTGGTGGGAGGGGGGCGCTTCCCATCTGTCCATCGGTGGGGCGGTTATGGGAAGGGGGCAGATTTTCCTTCCCCGGAGTCTTTAGCCTCTTCCTGGTAGGGATCACTTGCCTTCTCTTGTGTTTCTAACCTTAATTCACCTGTTAGGAAGTGGAAACATAGATCAGACCGACACTATAATTTCTTTCAGCTTTTATATTTGTGTGTATAAAAAAGGAGCCCCGATTGTCATGAGGGAGCAGGTTTTTATACAGTTTGCTGGTATATAATGTGACTAAACGACATGTGATGGTGGGAGTGGCTGTCACACGCGTGCGTCTCAGTAACGTCTAAAGCTGTAAGTATCTCACAGGGTCCTCAGTGTGGATCTCATAACTCCCCAATTCAAAACGGGGAGAGACTCAAAGCTAGTAACGCAAATAACATGTCGGGGTCTGCTCTGTGTGGCTGCGGAGGATCGTCAGGGGACTGACGGAAGCACGTGCACCCCCACTGTCCCCTGGGCGATATTTCCCCGATGCTGCAGGCAGTTTCATTTCTCCTAGTTGTTGATTTACAGCACATAGCAGCAGAGCCAGGGTCCCCTTCCAGTCTTACTTTCTTTCTGTGTAGAGGACACCAGTTTGTCCATTTCACCAGCATCATCATCCCAGTGCGGAAATGCCAAGCAGGGGTTGGAATCTTGAGCTGCATCAGAGTCTCCTTGAGGTGTCCTCTGGCCCTCATGTTTTCTGCTGTCTGCTCATTTCACACCGTGCCGTGGACAGGGGAAAGTGGGGGAGCTCTGACCGGTCACACTGTGTCATTGCTGTGAATGGGGTTCACCACGCGGTCGGGCTAAGCTGCTAGTTGTGCGGTGTGGGATGTCTCTGAGAGCACTGCTGCACTTTTCAGGCATTTCTCTGCCCCTTCAGTTGCCACCCATGTCCTGATTTCAGCACAAATTAGAGCCACATCATTTTGTGTGGAGGAATCTGTTATCGTTCGCTGCCTAATGGTTACTGTAGTTAGCACAGCCTGCACAGTTATAACAGACAGTTAGCATGGTTAGCACAGTTATGACAGACAGCACGGTTGATGCAGTTATCACAGACAGTTAGCATGGTTAGCACAGTTATGACAAACAGAACGGTTGATGCAGTTATCACAGACAGCACAGTTATCACAGACAGTTAGCATGGTTAGCATAGTTATCATGGTTAGCACAGTTTCCTTCGATTAGCACGGTGAGCACACTTATCTTTAGCACAGTTATCAGGTCAGCGCAGTTAACACAGTTTGCAGGAATAGCACAGTTAGCGCATGAGCTAGCCTCGGCTCTCTGGCTGAGAGCGCGGGCCTCAGCGGCAGCGTCGGCTCGTGACAGGAAGCCTGGTCACAGCCAGGGAGACCTTGTAAATGTATTAGCACTGCTCTGACCCCGAGCAGTCATAATTTACATTGTTATGTGCTTTCGGGGAGGGAGGGCGGCTGGGGAGGGTGTTGGTTTCTGTATTTTGTGGAAGAGCTGGGGGCTGCTTTTGATTCAGTCCCTGGCGTTTCATCGAATCGTGGGATTAGCTAAGCGGGATATGGGGGCGGGGGGCTGGCCGGGGGGATGGCGCACTTTAGAGCAGATCTCTGTATGATCCGTCTCGTGTTGCACAATGACTCAGAGCAGAAGACTGATTGCCTGTGGATGGGGCGTCTTGCCCGACCGCACTGTCCTGTGGCTTCTGATTGGCTTACCTGGCACACATCCTGCAGCCTCGCTTATCCCCAGAACGGTGACCAAGGAATGTGATCCAATCTAAGCCCGTTCGAGTTTCCATCTGATCTCCTGTAGGTGTCCCTGCCGCTGCCGTCATGTACTTTTATGTCTCGCGGTAGAACGGGCTTCTTGCAGTGCGTGAGCCAGTGCACCGGGGCCGCCGTCCGGCTCGCAGGCCCCAGAATTAGCAGGCGTCTGGAACGTTCCTGTCTATTCCTGTTTTGTTCCCTGATGCAAGCACTAAATCCGGCAGTGTGGCTACTGAGGGGGGAGGGGCTTCCTTGTTTATGAACTGAGGAGGCAGGGGAGGACGTCTGTCGCTTAGGACGGCGGGGGCCGTGGGCGGTAGCGCCAGCCGTCTTTGGCGTGGGCATGTGAGCGGTGGCCCGTGTCTCCGTGACCCCACAGAGGTATCCCGCTCCCCAGTCTTATGCCACGCCGGCTCTGAGAGGCAGCGCCCTCTTTGGTCATAACAACCAATTGCAGGCATTAACACCATGGCCATGAACGTCATTTGTGTTTCTTAAGATGCTTCTCTCTTGTCCCCCCCCCCTCCCCACCACTCCCCTAACATGAGTTATTGCTGGGAAAAAACAATACATAGTGCTAAAAATACAAATCTAAAACTCTGAACATAAAAGAGCCAAATATATAATAGGTATAATTTACTCCAATTGTAATGAAAACTTACCCCTATTGGTAAGATTTTTTTTACCTGTTTCCTTCTTAATTGCACTATGGCAAGTTCAAAGCATGTACATTAGTGACTGTAATCAAAGAGCCACTAGCCTGGCCTATATGTTTTAGCTGCAGGCAGTCTTTAGGGACTCCTAAATTAGCCCGATGAAAGACCTACATCGTTCACATCATGCAGAAGACAGGTGTCAGCCTTGAGTGGCCTGCCGGCCTCCTTTAGCGGCTGCTGGTTCCGCGTGCCCCGCTGTTGTTGTGGTTTGATGCCGTTGTTGCTCGTTGCTCGGGGGCAGAACCATTTTTGTATCCCCTTACTCCATATCTGAAACCCCCCCTCCCCATCGCGTAAATAACTCAGCCAGCAGTACAGAGGCAAAGGAAACAGTGGTTTGGGCTCTAGAGGTGAGGCACTCTGTAAAGATTGTGAAGATTTTGGGGGCTGTGAAGATATATGGTGAAAATATTTTATAATAAACCTAGAAAACAGTGGTACTGCTTGAAGCTGGCTTGCAATGGATATGCAAGTAAATGGCTGCCTGTTCTGTATTATCCATTTGTTTTTATTATCCCGGATAATTATCAAGAAAAACACATGTTGTATCAGTTGTGGCCTGCTTGGGGAAATCAAATGCCAATCTGTTAGTTGAGTACTAAATGATTAGAGTTTCTAAAACTTTGACTTGGAAATCGCCACTTAGGAGGAGTGTAGCAGCTTGTCCCCCTGGTCCCTGGCAGCAAAGAACATGAGGCAGGGGACACCCTGAAAGTGATGTCAGCATCACAGGGCTTAAACGCACGCGCACACACACACGCACACACACAGAAGCACGCACGCACACACAAAACTGCATGTACACACACATACAGAAAGACACACACACAATAGGCAGTTTAGACACACCAGTTTGCTTTTTTTGAGCCTGGGGAGAAAAACACAACACCCAGAGGACGGCCACACGAACAGAGTGAACATTCGCACACGCAGAACTGGGGACAGGAATCAAACCCGCTGAGGTACCACACTGCTACTCAGTAATACTTTGCATAAATTATTTTTCTCATCCTTTATTAATAAAGCCTCTTTATTGCTGTTAGAAGGTTTTAGAAAGAAAATGAATGAAGAGGTGAATTCTCTCTTTCGAGCTCCATAGTTTTCACCAATGAAGTATGTCATATCTAAAGAATGTTAGCAAGTGGATTTGCAAGAAATATGCGTTTAGGAGTCAGCCAGGGGTCAGAAATACATTGCGAGGATCCTGGTCTATCCAGACTCCATTGCTTTCCGGAAGTTCTGCGATCATGCTGGTGGCGTATCTGGGCATTTAGGCTGTTTCATCTCATTACACAGATGCTTGGCTGGTTTGAGGTCTGTCGATCATGCAGGCCTCCGCCGGATCCAAAATTCACGGCCATGTTCCAGGAGCTCTTGGAAAGTCCTGTGCTGAATTAGCTTTCGGAGAATGGAAGGAAGGACGAATCGTTGAGCCATTTTGCTGATATTTAGTTTTGCATGACTGAGTTAAAATTCCTTATTGTTACTCAAGTGGCAAGCAACAGTATCTCATATACTGTCAGAAAAAAAACCTCTTTTCTGTTCTGTTTAGCACCATCGCCACTTATATCCTCCATCTGAAAACATACTGAAAGCTAAAATTTATTAGCATGATCTGCTTAAAACCCGTAACGTTTCTTAAAAAATGTTTACATTTTTACAGCCGGGCCTGCCTTTCCCTTTAAGAGCTGAAATGCAGGAAAGGAATTTCCTCTTTGAAAGTCCTCAACAGGAAGTGTGAGCCCCACAGAGGGCTGTCCTAAGCAGTGCCTGTCTGTACCATCTGCTTATGTTACTGTACCTTTGGCAGACGGTATAACATGTTCATGCAAACCCCCTCTTTCATATGAATGCAAATGTAAAATACATGTGTGCGTCCACCAGCTTTCATTACCGTAACATGCCTTTTATCCTTTGTTGCTTTGAGTATAAACGGTGCATTAACGTTTGTGGCGATTTGCCCACGAATGATCCGTAGTGAGCAAACCTATGAAGGCACTTAAAATGCAGACACACGAAGATGATGTAGTAATTACAGGGCATGAGCCTCAATATAAACTTGATTCAATATGGCATCGCTTTGCGTGTTTGAAATGCACTGCTTGCATGTTTGAGTAATTTTTGGCAACACTCCTGGCCACAAAGGAAATAATAACCTAAAACAGAAGTATTTATGATAACTGGCTTTAGTGGTGCTGTAATATAAGGTATAAATTATGTAGCAGGTGACAGGCCTTGTATTAATGATTTAATTGATAATGACTAACACACATGCACATAAATTCTGCCGGGCTCTAAGGGCGGGGGCTGTCTGCTGATTTGCAATGAGGGTGAATCCCCGGACAGTAACATGGATAGCACACATGAAAGTGTAGGTTTTTGGAAACAGACGAAATCCACCTCCTCCTTTTTAAATGCAATGCAGATTCAAGCCGAACTTAAGGAATACGGCTGAGAGGAAACGAAATACTTCACAGGACCCTCGTTTCTTACATGTGGATCATCTGTGGTTATTATTCTGAGAGAGCGTCCCAGATTTTTTTTTCTTCATGCTTTTTACAATGCCTGCAAGGGAAGAACATTCAATTTAATCATTGTAGAGATAATTTGGCAGCAGGATTTCTGTGACAAGACACAAAGAGACTCATTCACCCGCTACCCACCAGGGCTGGAAACCTTTCCTAAATATAATGCATCTGGAATCTGCTGAGCATGATCTCTGTTAAAAAATATCCTTTGCATCTAACAATTTAGCTAGAAAAACAAATAACCCTAATTTGAAAGTTAGGCTGATTTAATAAAGTCTCTGAGTGGTATGTGAAATGAGAAGGGGCTTTTGATCATTACAAACACGTGCCTCTGAACGAAAGACCAGCAAGTCCTTATTCTGTGGAGAAGAACAGCCAGTATTATCTTGCTTAAGACATGGTGATTTTTTTCTACAATGTCTTCTTGCAATCGTTATCCAAGCTAACTCTAATTCCATGTTTCTGTTGGTGCGGCAAGGGTTGGAGTTTGCTTTGGATTTTCCCAAGAGAAGAAGTACACATGTAATCCCGGATCAGCCCCCGAAAGCCGCCTCGTGACATCCCATGTACAAACTGTGAGTCCCACAGGAACGAGTTGGTCTTTGACCCGGCCTGACCAGGCACATGCTAGCATACCCCTAGTGGCTTAAATGTGCGTTTGCCTAGCATTTCAGTACATCGTGTTTGCCCAGGGGTCCCATCTCCGGCTACACTCTGACCCCACCCCCCCTTATGGAAAGATAACTTCATTACTGGCTCCTTGTGTGAGCACATCTCAGTTTTACAAGAGAGGAAATTGTTTCATTAACTTGCCGAACAGAAAAAGAAAATTACAAAGGCCCGCTGAGAGTTGATTAGATAACTAGTTTAACCCTGTCCATTACCATCTAGTTGCTGGCCAGACTCTTGCAGTTTATAGCCACGCGAAAGCAGACAGGAATGTCTATTTCTGAGCACGGTGCTGTATTTTGGTTTTGGGGTGCAACCGTGCGCGGCCGTGATGTTACTTCTTCCCCAGAGCGGCCGTGCTTGAACAACTTTGAGACGATTCAGGTGGTAGAATTCAAATATAGCTAGATGGGGTGCTCTCTGCAGGCAAAGGAACAGCAAACAAGCAGGTTTTAACCTGCTGCCGATTTTGGAATGTTTCAGCCAGGGGATGCCTCACTGACAAGGCCTCCTCTGGAGGTACCCCGAGGGCGACGTGCGGGACTAGCGATTCGTGTTTGTAAGAAGTGCGCCCGCGATCACAGGGGCGTCAGGAATTGCCCTGTAGCTGCCCCAGTTGTTCTTGCCGATGTTTCATTCTCTGGACGATCTTCTGTTTGTTCCCCGTCGGCCAGGGTTCAGCCAGGGCTGTCAGTAGGAGACCTGGGTAATCATTAACGAGAAGCAGAGTACAGGACACCAGCAAGTTACTCCAGTTTCTCTTTTTCTTCTGTATGTACAGTAGGCACCATAGCCCAAAGCCCTCCGCAGGGAGAATTGTGTCCCTATTAAAGTATATAGGTGACCACAAGGACGAATCCGCATCTGCTCTCTTGGAATAAATGCTCCTAAAGTGGGTCTTATCCCACACCCAACTGTGGAAATATGCTCTCCCTTTTTTCTATTTGTCTGTTTTTCTTTCCTTTTTTTGTCTGTCGGTCATGCTCTGTCTGGCAGTGAAGCAGGCCAGCACTATTACGGTCGCGCTTCCCGCCGGCACAGAGCAGGAAATCAGAGACACGCATTCCCAGCATTCCAGTCTGTGTCCCTCAGCAAGGTCTTGTGTCTGTTGACATCCAGTTGTCTTGATCTACAGTCCATGATCCATGGAGCTACATTAGTGGTCTGAAAACTGCTGGTGTTAAGAACTGATCTGATTTTCTCATGGTCGGCTGGCCATCCCACCATTGGTGCGTTCAGAGCGAGTGGACAGTTTGTTATGATCACTCGAGACAAAGGGCATCCATTGTGTTGTCATGGGGACCATTTTACTTGCACACATTCCGTTTCCATATCATCCTTTTAATTGGTCCTTCTTCTCCTCTATCCTTTTTCTTGTGCCTGTCTGAAGCCTCTTAAGGACAGAGACTGCGATTAAACCCCAATCAGAGGCGACACCAGAAAAGGCAATGTTGGTCATGGCTAAACACAGCACTCAGTGGGAGAAGACATGCGTAATGCTAAAAATGTAGCAGAAAATAACACTTGTGTTACCCTCATTTTCTGAAAGATTCCTGAATGTCTGGATGTAGCAAAGTAGCATAAAAGGGTGAGTAATGCGTAGAAGATTCTTAATAGTAACATATTTTTTTTCTTGCTATTCAATGCTACATAAATTTGTCCACCAGGCCTAGAATTGTTGACGCCAAGCCAAAAGTTGAGAACTTGAGTTGAGCGCCGGTATTACAAGCTGCTTTATTTTAGCATTATGTAGTACAGTATGCCTTTTTATACCCCTTGTTGTGGTTGTGTTGGTCTGCTCATAGAGAAGTAAAGTACAAGGATTACCACTATTAAAAGATACAGTTTCACTAGGCCTGCAGTCATTACATATTTCTAACAAAGTATGTTGTAAATAACAGCACGCACATTTCCCAACAGGCAAATTACTTGTGCTCATTAACCTCATTAACATAAATTTAATTAGTGTTGTGGATATTGTACATGTAGAGTATTTCCTGTTAACTGCTGTTCAGATTTGTTGTTGTTTACACAGTGCGTCTAGCTTTATATTTAGTAAAAAATTTGTCTTTTTGACCAATAAAATGACAGAATTGCATCTGAGATTGTTTCGTGTCTAAAAGAGGAGGAGCCCTGAAACATTCTCAGAGCTCTTGTGAAGCTTAGATGGTTACGGGGCACCATTAGGAGGTCAGCATATATTTTACAGCTTTACATTTACAGCTAGCTGGCTAACGGCGAGTAGCTGAGGAGGGAAGCTCCGCCAGCAGCATCCGGGGCACGGAAACCACCGAACGATCAGGCTGAAAACTGGTCAAGCTGTTTGTCCCCAAAATAGGAACAGCTATTGCGGGCCGTGAAGCTGTCAGTGTCAGTCCAGCATATCGGAATAATCAATAGCTTATAGTAATTAATTAAAAAATGTCCACCCACACAGACACAGACACACACACACACACACACACACACACACACCAAAGGAGATTAAACAGATTAGTCTAGCTGTGAAAAGTTAAATTGCCAGAACAAATGCTGCCATTATGGCACTAAGCTAAAGGTCACTCCTCTGCAGTGACCCAAGAGTGCATTTCAAGATGAAGGACAATTAAAAACTCATTACGTCTGGCCATGAGGCTGAAGGAAACGGTTTTCTAGATAAGGCCGGAAGAGGCAGTGACTCTATGCGATCGTCGTATAATGTCATTCGAGCCGTCGTGCAATCCAAAAGGGGCAGCTGGGACAAGGGGTGAGAAAGTGCTGGACTGCTAATCAGCTTAATGCGTAGCGCCAGAACGTCAACATTCAACTGGAGCATCACAAATTTGGTAATAAAAAATATGTCGTGTAAAATCTTTCTGAAACGCAAAGTTGTTTTTCATTTTTTTAAAATGTTAACAAAGTTATAAGAAATGTGGCTCATTCTAGATGTTAATGGGTGCTAATTATGTAAGCAATTTGACAGAACAGCTAAGCTGCGTATTCATGCATATGCCACGCATGACCCCATCCCACCCGCACACTGCACTGAACCTCAGCAGCGCAGTGTTCTGTTAATTAATATTCTCGTGAAGTCCTGTCCGGGCAAATGAGCCACAGTTACCGTTGTTCCTGAGCTGTATTTTCAGTTGGGGCTGGAGGCCCAGCCAGTGTGTATGGGAAAGAGTTTCGGAAGCGGGGATGTCTGGTGGGACCCGTCTGGCAGTTTAAGTATCGGAGACCCTTGTGATTTAGTTTGAGCGGGGGCAGGATGTAGACACAGGCTACTCCATGCGGACACGCATTTATAACACTTCATAAAGCCCACCTGGTGCGGTATTGATGAGGTCTGTTAACCACCCCCCCCAGTCACTGGACACGTCTTTTCTGAAGTCTTTTCTGTATGGTGATATGATTCATGTTACATTTCAGATTGGTATAACACTGGGTTTTCTGCCTGAGTGCAGCTGGACGATCGTGCACATTAAGTGAGACAGAGGAGGTAAATGACCGGAGACTGAGCTGCCAGCTCATTGTGGATGATGGTCAAGGCAAGTTTTTCACTTTAATGGATGGCTGAGTATCAGCTGCGTTGAAGTGTTCCATCTTTCGTTGTCACTGTTGTTAGCTTGGAAGTAAAAAATAAAAAAAGAAAAATGTAAGGAATGCAGTGATGGCATCTTGGCAGAAACGTCGCTGGTTTATGGCCAAGAAATTTCCGGTAACCCGTGTCATTTCTTGGGCGAGTGCAGCAGCGGTATTATAAATGGCTGACTGTTGAAAGACATAAATACCCTTCATCCATCTAGAAGTATTCAAACGGTGGAACATTATTTTGTATCCAGTTCTTTCCTCCTCGTTTTCAGAAATTACTTTCAAATAATTTCAAAGGTCAAGCTGTTCTCAGTATTTGTGTTTGTCACCCTGAAGAAGCAGATAAATGTTTTGAGAATATTGTGATTGCTTCATGTGGATCCTCTGAGAGAGTTTAGATAATATTGTGGTGAGATGAGTGTCTTGTCCCACCGACCTGATTGATTTGCCACTGTTCAAACCTCTCCTTAAAAGAAGAACTCTTCATTTTCTTTCTTTAATTTATTACATACACTAATTTCGTGACTGTGGCATATTTATGGTCCATTCTCCACCCCACTTGGCCACTTTAGGGTCACAGTGACTAATGTATTAGAAATATAAAATGTCAGTTGATGTCCAAGTATTGTCCATTTTTGGATTTCCAATTCGATTTCCGTTCTCATTAATTCAACCATGCAGTTGCAGAGACTCTAAAAGACCAGGCAACATTTGATACAGAATAAAAACTGCGGGCTGGGTTAGAGTTTTTAAGAATATGCCGGAAATTGCTATCCTCCCTGCCATTCCGCTGTGTGGTAGCGAGTTTCATTCATGCTGTCTAACCGCTAACCATTTCATTGGATGTAACCTATGAAGAGGATAGCAAGTGTGATGCAAATGGTATTTAATCTCAGTTTTTGCTTGCTAAGCATATGTAGAGTCTAGAACAAGGCCAAAGTGATATAATTTATGACATTCATTTTGCTGCTACATCACAATCTTGTGGGTTTAGAAAGATAAAAAAGCAGTAATTGATTCAGCCGCTCTGGCAGACTCTGGATGCCGGTACCAGCAGTGGGGGGGGGGGGGCGCTGGCAAAATGGGCTCTACATGGCCGATTACTTGGGCTTCTGAATATTAAATGCTGGGCAGTTGCTGAGATGAGCTGCGATATACAAACTGACTTCCTGTGGACAGCAAGGCTTTGCTGCTGCCCTGGATGGCGGAACTTCATGGTCTCGAGTCACAGGGCGAGATGTGCATGCAGGTGCTCTGTGATGGCAAAAGTGTTTATGAAAAACGAGCTGTGACTTGCGGTGAGCGGACCACTTCTCAGCAGCCGGACGTGAGTCAGAGCCTGTGATGGTGAAAAACGACGGCCTGAGAGGCACAACTTTACTCTGAAAAGCAGGCCAGCCTGACCCAAAGGATTCCTCCGCAGTCACGATGTCGTGTTTGTGTCACGTATTACGTTACGATTCCCAGAGCTTACGATTTCAGAGGTATTTTATTTGCGATGCTCTTAGACGAGAAGTAGGACTCGGCAGTGCGAATTTCACGTGGGGCGCTCTAAAATTAATTTCCCGTGCTTATTCCGAGCAACGTTTCATCTTCACTGCCGGTAAGGGCTTTGCGGCTTTTATTGCAGCCTCTTCCATAAGTGATCGACTCTTTGGTTAGTGGCTTTGTGCCAGACCAGACTCGCCCTGAAAGCCTGACGTTCACCGCTTGTCACATCCAGCTCCGGTCGGGCTCATATCCCTGCCCGACCGTTTCTATACCCCTCGAATGTTCCCGGTAGTCGGCGGGACCGCCCCTGCCCCCTTCGCTGTCCATCACTGTCTGGTGGTGTGACACCCTGTGACAGGCAGTCCAAGTTTTTGCTCCTGGCAGGGAGCTGGGGGGGAGCAAAAATACGGACCATCTGTGGGGACCGCATTGGGCTAAAAGCTCGCGTAGGGACACTGCCCCCACCCAGGGCCGGGTGTCTGGGCAGGGAAGCTCGCCTCTCCCCCTTTGCTCATTCTCCCTACCTGTCTGGGAGGTGCTGCAGAAAGAGAGCTCTGTCCTCAGCCCATCGTCGTTGGCATTTTTTTAGGTCGTGAGGGAAAGCCGCGAGTCTCTTTGAGGAATGCAGGGACAAACAGTCGGCAGACGAACTCTGCCGTCGTGCTTTAAGCTTCCGAGACCAAATGTTCCCCACAATGTAATAAAAACCTGTTACTTTGACTTTGTGGTGAACATTTTTCAGGTCCCCGCAAAGATCTGTAATCAAAAAACTAAAAAGATCTGCAAGCAAAAAACTAAAAATACCAAAAGTCTCTTATTTTAAATGCTTACTTATGGTTAAGGTTAGGGCTGCGTAGGGGTTAAGGTCATGTTGAGATTAGAGTTTTCCCCATAGAGATGAATGGAGAGTCCCCACAAAGACTCTGTGTGCGTGTGTGTGTGTGTGACAGAGAGAGAGAGAGTGTGAGGTCATTTTCAAGGTCCATTTTAGCGCCTGTCCGCTGACCCCCACATTCTGCCATAGACGCGCCCTGCCACTCTCCATGGTCGGCACGATGCATCGTACAGTGAGCGAGATCATCATTGCCGAGCAGATAGACCGCGGTTGTGGTGTCAGCCTGGGAGATGAGTCATCTCCCCACCACGTTTGGCAAGAGGCAGCCGATGCGATAGGCTGAAATAGCTTCTAGCGGTGGTTTGCACGGTTGCGTAAAAACATCCACCAAGCGAGGGCTTTATCAATGGTGGAATTGTGTGTCAGATGGATGAGAGGATGTCGATCTCTGATTAAATGCAGTAATCATACCAGCGTGTCTTTATCGAGGGGGCCACGTTGCACACTGGTGTTTAGAATTTAACGCTGCGTCACGCCTGGTGAGTGAGGTTGCACCGGATGACAGAGGTGTGGCGGCCAGGGAGTGTTTGCTTTCACACCTCCCAGCCTGCTACATTTCCACAGTTTCGCTTCTGTAACTAACAGCCACCCTTTAAACTCCATGAATTTGAGTCATGTTTCCCAATAATCGAACTCTATCTGCTGCCATTACCTATTTCTCATTGTGAAGCCATCCATCCCTCCATCCATCCATCCATCCATCCATCTATCCATCCCTCCATCCATCCATCCATCTATCCATCCCTCCATCCATCCATCCATCAGTCCATCCCTCCATCCATCCCTCCATCCATCCATCCATCTATCCATCCCTCCATCCATCCATCCATCCATCCATCCATCCATCAGTCCATCCCTCCATCCATCTATCCATCCCTCCATCCATCCATCAGTCCATCCATCTATCCATCCCTCCATCCATCCATCCATCAGTCCATCCATCCTTCCATCCCTCCATCCATCCATCAGTCCATCCCTCCATCCCTCCATCCATCTATCCATCCCTCCATCCATCCATCAGTCCATCCATCTATCCATCCCTCCATCCATCCATCCATCAGTCCATCCATCCATCCATCCATCCATCTATCTATCCATCCCTCCATCCATCCATCCATCAGTCCATCCATCTATCAGTCCATCTACCCATCCATTTTAATGGAATGTGGAAGATTAGCATAATGGCGTTACATTTTCTTTTTAAATTCTGTTGAGAACAAAAGATTGATCTGTGGGCCACATTCACTAATGAATTATAAACATTTTGATGGCCGGTACTTAGAGCTCTTATAAGTGGTGAACAAGCTGCAGAAATCCATTGTCCTTCACTAAAGCAAATGGCTGACTGTCACATGCAATAGTCTCCGTTATTTTAGTAGTTATGTCTTTAGCTCTGGTGCTGCTAACTTTGAATATCAATGAAGTTTAACTATCGGCTAAAATTTACACACCAGACTGATGCCGTTATCTTGACTTTTAACCAATTTCAGCAATATGTTAAACAATATATTGTGTGTCTCATTGTACGGAAATTTGAAAAGAATGAAATTTGTATGTGTATTATATATATATAGGCTTATACTATTTTACAGCATTTCAGAATCCTGTGAAAGAACAACTATTAGTCATGTAGGCAATAAGCATCCCACACAGCACACTGTCGCACCACTAAACCACGGGAGCGGTCAAATGCCCCCCTTATTCCCCAGGCCCTGATCTCCTCCCCAGCAGAAAAAGGCAGGCTCCCCGGGGGACCGTATTCACATGAATAATCACTGTAAATGTCAGGCTGACCGTGGCGATGTGTCCGATAAGACAGGCGCTCGGGTTCCGTGAAGGCCGGGTTGCCGACGAGCCGCCGGAGCCAACCTTAGCCCTGGATCCCTGGTCTGTTAGCGGCACGATTAGCTTCCCGGGCGCTGCCAGGTGGGCGCCACCCTTCTGTTGCTACAGCAGATAATCACAGGGATTAAAGTTAGCCTAGCCTCCCCTTATCAGTCACATTAAAAGTCTATTTCTCTAATCAGGTAATTACAGTGATTACGGCCTCCTTCCCGCACGCTGTGGCAGAGGCAGCCCGAATCAAACCACCCGCACCCCCCCCCCCCCCCCACCCCCCCCCCCTTTTCCTTTTAATTTTTAGACCAATTCCTTTTTCTTTTATTTCAACCAATACATC
>JAODKE010000101.1:27332968-27348107 GCA_026779605.1 Mormyrus hasselquistii | reverse complement strand
AGGAACACATTTCCTTTCTAATTACTGTAATCAATGACTACAGCTGCTCTGTTACCAATGTACTCCCAGCATGCACTGTGGCCCCATCTGAGTGGAATAAAAGTTTACAGTTTGCTGAACTGAATTGTTACTCGTCGGATGGATTCACTTCCATTGTGGTTGTAAATATTGGCACAAAACAATTATCTGTGACGATTATTTGTTCAGTTATCACTGTATAGTTTGTCTTGTTCATCTTAAACAGCCCAAAAAGTTAAAACTTGCAATATTAGTTCAGATTTCTCTCAAAATTCACTTCACATATGCCTAAATGCAGGATATTTTTTTTATTGATTTAGAACATTCTTCACTTTCAGAGGAGGTCACATGTTCTCAATATGTTACTCATTTTTTAACTTCCAGATTTGCTACAGTCGGGATTCCACAGAGAACACCGTATGCCGCACTTCACCGAGCGTCTAACGTGAGCAGAGCACCCTTTCTCACTAAGCTGCCACGATGGAGCTTTCATGACTGTAATATTTAATAATTAACCCATATACCAAATACATGACAGAATTGCAGAATTCGATTCTACTTTTTCAGCCATCTTCCATAGCCAGTTATCTGATGTCTGAGTCGCTAGATGTGGTGGCAGTTTGGGGTTTCACACAATATGAGTCACTTGGAAACATCATTTCTTTGTGTTTTTGGAGAATGTGAGGGGCGCACAGAGCTGGGGTGGAAATGAGAAGCGCAGCCCTGGCAGGTGTGAAGCCGCTCTGCCACCCTATTCCGTTCCTTCCCTTAATCTACGTGATTGAGGCGGAGGTTACTGGGAACTGCTGGTGGCAGACTGGGCTTGTGGAGCTTCAGAGTCCTTCTGGGTAATCCTCGGCAGGGCGATTGGGACCCCGCGCCGTCCTCCGGGGCCCCTGCTGTCTCTCGTCGGTGGAACGCCCTCCCAGAGGCTGCTCCTTCCCAGGGAGCGTCGCCTTTGGGAAGAGCAGGATCTGGGAGTCAAACCCCGATGCTGCAGCGTCACTCGAGCCTCTGGATCCTGCTCCCTCTTTAATCGATTACGTAAGAGGAGATTACAAGCAGCTTTGCCAGGGAGGAAGAGAGTTATCTTACAGACTGCAATATCCCGAAACAGCATTAATATAGCAGGCAGCTTGCTGTCTGAAGGGCCACCGCACAGTCACTATGTTTTCCAATAGCTTTTGCAGCTACACCTTGACACCCAATGCCAGCTTCGCTGCCGTTTATCAGAGCCTCTCACCACCGCTGTGCCAGAACAGTCTGTTCTTTTCAATATCCTGAGTCATACCGCAACTACGTGACGTGTTTGTGTACGAGGTGCTCTGTTTTGGTTTGCCTCGGCAGTGCTGGCGATGCTTATCTCCCCGTGCCTGTTTGTGAATGGTCCTGCGCCGGAAGGAGCTGCGAAAGCAGCCCATCTGTCACTGCAGTAACGATTGTGGGAAAGCATGCATGTTTCAGAGGCCGGGCGGGGTTCTGGCAGCACCCGTGCATTCCTGAGCACGTCGAGGGTGCTTCTGCTAAGTATGCGTGACGCCAATGGCCTGTCGGCATGCGGGACAGCCAAAACGTGTGCCACGCTAAACCCAGTCAGGCAGTGACTGTACCTGTACAGCAGCTGCACTCTGGGCAGTTACTTTCATTTTCATGTAAATAATGTAGTTAATAATGTGACTTAAGGAAACAGCACCGGGTCCTGAACCCATAGATGAACTTCCGGACAGAAAAGGGACATGTGATCGAATTAAATTGCTTATATGGATTCAACAGCTACTCGTGCTGGTACAAGCATAATCACCCTGTCACCATTGGAAAGGCCCTGGGCACTGCCACTGTCCTGGCTGTGTGTGTGTGTGTGTGTGCGTGTGTGTGTATGTATGCGTGCGAGCGGGTTTACCTATCCTTATGGGGACACAATGTCCCCTTAATGTGATAAATATTGTTTTTTTAATATCCAGGAAACCGGTCCCCATAAGGGAAAACTTGTTTTATAAAAATCGGTGACTGCTATGAAAAAAACTAAAAATGCAAAACCTCTTGTATTTTGCTTGGTTACTAATGGTTATGGTTAGGGCAGGGTAGGGGTTAAGGTTGTCATAGTTAGCGTTAGCATTTTTCCCATTGAAATGAATGAGCGGTCCCCATAAGGATATGTTTACCCTACATGTGCGTGTGTGTGTGTGTGTGTGTGTGTGTGTGCGTGCGCATGTATGTGTATGTGTATTAGGCCTCAGGTAAAGTGAAACGACCTAGCAGGGCAGACAGAGGTCAGCTGGAGTGGGGTATTGTGGGGGGTGCGTGATGCTCTGAGGCTATTCCTGCCTCACACTGCTCTGATATGCAGCCAGGGCCCCCCCCCTCCCCAAACCCCTTCCGCGCCTCTCCCCAAAAGCGAAGTCACCCGGCTTATCAGATTCTCCTCAGCCCTGCCTTTGCATGTGGCCACAAAGGCCGCCTTTCTCCCGGGTCCTGGCCGCTTCTGGTATTTCCTGCTCTGTGCCAGCTCTGCCCTGATTAGAGGAAATTGAGTTAATGTGCTCGCCTCTGAGGCTCGAGAGGCGATGCCTAGGCTGCCGTGGCTCTGCAGCCGAAAGGCGGGATCGGTGGGGGGTTCAGAATGTCTGCTCTGATGCCCAACATCCAACATCTGATGCCCTGTTCACCCAATGCAGGAAGTACAGTGTACAAGGTGGGAGACAGCCTGGCCTGGGAGGCTGTCCATCTCAGGGCACAAGGCGGGGGGACAGCCTGGCCTGGATAGCTGTCCATCTCAGAGCAAACTCCTGTGACAGGGGGTGAATTTCACTTCCATACCTCACATAGTATTTCTTCTATTACTGATGTTTCTTATACTTTTGTAAGAAGGGATGACCATTCAGTTTTCAGACTGACTGACTGCTAAATCATGAGCATAGCCCTCTGGGTAGCCTCACTAAAGACCTACACCGCCACGATAGACCAGTCAGTAGGCAGCTTAGAAGTTGACCAGAGGGGCACCAAACTGATTGAGATTCTTTCTGGACAGCCCTTGGTTTCTGGACGTGTGCTTCCTGGGTGATGCCCCTAGATTCGGGAGTTTCCTCGGGCAGCTCGGTGTTGGTGCTTTGGGCGGCGAGACGGTATGTGAAATACGGGCTGCATGTCGGCTCGTGTAGACGCTGAAAACACCTGCTCTGACAGCTGCTGCAGCTCCAGCGCGATGCATTTAAATGTGATTGGTGGAGAAATGCAAAGGGCTGGCATGTCAGCGTATGTCATCAGCAAATATATATGCTATGTATGTAAATGTGTATTATAGACAGATGGATGGATGGATGATGAAAGGATGGATGGATGGATGGATGGATGGATGGATGGAAGATTTCTCAAGGGAAAATTAAAATGCAGAAAGCGTTTCTCTGCATTAAGTGATCAAATTGCATGAATCCATCAATTCATCCATCCATCCATCCTTCCATCCATCCCCGAGCTGCATATCATGCTCACCTGGAGCCTGTCCCAGGCAGCATAGAGCACGGACCTCCCCAATGGACAGATACACCACAGATGGGAGGGCAGTACATCGTGGGGCACATACAGGCACCCACCCACACACCACAGCCTTGTTTGAGGCACCACATAGCTGAACTGCATGTTTTTGGCGCATAGGAGGAGAAGCACACCGCAGCCCAGGAGAGATAAGGCAGCGGTTACCCAATTCTCCACAGTGCCACCCTTTGTCTGTGCCTTAATGTGCGGTATATATAAATTAAATATTAATAATATTACTGAAACGCATACGCTGAAGCTAAAACTGTGCAGCACCTTAAATTTCAGCTGTTAGCTGTCTGGTTGTTTAACTGCGACTCCCATGGCGGTGACAAGAATACTACTGGTTGTTAGGGGATGATGTTTCTATCTCCTTATAAACCGTCACGTTCAGCCTACCCGTCTCACTGACGGTTACTTATGCATGTGTACGTCCGCGCGTTTTAAATATGTTTTATCTATGTATAGATGTTATTGAGCTGTTGACTGTGAAGTGATCCTCTTAACATTAGCGTCAGTAGCATTTAGCATCTGGCAGCACAGACAGACCTGCCGCTTTGTCAGACGTGGGAAATTTCTAATGCTTCAGGGCTCAGTGCCAGTCAGCTGCCGGCCACAGGCTGCCCTGAACAGCCCCCTGAGCCAGGGGCTGTGAAGCAGGAACAGAGTCACTTAGAATTTTCCTAAACTATCAGGTGTGATACTTCCAGCACCTGCTCTGCATCCCTACCTCTGACTAGGCTGATTAAGTCAGCCATCTCTAACGATCTTCATTTAGGATTTTTATCGCGTCAGGATACTGATATTCTAATACGGTTGCATGTGAGCAAATTGAAAAGCACCATTGCGAAAATGTATTCAGTGGCGTTCTGCTTTAATATCATTTGTTGGCCAGGGTAGGTGAGCGTGTGTTAGTGAATGGTGCGTGCGCGCCCTGTGATGGGTTGACACCCCATCCTAGGTTGTTCCATGCCTTGTGCCTGTAGCCTCTGAGATAGGCTACGCCCTCCCGCAGCCCTGAATAGGACAAGCAGGTACAGAAAAAGTCTGGATGGATGGATGTTTCCCAGGGTGGCTTTATGATTCCACAACACCATCCAAGGTGTCCCCTGCCCTCTGCCACCTGCGGGAGGCCTGTGGCCCCGTACCGAATAGACAGTCAGAAGATCGATAAATAGACACATAGATGGATGCATGGATGGATGGATTTTTTATACTAGCAATGGCAAATGCTTATTGGGGCTTTGTCATCCTGCACACGATAAGTGTTTAGAAGATGAATGGAAAGTTTATTGCATGTGTTTAATTCTTCACCATTAAATGGTGTCAGTTACTGTACGTCTGGTATACGGCATCGCCTTATTTGTGTGTCTCACGTGTGCATTAATCGTGACACTTGTAAAAGCCATATCGCCACAAAATGAAATTATGTGACAGGTCTATAAAGCTCCATTTCAAAGCAGCGTTGCAGTCGTCCTTGAGCCTGTTGTGGGAGGAGAGTAGCATTAACATGAGATCGCACATGTTGCTGTGCTTTTTTGTACGCACCGGTACTGCATAGCGGAACCTTCGCTGGTATTCGTTTTTTGTTTTTATTTTTTTAAACCGTAACACTTTCAAACAGCAGCTGCAATTTATTGATTTCTACCAGCGTTATGAATTTAGATGGCGTTGTGTCTTTAGTTTTGTAACAATATTTTAAGTGGCATCTGGTATCATGAGAATAGGGTGGTTTGTTACTGCTCAGTGAAAAATACAGACGCTCCTCTACTTGGGAACGAGATACGTTCCGAACAGCCGTTCGTAACATGAAATGTTCGTAAGTCGTTATTCATTTTAAGGGAATACGTAAGTACTAAGAACTAGGATGCTGGGAGTACGCACGCTACGCTGCTGCGCGTCAGGAGTAGCAGCCAGAAGACGTACTAGGCGGAATTGGCGCACAGAAAAAAAATTGATGTTGCGGACAGGAAATGGGAGCCCAAGGAACACAATTTGGACTTACAGTCCTTGTTCGTATGTCTGAAAGTTTGTACGTCGATACTTCGTAGAGGAGGAGTAGAGGAGCTTCTGTATTCATCTTCAGTGTAGCTACACCAGCATAGGGGTCAGGGAGGATTATTGTACAGTTTATCAAGGACATGCAATTGCAAAGGTACAGCATAGAGCTTGTGGTTTTTATTATATTCCTGAAACTGTACTGATTTAGTTCTATGGTTTCTCAGTGTACGGTACTTGCCTTTAAGGAAGCTCCACCTTGAAGACGTCAAGCTAACGACTTTTACCTGAAAGTTACCTGAAACTCTTTAGATGTAGCGAAGCCATATGTGCCCAGCCAATGGGATCTGCTCCTGTCCCAGAGGAGGGAGGAGCGGCTTAGGGTGTGGAGCATGTGTTTACCAGTGGGTGGGGGTGCCCGAGGACTGTGGTGACTCCTTAGGGATGCCAAGCGTCGAGTGTTGTCATGGCAGTAGCTGGGGGATGCCAGGCAGTCGGGCACTGCTGGCATGAAGCGGCATCGCTGCCCGCTCTGGAATATCCTCCCAGCAAAAATAATTATTTTTCGCTTATCAGACTGATGCTGTTTGTGCATGGCGTTCTTTAATGGGGATGGATGATCATGCCGGATGATAAGGAGAATGACAGTGGCTGCATGCTCTCTAAGTATGGGATGGGTAGAGTTTGCTGGATCTCACTGCCGCAGCTTTTAATTGCTGTAATTTACAGTATTGTTATTTACTGAAGTCTCTACGCCTGGTATTTCATTAATTAAAAGGGTTGTGAAACTAAAAGTGAGTCCTGGAGTCACAGACAGCCGTGTCATCACGTCGCCGCAGGTCCGGGCCTGTCCCTGCGTCTTTATGTCAGCGGCCCCTGGCCGGTGTGGGAGCGTGACGTGCAAGCTCGGAGTGTGTGGTACTCCGGTGCTGAGGCGATGGATAAATGACAGCGCTGGAGCCGCTGTCCCGACCGTGGGCCCTGCTCCGGAGGCCGCCGACAAGCCAGGGCCGGCCGCCAGCCAAGCTTTCCGCCTGATTCTGGGCGACTGTACAAAGGCAGGGATGTGAGGCAGAGGGCCCGTCCTTCCTCTGCCCCCGCTGCCTTTATTCTGCGGCCAAACTTCGGCCCCCTCCCAAACTCCGGCTTCCCATGTTCTGCCACCTGTTGGGGGGGGAGGGGTCAGACAAGGTCACAAACAAGACAAAGGCCTAAATAAATATCTTTCCATAAATATCCCTTGGATGGGAGTCGATGGACGACGCGTCTGCTCGTCCCACGTTGGGAGGGGAATGAAGAGAGTCTGCTGGTGTCACCACAGCCTGGCGTGTTTCTGTGGTATTTTAGGCGTGAAGGTGTGAAACGCGTGAAGGTGTGAAACGCCATGCTGTGTCGCGACAGTCTCCGCGTTGGCTTTTTAATGAAGGACAAGGTGGGGGCCATGTTGGAACAGGGTGGGTGTCACATGGTGTTTAGGCCAATGCTCATTCTGGGCTGGCCCAACACCGCTGTCCGTGGATCTGAGCATAATGGAGAGTGAACTCACCCACCCCCCCACCCCCCCCAGTCTCTGATGAGCCAGCACTTTGCATGGCGATTAAGGAGCCGGCCAGATAAAAACAGGCAGATTTTTGTGAGGAGGGGGGGCATGATCTCCCCGGTGACTGAAGGGGGGTGGGGGTGTCTACGAAGCAAACGATTGCCTCCCCGGCATTGTCGGTAAGCTCCCGCCAGTGTGCACTTTTCCCAGCTGCCCCGTGGCAGTGCCCGGGATTTCAATGCGATTTCCCTGGCGGCTCGCAGCTACACGCGTCTTATTGAAGCCTCATCCCTGCGCCATTAATGGCATTACCCCAGGCTGCCACAAATCTGAGTAGAGGAATCATCTCCTAACGGCATTTATCTATAAAGAGGTACCAGTGCCTCTTTACAAATATTTATTCATCACTGTCACGATTACAGGCAACTGGTAGCTGCTTTAGGTTATTATGAGATTAGCTTATTAAAATGCTCATTCATTTTCAGTGTAAGAGCGTTTCATGTATTTCACAGTGGTATGTCTGCCCCCCCCCCCAAAGGTGTGTACTTCTGGGACACTGTGCCGTACCCGCCATGCCCACTGGTAGTCGCCATTTCCCCTCCGGTCGTCCCCGACACTTTCCACCTCACAGTGAACTGCACAGGTGATTGACAGCTGAGCTCCTCCTGAGCTGCAGTGACCCCTACTGGTCAGGTCGAGGTATGGCACTTACATAGCTGCAGTCCTGGCGACTTCCACGCCCGCATTCATGGCGAAACAGCACCATCGTGGCCACCGTGCAGCCGAAAAGTCGATAGAGCGTGTGTCAACTCGGCGATAACTCATGTAGTCCGCTGTCCTTCGTTCGACAGCTTCTTCCTCGCCTGACAAATCTGTGATTTAGCTTAGCCTTTAGCTGTGATCTGTACTAAGGGGATTGGTTGTTTTGGCCCTAAGCCCGAGTCTGTCTCTCCGGCTCTGTCTTTGTGCTATATCAGCCCGCTAAGAGCTCAAACAGTGAAACCAGCGCAGTCAATATGAAAAATGTATTAATGGGAAGGAACCGGAGAGGACGTGACTTCTTGGCTTCCTGCACTGCTCTTTCGATTGGGCGTGTTTTATGCTGAACATCCAGCTTGTGTTGGCCTCTGAGTGTCGTGTTCAGTGCTCATGCGTGTTTTCCTAACCTTGTGTGAATTACCCACGTGGAACAGACATTACGGGGTGGGGGAGGAGGTGAAATGAGAAATGAATACTGCCGTGTGAAGGGAAGGCCAGATCTGTGGGTGTTTGGCTGTGCCGGTCTCCTTCAATGGCTCAGTTGGCACAGCAGAAGACTGTTGTGGAATATGAGCTATGATCCTTAGGTTGTCGGTTCAAATCCAGTTTGAAGGTTGCAGGTTCTGGGGGCCTGGTGTGTGGCTCGGTAGGTTAGGATGCTGGGATCAGAAGGTTGCTGGTTTAAATCCTGGGGTTGGCAGAGTGACTGCACTGTTGTGAGAAAGGCCCTTAATCCCACTTGCTCCAAGGACTGGCTGATCCTGCCATCGTAACTGCACGTACAGTATCTTTGGCCGTAAGTATCTGCAAGATAAATGTGACGTGACCGTTTTCATGTATGGTGACACCGGTGTGGCCCTCAGACAGCCCCCTCTGCTGCCTCATTGTGTGGTGGGATCCAGCATCTCTTATCGATCGACGATGAGTGCTGCTTCTCGTTAATGCTGACAGACTCTCCACGGAGGTCTGCCCAGCATCTTTAAAGCTTCTCCAGTGTTTAAAATGCCCCCCCCCCCCCCCCCGACGCACGGAAAGGAGTTTTAAGCTGAGGGAGGTGAGCTGGCTCACGTGGTTTTTCACGGCGGACTGAATTGAGGACCATGGGCGGTAGCAAAATCATTCATTTCTGCTGAGATTCCTCCTGGTATAGCTGTAAGGAAGATCCCATGTCAGTCTACCTTCTCGTGGCACAGAGCAGCCCAAGTGTGCTGTCCAGCTGCCCAGAGATGGAAGGTTGAGCAGTGCGCTACCGCCAAACTGGATTTCAACTACCGGATCTTCGACACGCTGAGTTCAAAGGTCATGCAGAGGACTTTGGCATGGTCAAAGTCACAGGTATGGCAGAAAGCTGTTAATTTTTGTCTCTACTCTGAAGGTACCTATAGGGGCCGTGGTGGGAGCGTGAGGGCCTGAAAACATATACTATTACCTGCGATTGCTCCACACCTGGTACAGTGATGATTGCCCCCAGATTCTGTGCCTGTTATGGATTTGCACCCCGGGATTTGTGCCAAAGGTCTCACTACAGTTTCACCATGGTTCCATCCCCTTGCTGCAAAGGCCACACCTGCATTTCAGCTGCTGTGTGAAGGTGTGGCCCGGCACAATGGGAGATGAGTAAGAGCCAATCAGAGGAACCAGTCAAAGGAGGAGGTACAGCCCAGCCTCGCACCCTGAACCTGAAAGCAGCCTCTTCAGTAAGAAACCCGCAGGGGAGGGTCTGCACTTCAACATGCCACACTTCTTATCGCAGGGAGAGCGCAGAGCCAGCGAGGCTGAGCAAACAGCCAGCGCTGCACATATGCCCAGCACATGCACGCATGTCTCCCCTCCACCACAGGCACACCGGAGGGGCCCCCACTGAGGCGGGGGCTGGCCTGGCCCTCATTCCTACTCCGGAGCTCACAGTGCAAAGTGGGGGGGGGGGGGCACTGGAGGAAGAACATGAAATGAAAACAAGAAAAAGAAGATTAAGGAGCTATTCGATGTTATAGTTGGGGGCAGCTCGCCATGCGGATACATCCTGAACCCCCCTCCCCCCTTTCTGTCTGCTCTCCCCACCTTCCTTTTCACCCTCCCCCTCCAATCCTTCCCTCCTCTCTTCCTCCTTCTCCTTTATCCTCTCTCCTTCCCTTCTCTCCCCCACTTTATTTTTTCCCTTCCTGTTTTATCTTCTCGTCGCCATATTATTCAGTTGAAGACTTTCTCGACCGGCTTGTGGGGGAACACAGAGGGTAGGGTCAGGCGGGAGATAGGCTGTAGTAGGGGGGGTTTGCAGACTTGGGGGCTCATAATTGGATCCAGGACCACACAGGCGCCTGGGATTGGTCCGCCCCAGTCCGGGCCGGTGCCAAGAAAATCACCTACCTTCTACTGATGCTCTCTGCCAAGTCGGTCCTGCATCTCCACTTTCGCTGCACGCAACGTGCGCCCTGGGGAGGACAGGAGCCCTACCCACGAATCTTGAAACATGGGTGCTCTGAAGAGGACAGGACCCTGACTGTATGTCACAGAACATGGGAACTCTGAGGAGGATAGGAACCTGACCTGCCAGCAGAAGAACATGGGAACTCTGTTGAGGACAGGAACCTGATCCATGAGCTGCAGAACATTTGAGTTCCAGGGAGGACAGGAGTCCCACCCACAGGACTTGAAACATGGAAGCTCTGAGGAGGACAGAAGCCCGACCTATGGGCCTTGAAACATGGTAGCGCAGGGGAGGATGGCAGCCTGACCACAACCATTGTTCCTGTGCCTGAATGACGTCCGCCCAGTAGCACTCACCCCCATCATCACCAAGTGGTTTTCACTCACTTCAAGTCCAGCGGACGTTCCACACTAATTCCCTACCAATTTGCCTACCGTTCCAACAGGTCAACTGAGGACGCTGTATCCATAGCTCTGCCCTGACCCTTCTGGACAAGAACAACTCAGAATGTCAGAATGTTATTTATTGATTTTAGCTTTGCATTTAATGCAGCCATCCCCACTAACCTGATCAACAAACTCAAGGACCTGAGCATCAACAGCTCCCTCTGCAACTGGACAATTGACTTTCTGACTAACAGACCCCAGTCTGTTCGATTAAACAGCATCACCTCATTCACTCTGACGCTGAACACTGGTGTCCCACAGGCCTCTGTGCTCAGCCCTCTTCTCTAGTCTCTTTTCACCCATGACTGCGTTCCTGTACATGGCTGAAATACCATCATCATATTTGTGGTAGGTGGTAGGAATGGTGGTAGGACTGATAAGTGATAATGATGAATCTGCCTACAAGGAGGAAGTCTAACATCTGGCAGTAAGGTGTACTGACACCAAGCTTGTCCTCAACACCAAGGACACCAAAGAGCTCATTGTGGGTTACCGGAAGAACAAAAGTACATTGACATTAATGGTACTGATTGACCTCTGAGGATCTGTCTTGGTCCCTTAATTCTTCAAGCCTGGATAAAAAGGGGAAGCAGTGCCTTTATTTTTCGAGGAGGCTAAAGAAAGCCTGTCTGTCTCCTCAGGTCCTGGTGAACGACTACAGATGCACTATTGAAAGCATCCTGACCTACTGTATTACGGTATGGATTGGCAGCTGCTCCAAAGATGACAGGGAGGCTCTGCAACGGGTGGTGAAAACTGCCCAACATGTCATCAGCACCCTGCTCCCAGCCATCTCTGACCTCCAATCTATGTGCTGTCTGAGGTGGGCCTGCTGTGTTATTGGAGATTCTTCACACCCCAACCATGGACTGTTTGCTCTCCTCTCGTCAGGAAGATGGTACAGGGGGCAGTATGTGGCCCAGCCTCAGCATGTCTGCGGGTCCTTGAGCAAGGCCCTGGGCGCCCCCAAGAGGTGGCTGCCCTTCACGGACAGCTTGCTCTACAAAGAGCAAGTTGAGGGAGGTGTAAAATCAATAACGTTCAATTAAAAAAAGGAATCTGTAGTCTCATACAAGCAGGTTCAGGAGCAGTTTTTAACATAATACCATCACCATGCTTAGCTCTGAAACCCATCTCAAACTTCATGTTGCAAAAATATGGATTTCATCCTATACACTCCTACATGTAAATATAGGTATAATCCAAGTGAAAATGGTAGATTACCTGGATGCAAATAACATTCTGATGGATAGCCAACATTGATCTAGGAGAGGTAGATCCTGTTTACCGAATCTACTTGAGTGTTTTGAGAAAGCTACAAGTGAAATTGATTACAAAAAGGCCTACGATGTGATCTACTTAGATTTCCAGAAGGCCTTTGATGTTGTCCTCCACAAACAGCTCTTGCTTTAACTCGAAGCTGCCAGGATTTTAGGAACCGTAGCAGCTTGGATCAAAAAATGGTTAACTGACAGGAAGCAGCGAATAGTTATTAGAGGCACAATGTCACAGTGGGCCTGCAGTCATAGTGGGGTACTGCTGGGTTCAATTTTAGGACCACTATCGTTTCTAATTTACATGAATGATATTGACACCAATACATACAGTAAACTGGTTAAATTTGCAGACGACACCAAGGTGGGTGGTGTAGCAGATACTGATCTAGCAGCAGAGAGGCTACAACAGGATCTGGATTTAATTAGCGACTGGGCTGATACCTGCCAGATGAAATTTAACATAAATAAATGTAAGGTGAGGGAGCAGAAATATAAAGTACAGATATATTATGGGTTCCACTGAAATAAAGGTAGCTGATTACGAGAAAGATCTCGGTGTGTATGTTGATGCTTCCATGTCCCACTCTTGCCAGTGTGGTGAAGCAAAAAAAAGGCCAATAGAATGTTGGGTTACATCTCTAGGTGTGTGGAGTTTAAGTCAAGGGAGATGATGCTACAATTATATAATTCCTTGGCAGGTTTGATCACCATACCTTAAGAAGGGCATAGCTGCCTTAGAAAAGGTGCAACGGAGGGCTATGAGAATGATTCCTGGTCTTAGAGGAATGTTAGCTGAGCTGAATCTGTTTAGCCTCGAGCAAAGGAGACTAAGGGGGGACATGATCCAGGTATATAACATTCTAACAGGTCTGAATGCTTAAATACTAGAACTCGTGGCCATAAGTGGAAATTAGCGGGAGAACATTTTATAACGCATTTGAAGAAGCACTTCTTTACACAGCGTATAGTTAGAGTATGGAATAATCTTCCTGCTAGTCTAGCACAAGCTAAAACCCTGGGTTCCTTTAAATCAGAGCTAGATAAGATTTTAGCAACTCTGAGCTATTAGTTAAGTTCTCCCCAAACGAGCTTGATCGGCCGAATGGCCTCCTCTCGTTTGTAAATTTCTCATGTTCTTATTACCTCAGCAACACTTTATTCTACTTTGTAAATTGTAAACGTTGCCTTGCCAGCCATTTTCTTCCAGTCTGTATGCATTTTATGTTTATGGATGACTGTGCCCCAGTGCACAAAGCAAGGTCCGTAGTTACCTAGTCGGGTGAGTTTGGTGTGGTACGACTTGATTGGCCTGTACGGAGTCCTGACCTCAGCGCCATCAAACATCTTTGGGATGAGCTAAAAAGGAGATTGTGAGCCAGGCCTTCACATCCAACATGACCTCACAAATGCTCTTCTGCATGAATGGGCAAAAATTCTCACAGACACACTCCAAAATCTTGTGGAAAGCCTCCCCAGAAGAGTGGCAGCTGTTATAGCTGCGAAGGGGGGACCAACTCCATATTGATGGCCAATGGTTTTAGAACAGAATGTCGTAAAAGTTCCCGTGGGTGTAATGGCTAACTGTCCCAATATTTTTGTCCATGTTGTGTATTTTACTACATATATAATTTACCTTGAGACAATTCAGACTATTTTCACCGAGCACCAAGGCAGCTTCTTTCCTTTGAAAATGGGAAAATTAAGTTCACAAATAAAATTACATATTTATTTAAAATATTTTAAACACATAAAATATATCTCTATAAGTATTTTGTTACATCATGCTTTTTTATTTTCTGGCTAAGTAAATTAAATGAATTTAAATAAATACAAATGCAAAATACTCCAAAGTAATTAAATATACATTTTAAATAGATCTAATTGAGATTCTGCCCATCTGTGCAGGTGGGCAAGCAGAGGAAGTTGAATTGCAGTGCATGCTTTACACATGCTGTTTTGCAAAAGGAGAGGAACAGCAGTGGTGGTCCGACCAGCAGTCCAGCCAAATACCCCCCCCCCCCCCGCCGATTCCGAGCACTTGGTCGTGCTTGAGCCGGAGCCTGGGAGCAGACGATGCAGGTCCCGTGCGCGAGGCGAGGAAGCTCTGAGCCTCCCCGGGCTGGACTGCTGCCAGGCCAAACCCGGTGAACCCAGCCTCTTTTCCCCTTCTTTGCATAAATATGCCTCTCCTTATTTCCTGGCCTGCGTTTGCCAGCATGCTTGCACGTTTGCCAGGCCGTGCTTTGGTTTGTTTGTGCCGCCGCGCTCAGCGCTTGGCACTGGCACTGCGGCTGATAACTTGACGACGTGGGCAGGGATGGATCTGTGTGTGTATGTGTGTGTGTGTGTGTGTGTTGGTTATGTATTTATTACATTGTGGGAACCAAATGTCTCCACACATTGTGATAAAAACCTCATTTTTTCCCTGGTCTGTGATTGTTATCAATAAACTAAAAATCAATAAACTAAAAAAGTCTTGTATTTTGTTTGGTTACTTAAGGTACTTAAGGTTCAAGCTGGGTAGGGGTTAGATGTTAGGATTATTGTTACGCCCAATGAAATGAATGGAGAGTCCCCACTAAGATATGAATACATGGATTCTGTGTGTGTGTGTGTGTGTCTTTGTCTATCAGATCAAAGAGGGTTTGGTCATCATCATCAGCCCCAATCTCTCCCGCTCTCGGTTTCTGGGGGGGCGGGGGGGGGGGAGATGAGGTGTCACTTAAGAGAGCTGAGCCACCTCGGCTCTGATGTCAGCGAGGGCCTCCCCCATCTGTGACATCACAGCACAGCTGGGGATTCCCTCGCCTTTGTCCGCACAGCTGTGTGCCTTGGCGGCTGCTGCGGTAATCATAGTGTACCTGGCAGCCTGAGCCTCTGCCAAGGCCCCCCCCACTTCCCCAAGGAGGGCAGGGCCAAATCACTAATTTCTCGCCCCCCATATAGCCACGCGGCCAAGACTCTGTGCTCGCTGCAAGTGACGTCTGCCCTCACCAAAATGGAGACAGATTAGCTTTTCTTAATCTGTCAAGGAAGGTGGAAGTGGAGATCTGCATGCCCTTCAGGGGGGTGTCTAGCGGGGCCCAAATGTGAGGCTGCACATGACCCAGTCCCCCCCCCCCCCCCCTCCACCCCCCGCACC
>JAODKE010000101.1:27224221-27280017 GCA_026779605.1 Mormyrus hasselquistii | reverse complement strand
TGTAATGTGCAGGTGGTACAATGGTGTGCTTGTGCAGTGGTCGGGGGGGGGGGGGGGGGGGGGGGGCGCCCCGCCGGGCGGGCGGGGCGGGGGGGGGTGGGGGGGGGGGACATTTCAAGCAACAAGCCATTCAATCATAAACACCCGAGGCTGGCAGCTATTGTAAATGCCCATTGAAATAAGGAGGACAATAGTAACATTGAGAGGCTATTAAAGACTGCAGACATCTGCTCTTTAAATGAGGAAGAACATGCTGGTCAGTGGAATACCCAACGCCAGCAAACAGCTGACAGCACTGCTTTTGTCCTCCCTATCCCCGTCTCGTCCTTTCTCTCGGGACCACTATCAATCCAGTCCATCAGTCATGCATTTCAGGGCATGAGGTAAACCCAGTCCATGCCGATCCCGGTTAAGAGCACGCGCCAAACCATGCCTCACACAGCAGGGACTGTCCTCAACCTCCGCCTGCCGGTGGGCCTGACAAAACATCCCGGAGGAAAATGGGTCAGTGCCACCAATGGTGCCCCAGATCACTATCTCCTGTGTGCCGACAGGGTGAGGTAGCAGATCAGTCGCTTCGCGGGTCGGCTGCCTGAACACCTGTGCCACCAGGTCTCACCTCTCCCACGGGACAGCTTTTTAAGCAGCTCCTAAAGCTGTTTCCAAGGAAACTAACCTTCAAATAAGTGCCTGTATTCAGCAAGGCCGTGCTCCTGGAGCCATTCCTCGATTTGTCCCTCCTTCCCTTTCTTCCAGCGCACTTCCCAGAAGAGGATCCACGAGATTGAGCAGAAGGCGAAGGTCAGCAGGAAGCGGCGGTCCATCGGACCATCCTCAGCCTCGGGCTGGGACTCCTCTCAGAGAGCGGAAACAAGCGCCATGTGAAGACTGAGAGCACGGCGGCTTCCCTCCCCTGCCGACCAGGTGCCAGCAACTCCGGCTCCGCGAATGACCTTCAGGGAGGGGGAGGGGGGGAACACAAGAGGCCAGCCTTCTAGTGCACGCCATGTGAAAGTGTATCGAATGTCTCACACACACACACACACCGGGGATCACACAGGCCGTCACAGAAACCCAATGACGTGACACGGCCCACCGGAAAGAGGAGCCGTGCTATGGGAATGGAAGACATCAATATTTATGGTCGTCATGTTGGCCGAGTGGTGCGTAATGGGGCAGGACATGTAATCTGGAGAAATGAAATATACATGCATCACTGCCTGGTCCCCCAGCAAAAAGAGGGGGTGTGAATATTTGCCCTGTAAATGATACACATTGTATCAGTCTCAAAAAGAAACCATTATCATTCATGACTCCTTTCACGACATTGGTGCAAGTGTCTCCCCCTTTTACCTCGCGATACTGCTCGGCTGCAGCAATGTACACCACCAATGCTAGAGGTTTCTCACGTTACCCGGCGGAGGGAGTGTCTGTGTTATCTTGTGAAGGAAGTAGCGCTTGCAGTCATAATTCACATCTACTACCTGTCCCTTGCAACATCTGTAGAGGTAAGACATGCGGCGCAGCTGCAGTGATTTGCATATGTCCTCTTGCTGCGAGACAACTACTGTTGGACCACGGTGGGCAGGAATCCACAGGCTGAACGTACGCGAAACCGAGATCGTTGTGGGTAGAGTATTCTAAGGAACTTAGAACCCAGAACACAGGACACACCCCCCCATGTACCCAGCCCACTTCAACATCGCGCCGACGCCCGCGTATGGAAAACGCAGGATATACACACAACTCGCGTTGAAATCGCGTTTTGTAAGTGACCCGTTTAAAGCCATATCATAATGCCGTTGGCACATCAAATCAAAGCACATCTTTCACTGTATCTATCGGCTAAACCTCACAGATACCCCATACATCTGTCCCTAAACAGTTATCGGTGTGTTAACGAAAGTAAAAATATGACAATATCCAGCGAACTTACAAGCTAAAGATTTCCCTGGAAACGACCATGGGAAAGAGTAGTTGTCTACGTAAAGAAAATTAAAATAAAAAACAAAAACATAAAGAATCCGCACAGAAGTTAGTGATCACTAATACCGAGTGGTTACCTATTGGTTTCTACCTTAGCTAACAAACGTATAATAAACTGAAATCAGCCTGCTTACGGTAATTAGTAAAGCCACGATACTTGTTATAGCTGCAGATAAAACACGCGAGAATCTTCTTACACCCTTGGAAACCGCTGCTTTTCAATCACCCTATATCGTTGACAGGTTATTCAATGTGTAAATAGACACTACTTGTATCTTCAGAGTACTTACGAACAGCTCACCGGAAGGGACGCAGTGCACGCAAAATACCGCGCGAAATGATGAGGTCATCCTGCGGCGATCGCGGCAACTGCTAATGACGCCATAAATTGCTGTACTGAGAATTCGCACGCGGACATCAGCAAAAGGGAGGCTGTTTGACTGAAAAAAAACCCACCATGGTTGGTATTAATGTTGCGTAGCTAGTTATTTAAATATAAGCAGAGGATAGTGTTAGGAATTGATCGAATAAAGTTTTCTTTTCGCAGTAAGCTGGAAAAAAATGACCGCTGCCTGCTGACATCAGTCAGAAGGATTGACTTGTAGAAATATTAACTGATGTGAATGTCAACAATATTTAACTCCTGTTTTGTTTTAGGGTATTTGTGTATGTGATTAGAATTGAGATATTTCGTCAAGTGTTCATAAACTTTGTTTGATTATAATCTTAACTGTTTCCTTTCGGTTTAAAGGGTAAACAGAAGACAAAAAAGTACGCAGTGATGAAAAGAATGATTAGTTTAAAGGATCACAGGATGTAAGTTTCTTATTTATAATTAATACTACCAATAATAACATTTACAATGGTTCAGGGGGTAGCATTTTTGCCTTATAAGAATGTCGATACCGCCCTTTGTGTGGAATTTGCGTGTGGCATGCGAGGATCATTTCACTCTCTCTAGGTCGTCACTCTAAAAAGCCTTAAATTTTACATTTACATTCATCAACCATAAGACTGTCAAAAATACTGTAGTACGTAGACTTGCAGCATCCTGATAGAACCTTAATTTGCTATAATTGTGTCTAATGTTGTTCCCAAGAAAACCACAAGATCGTGCAAAAGAAAAGGTGAAGAAGAAGAAAGACCCCTCAGCCCTAAAAGAGACAAACGTGTAAGTGAAGCTAAATAAATTAGAAATAGTAGCTTCAGTAGTTGTACTTGGATGGAGTTTATTGATGTTATATTGTTCAGTTACATGAATTTGAAATCAGATTTTTATGTGGCTCATCCCAAACCTTTCATTCTGTGTCTAGGACACAGTACCCATCATGTCTGTTCTTCCAGTACAACACACAGCTGGGTCCCCCCTACCACATCTTGGTCGACACTAATTTCATCAATTTTTCAATTAAGGCCAAACTCGACATAGTGCAATCCATGATGGACTGTCTCTATGCCAAGTGTAAGTGTTTCACACTTAGGGACTGAACTGCAGTCATTTTATAGCTCTAATAAGGTAGTACATGTTGAAATCGAATATTGTTTCTGTCTGAATTTCTGTTCCAAGGCATCCCCTACATCACAGACTGTGTCATGGCTGAAATCGAGAAACTGGGGATGAAGTACCGAGTCGCTCTAAGGTGGGTAAAGTGCGAAAAAGGACACGTGGATTTTTGGACCCCAGTACTTCATTCAGCGATAAGTAGATGTGAAATGTACTATGTAAAATATGTATGTTTAATAATATGAAATTGACATGCCTCCTTTGCAGGATCGCTAAGGATCCTCGCTTTGAGAGACTACCCTGCTCACACAGTGGAACATATGCTGACGACTGTTTAGTCCAGAGGGTCACACAGGTAAAACTGCACAGAGAACCTGGTATTTAGGTAGGGATGCACCGATACCGTTACTAGTATTGATATGAAGTCCGATCCAAATCCAAAGCATAGAGGACAGCAAACTGCTCAACTAAACCATTAAGAAGAGGTACGAAATAAGTTTCATACAACAGTATTTATCTAATTGAATATCTAAAAACTGAAGATAAGAAACAGTATGATGAAATGGCCACCAGCATCAACACTCTTGAACAATCAAACCTGCAGCACAGAGAAAGAAATCGGCAAATGATAAACCTCACGCAGTGAAAATTACAGAAACTCAGTATTGATCAGGCACAATGTTGCAGTGGTAATATTTTCTGAGGCGGTGCACGGTATAAAATATTTGTGAACCACTGCTTTAGGAGTCAAAGAGTGACATTTCTAAATCATAATTAACAGCAACTGATCCATCATATTCCACAGAGCCTAAAAAGCGATGATCGGCACGGGTATGATCCGCTCCCCACCCTCCAGTTGACAAGCCTTAATGCCGGCTCTTTAGTAGATAGTCTGTATATTGTTTCTTCTTTGTAAGGCGTTCACATTTTTTTTTTCTTTTTTTCTAGTTTAATAATGAACCTTGTTTGGTGATGTGGTGGTGGTGGGAATTGCAATATTATCATTTTCCAAGTACTTTTAAGTTAAACTACCACACATCATTTTTTAGATATTACACAACCATTTTGGTGTTGGTGAATACCACAAAGCAAGCATCAGTACTCGTACTCGGTCTGAGAAAATGGTATCGGTACATCCCTAACTGAAGCCATATTAAACATATAGTGTCTGTAACATATGTTGTCTGTAAAGTGATAAATCAGTTACCTAACAAATAACCGTGGTACTCGCTCTACACTTAAACAGCACAAGTGTTACATTTTGGCCACGGTGGACAGAGATCTGAAGAGAAGGATCAGGAAGATCCCAGGAGTTCCAATCATGTACATCTCCAACCACAGGTGAGAATTCCATCAATAACTAGCCATTCCTGCCTTTAATTTGCAGAGCTTGCACCTCCCCCCCCCCTAAATTTCAGAAACCCTGTGAATTAATCAGATGTTAATGCTTTCTCAAATACCATTATGTGAATCTGCACCAGATACCCTCTGACCAAGGACCTTGTCTATTGCTCCTAACCTGACATAATTTAACACTGGCCTGAAATTCTCACAGCTTGGATCAAGATATCCTGACATTTTGGAAAATCTTCTACTGGACACCCCCTAATTTTGATTTGCATTTTTTTTTTGTTATGTAGGTATAACATTGAAAGGATGCCAGATGATTATGGTGCTCCAAGGTTTTAACCCTGGATAAGGATGGACATGGAGCAGGTCATCTACTTACATGGAGCTGGTCTCGGGATCATTGTACTACTTTGGATGCAAACTTCTCTTTTTTACAGCATAATGTAAAGATCTATTATTTTGGGTTACAAGATTGACCTGCTAATATAAGTGGATCTTGAAATCAGTTTTCTAAAATTCATTGACTTGGTTTTAATATGCAGTTTGTTTATGAAAATCTAATGGCATTCCTTTGGTCTCAAAGTACACAAACTTTATTTTCTGGACACGAACAATGTTGTATTTGGATCAGATATACAATGCAATTCACTGTACAAGTATTGTATTAAAGTTGTTTTTCCGCAACTCTTATGCTTTTATTTTTTTGTCTTAATTTTTTGCCTTTAGATAAAAAAAGAAGGCAAAGTAATGTATCGCTTTTGGGTTCTGAGAAAATGAATTAATGGTCAGAAGCTGAGTGTGTAACCGGTAAAATCGCGCCGAGGTGTCGGTACGCGACCACCCAGCGGCGCGGCGAGGGTTTTCCGGGCGACAAGCCGGCGCGCATGCGCTGAACGAGGCCGTCTGGGCGTGTCCGAGCGGCGCTCGGTGTGACAGGAGCGTGGGGTAGTTTGCATGCAACCTCCGCGGGACTGCGGTGTAAGTCAAAAATTGGCGTGGATAAAAGCATGCTACTGCAGGATGGATAACGGTGGAATACTGAGGGCCAGGCCGAACATCGGGCCGCACTGGTCGATTTAGAAATAGCGCATGACGCCTTGATCGTGGGCTATATGACCTCCGGTCTAAATGCAACTGATCTGTAACGGTGTTTTCCTCCAGGCGATGATGCATCCCTTTATGCTTCTAGTCGCCGTGCTATGATGCTTCATGTGTCAGCTGTAGTTTTTAATTATTTCGAGTCGTTTGTACACGTTGCTGTATCGATCCGCAATACTGATCGCCGGCTCGCCAGCTTTAACGTCCGTGAAGATTTTACACTTGGAGATTGATTCAGCGCATTGTCTTAGTTCTGTGAACTGTGACAGATTTCTGCAGGAAACGTGCGGGAAATAGGCACTTTTTATACGGCTTAACTTGAGTGTTTTTTCCTGTGTCATTTCGTGTGAAACTGTAGGCATCGATTTTGTTACTTATTAGTGGTTACATTTTCTAAGGGTATTTTAAAATCAAATTACTCTTCCTTTACTTGACTAGGCGTTCCCTATGATGTTAAGAAATAGTACAGCGACAAAGCATACCCATTCAGGAGTAATTGTATTATTATTTTATGTAACAAGTAGTAATTGTTAAAAAGTATTTTGCTATTTCAAGAACGTGCTCTGAATGTATTATGTAAATATCAGTTGATCTGAATTACTGTGGTTTTGGCGACTAGGAAAACATTGTGCTGCATCCGTGGTAAATCGAAAACACTGACTATACATACATAAATACACCTGTGAAGTTGGGCTGTGCCCATTGTCGCTGGAGTTGCCGGATGCCACTCACCTGTTGTGGCAGTGCTTGCTTCTGAGAGCCTGTTTCGGGACGGAGACAGGCGGACAGGGAGTGCCGCCATGCCAGGGGACAGGACCAGGGCCGCGGCAGGCGTGCAGCGGAATGCCATCTGCGGCGAAGGGGAGGCGCAGAGAGACGGGGAGCCAGAGGATGAGGGTGATGAGGATCTGCGGGACGGAGGGGTCCCCTTCTATGTGAACCGCGGCGGCCTGCCTGTTAACGAGGAGACGTGGGAGCGCATGTGGCAGCACGTGGCCCGGATTCACCCTGAGGGGGACGCTGTAGCAAGGAGGATCAGGGGAGCCACCGACCTGCCTAAGGTAAGGATGGTCCTAGCTGACCCCTGGGGAACTGCGGCATCAGGTTCGGGATGGGGGCAGGCTGCTGTACCTTTGAGAAAACACCTGAATCAATAGTAAACATCTACATCCATTAAGTGGTGTAAAAATGCTAAACTTTTAAACTCTTGAGCAAAGACCATGTGACACTACAGTAATAATGGTGGAATTATTCCTGGTGACTGGTTATCGCCTGAGTCTCAGCGTGATGAAGAGGATGGTGCTGTGCCTTCATCACGCATGATGTGTTCACGCTTAAAGTACACCATAAGGGTGCAGATTTCACACTCTCAGTGAATTTACAGCAATGAAACACAAGAGAAACACTTTCCAGTCTGAGGAACAGGGACAAAGACAGAACCCTTCCTCTGAATTTCCCGTGTGACTTTTAGTCTCGCTTATCTGGATATTTATGGACTGAGGGTAAGATTAGCCAACAGGTAGCATTACTATCTGAGGATAAGGACTCAAAACCTGCGTTGAAAAGTTTAATGCCTTGAACAAGGTGCTAATCTTAAATTGCTCCATTAAACTATACTGATCTATATTTATTGTATTTTATTATGTCTGCATTGCTATTTTTATATTGTATTGCGTGTATCAATTTTGCTAGCTGTCTGGTTGTCAGAACAGTAACCAGGTTTCAAATCCCCAATGACATGTGTCTGTGCTTAGTGACTTGGTAACAGACATGTAGGCTGTGTAACCTGAGTTTTAATGATCTGAAGCCAAGGGCCAGTGTCACTTACTGTGACTGTTAACGTTACTCAGCAGACCTACCCCCACCAGCCGCCAGAGGAGCCTCCACACATCTACAGATTCAACAACTGGGATTGACGGGGAGGGGGGGGTGGAAAATGGCGTCTCTGTCCTCCGAGGGGACTCCACTCTCTACTTAATCGAAGGCTTTCAAAGCTTGTGGGGAGTTTTGGGGTCACGTCGTGCTGCAGGGAGGACGTGGAAGTCTGGACAACGGGGCATTCTCAGTCTGCCTTGAATGCGTGAATTGTGCGACACCCCCCACCCCCCCACAGCTGCCTCTTTCTCCCTCTGCCCGTCAGATTCCAACACCGAGCGTGCCTACGTACCAGCCAGCCGCCAGCGTCCCACAGCGACTGGACGCCATACAGAGATACATCAGGGACTTGCAGTATCCTTTCTTCCTGCTTTCCCATGAGGCCTCTCTGTTTCCTGGATGAGTCAGCTGATGGTCTAAAAGGGGAAGCCTCTGAAAAATAAAAATAAAGGTCCCTTAAGGCAATGGGAGCAATTTCAGATATTCACATAACGCCAAATGGGTTCTGCTTTCTGGCTTTGAATTACTTGGGTCAATGTTCTGTCATGATAGATGAGTTTTCAGTACATTCCTATTACAAAATATGCAAGATATACACTACCAGTGAAAAGTTTTTGCACCCCGAGATTTTCTGCTTTGCATGTTACTCACTTAACATTTACTGAAGTACACTCAATATAACATATAATTTTACAGTATATTCACCATTTGAGTACCTTTATTATCAAGAAAATGTGATTTGTTTGATTCGTCAAAGTAACTTCCTCTAGCAGTTACAACAGCAGAAAATATTTGAGGCATTCTTTCTACAAGGGACGTTAAACTGCTCTGTTTCATGGCATGAAAGTTAACTAGCACATTTATAGTTAAAGTACAGCCTAGAATTTGGCTATACCATCACCACACAACCAGTTAATAAGATGTCAGACATACACTTACTTCCTCTTTCAATATTATAATGGAAACTTGTTTTATTTGACTTATATTTACATTTATAGTTGTTCATTCAATTTCCCAATGCTTAACTAGAATACAAAATTGTGAAATTAATGGAAAAGGGTGAAAAACCTGTGTTGTGCAAAAACTTTTGCCTGGTATTGTATACATGATATACATAAACCTTTGTAAATTGTGTGAACAAGTCAGCTAATGTTTAACAGGAGTGAAGACTTCCCCACATTTACACCGAACCCTGTTTCATATGTCAAGGTAGCAATTGAGGAAAATATTAATATCGGCCATCAAACAAGACTGCTAATTGAAAATAACAGTGCAAACTTGGGTCCACCGTAAGGAGGAATTTCCCAAGGGGCATAAATTTAGAAAAGCAGAAGTATCGGATGCTGATCCATGGTGTTTTTTAGCATCATGAGGTCATTGGTGTTTTAGAGAAACTCTGAGCCTCTATCTCAGGCCCCTGTGTGGATGCACAAATAATTCCCTGGGAGAGGGATGCGACTTGGAAAGTACCACTGTCACGTGATTGAATTCTGTTGTGCACACTTAACTGTGACTTACAGGTACAATCACACCGGGACACAGTTTTTCGAAATAAAGAAGAGCAGGCCTCTTACTGCGTAGGTACCACGCTGTCTTTGCCTCCCGAACCGGCCTCCCAAAAGATCCGCGGCTACTGCGGGAGGTCCGCCCAGGGGCTTGTTCAGAAAAATACATGAATAAATGCTGGCCTTGGAAGGTTAAGATTAGCAACACATTCCCTGCTCGCCAGTAAAGCATTTCCTGTAGTGTTTCCGGTGAGAACTTTGCCAGGATGTGGGGGGTGGTGGTGAAGGGAGATTTAAGGGGTCAGGGATGTTTAAGGTTTGGCTTGATACCATGTTGCCGATTAAGTCCGGCAGCAAAGCATCCTCAGTCATGACCTCATTAATGGAACAATCATGTTTTCAAGGTTAGGCAGGCTTCCATGTCACTGGGATGAAAAACTGGTTCTGCTTTAAGAGTTTTGTGTGAAACTGGACTTTCTACAGCTCACATATGACATTTATACAGCTGACACATTAGTATAAACTCAGTGTAACAAACCCACATCTTTTGCTCATGGGAATTTTAATTACACAAAAATGCTCTGAGGACAGAATTAAAAATAATTGTTTCAGAGTGACAACTAAGCAGATTGTAAAAGGAGGTGGGGCCAACCAATCAGATGTTTTGACCCCACCTACTCTAGTTGCTTAGGCCCACCTGCTCTACAATCTGATTGGTTATCTCTCTTCACCAATCATTTTTCTTTCTGCCCTCAGAACAATTTTCTTTAAGTAAAACTCCCACAAGCTTATCTTTTAGCCACAGAGCTGATGCTAGGCTAGGCTAGGCTATGATGTTTGTTAGATTAGGTATACTGTATTAAAATGCATTTTTGTCTAACACAGTGGTTTTCAACCTGTGGTATTGCAGGGGGCCGCCAATTATTATTAATAGAAATTGTAATATTGTTAATATAATAAAAAATGTCTAGTCAAAATCAAATAAATCATAATTTGATATATAATTAAATAATGAGAAATTAAATAATAAACTTAGTACGTAGTTAACCCAACACAAAAAGCGGGATCGTTTAAATTCTTTTGCAGTGAGCCGCGGAAACATATGTGTTTGGCTGTGTGGGCCGTGAGTTAAAAAAGGTTGGGAACCACTGGTCTAACAATATTATCGCCTCACGATAAGTTAATTGAAATGCAACCCATCATAACCCGGGGAGCATCTATATACCAAGGTTGGTACATGGTCAAATATCTGTATGAAATATGAAGTATTTATGTGCTGTATTGTATTCATGGTTTTACTACATTGTGTATTGTAATGCTGTAATATTTTATATGTCAAAGATTATTGGTCCAGAGCTAGAGTGACAGTGTGGTCTGAACAATCCCGTCTCCCATACAGGTTAATGGACATTGCCAAGGAGATGATTCGGGAGTCGCTGCCAATCAAGTGTCTGGAGGCGGTGATCCTTGGAATGTATCCATCACATTGGGCCTTTTGCTTGGGTGCCCGTGCCAATGTTGCTGTGGTATCTCTCAAGTGGAGTCAGGCTCGGTTAATTTATACATCATTTTCACTATATACCCACCCCTTCCCCCCCTTTCCTAAAGGAGTCCCAGGCCTATAACGCAACTGAACTATTCCCCACCCACGTGGGGTAATGTACCAGGATGGCTTGAACTGCGTAGTGGTAAAGAGTAGGTGACTGAACGTGATTTGGCCATTCTGTCCCCACCACGCCGTTCGGCTGCCAAGCCTCTCCAAAAGGCCTTCCATCTGGACAGGAAGCAGGTACCAGGTCTGCCGGATTCGGCTCCATGTGAGGCTAGTGAGTGGAGAGCAGGAAGCCAGCCTTGAAGAAGAAGTCTGGCTTTGTCCAGACAACAAACACATGGCAGCAGGGCATGAGGCGAAGGCAGAGCCGCCAAAGCAGCTCAGCTCATAAATAAGCCTTTGTTGCTTAAAAGGTCCGATTGGCCCGTTCGCTTGGTTCCCCTCACTTATATTAGGGATTCACCAAGAGCTGTGGAACTAGACAATGCTGACCTTATTGGGACCATTTAGCACTTTACATTCATAGTGTATCTGTAAATTACAGAGTTGCAGCACAGAGTTCCAGAATGCAATGCAACAACTGTAAAGCACCTTCTAAGTGATAAAACAGATTTACGACCAGTCAGAATGGCAGCTGTGATTAAATAGTGAAGGAGGATATTGGTGTAGATATTTCCAGCCAGAGACTTGCTTTGAATACAAAGAGAATATATTATTTTCTACTTGGACTAAGAAATTGCAGTAATTCAGCGCTACATGCATTTCCCCTTTACTGCTTTTTTAGGGGACAAAACACCTCAACAAGGTGTCGAGACAGAGAGCCAGTTGTAGGGCCTTCAGGAGTAATTGAACTTTATTGATCCCCAGAGGTCAACATTGTATCGCTAGTTTTTGCACCGGGGCCTGAATTTGAAATTAATTTGTGCTCCTTATCTTACTATGTTCAAGGCCGAGAAGGATTAGAGCAGGGGTGGGCAATCTTATCCGCAAAGAGCCCCCGTGTATGCAGGTCTTTGGGATAACTTGTAGGTCAGCTGTTCAAACCCAGGTGTGAGGACCCTTCAGTCAATCAGTCGTCTAATCAGTAATCTAATTAGGGAGTTGCAGCGAAAACCCATATACACTGTGGCCCTTTCTGGGTAAGATTGCCCACCTCTGGATTAAAGGAACAAAAGTGGGTTGCATATCAAAAGCTGCATATCAATTTGTGGCTCAGACACCCCTAGTTTACAGCAATAGAATTATTGGAGTCTCTGCACTTCAGCTTTGTTAATGAACTCAGCTCAGTTTCTCTTTTCTTCCACAACATAGGCAGCCCCAGGGTTAAGAACATCCGACTTACAAACGACTCACACTTATATTATAATAATGATTATTTTTATTATTAAATATTAAAAATTCAGGTTAAATACAATTGGTCATAATAACGAACACATACACCATTTCGTGAAAACACTGCACAGCTTCAGTAGTTCGTCAGCTCGACATTGAGTACAGTACCATATTAGTTCCTTTTATTATTACTGTATAATTAGTATTGTTATTATTGTATATCATATTATTATTTTTCCAACTCAACTACAAATTACAGGCAACGTAACCTGTATTTAAAAAGCAATGCCTGCCAAGGATGCTTGACTCTGGCAGTAACGGAAGTCTGTCACATACACACACACACACTCAAACATATATATATATTATAATGTGAGTGTGCCTTCCTTGACCCCGCCTTCTGCAGTTACCTCACCAATAGCATGCCTGGGGTGGAGCGCTTCCCCCTCAGCTTTAAGACACAGTTCTCAGGGAACCACTTCCGGCACATCGTGCTGGGCATGCACAGCGGGGGGCGGTTTGGAGCGCTGGGCATCAGCCGGCGGGAGGATCTCATGTACAAGCCGCTGGAGTACCGCACACTGGCCGACTTGGTGCAGGAGTTCGAGAGCGCCTACCACCGCTACTGGCACACCATACGCAAGGTGAAGATAGGTCAGTATGTGTCACATGACCCCCACACCGTGGAGCAGATTGAGTGGAAGCACTCCGTCCTGGATATGGATAAGCTGTCCAAGGAAGAGCTCCGGCGCGAGCTGGAGAGGCACGCCCGCGACATGCGGCTCAAGGTAACACAGCTGTGAGCGTGGAGTGTTTTATTAGCGGGGAGGACTCGCAGGAATGGAGGTGGGGAGGGTGTCTGCTCAGACCACCAGGGATACATTGGACTAAATGCTTGGGAGTCAGTGCAGGCAAGAGCGCAGCTTTTGTTGGAGTTGAAGACTCCACTCTGTAATTTACACCTATGAGTACAGGTGGTACATTCCAACCACAACCTTTAAAAGTGAAGTTATTTTAGAGGGTTCTCTTACCAAGGTAACTGCTTTGACTGATGCAACAGCTAGTTTCTGGATCATACCCAAAGCATTTATTGACAACTTAATTATTTATATCTAACCTGTTGTCAGACATTAAATATGCAAAAGATATTCAGATTACATGTCAACTACTCTTTGTAGAATTACAAATCATATTGTACAATAATATACCGTAACAAAACATTGTTAACACTTTTATTCATAATTGACATATTTGAAACACATTACGATCTACATACTGTATTATTACTCAATGAGCAGGATATCCGAAAAGAAAACAGTTGGAAAAAGATGCGATTGGCTGGAAACTCGTGTGCTGCCAGGTGTCGTTCCAAAGATGTAATCTCTCCCCTGCCGGTAATAACTGGAACCTATCTATAAATATCCAGGAGCTTCACTGATGTTTGGTATTAGTTCTAAATAGCATCATTTACCACAAGTGACACCAGATTGGTTTCACTGATGATCATTAGCACGCCACAAGCCCCAAAAGCTTTGACACTAGAGCTTCAGAGCAGTCATTCTGGACCTGGCTGCAATTCTGACCCGAAGATACTGATGGCCACTTTTCCACATTAAGAGACAAAATAGCATAAAATGAAACTTGGACACGCCTGGGCTGTTACGGTTCTGATTCGTACAGAAAGAGTTTTACAGAGAGCTGACAGACCCTCTACACAGACCAGATGCCTCCCCAACATTAAAAACATTTTTTTACCTACTCATTAGCAGACTTGGTAATATCAACAGGGAATCGATTGTTTAAAAATTATAACTCTGAAGCAGTGATCGTTACAGACATGACTTAACTGATGCACGTGTTCCATGTGTTTGATAAGCACGGGTCGGGCTGCTCTGAACAGCACCACGTCCACCGTATATCAGCGATAACTGACGATTCGTAGAGTCGTGACTGCACTGCCCTGTCATGGACCACAATGGCTTCAAAAGCTTTAAATATCAGTTACCCCCCGATTCACTGACTCTGAAAAAGCCATCTAGAGGAGCAGTACAGGTGCTGTCCACAAAATAAACATTAAAATTCTCTTCATTAATAGTGCTACGTTCGCCATGCCAAAGACGTTTTTAGCCTGTCGTAGCGCCACCCAGGCACCTAGTTGCTCTTTCCACACAGTCTCATGTCTGCCACCTTCTCCATTCCAGATCACCAAGGCCGTCCCGTCCTCACCGACAAAAGACAGGAAGAGAGATGTGGGCTCCCCTCAGCGGGGCCCCGGAAGCCCCCTGCGAAGGAACAGCCGCAGCGAGAGACGGTATGTGTAGGTGTCATGGGTTCTATTGGTGCCAATGATCATCTTTGCGGTGCAACAGGATGTAACATGTCCCTGCAGCTTGGTTACTTCACCCAGGATTTACGGTTATCAGCAGTTCATCGGAAATCCTCTCAAAGGGCTGTCCAGATTAATTATTTGTTGCTTGACAAATTTCAGTTGACAAGTGCGGCATACTGCTCATCTTCTGTGATAACCATAGTAATGGATGCAGCTTAGCCATTCAATACGATGTTCAACTTTGGTGGGGCAAAAAGTTGCAGACTGGCTTTCCGTCTTCCATTTGTTATGCCTTTTGGAACTTGTGTTTGTGTGCAGACCGTCAGGTGAAAAGAAGTCGATTGACCAGAAGCCCCCTGCTGATGTTAATGGCTACCAGATTCGTGTATGAGGAGGGGTAGCCCCAGTCTCTCTGCTGTCTCCAGAGGCTGGGAAGACTGCAGAAGAGAGAACAAACTGGAAGCCACTCAAACTCGTGTGTCTCTGTGCCACCAGCACCCCCCTACACAACAGGGGAGATAATACCATTTCAAGTTGAATATTTGGCTTTATAAGACAGACTTGTTAAAGCACCAGTTATGTTTTTCTTTTAGTTCCATCACCTTTCACATATTTTGATTACTTGATGTGAACTTTTGGATAATTGTTTTGGAACTGAAGTGTTCAATCAGTCAGCGTTTCAACTATTCTTGCAGTCTGTAAAGTGCACATCTTTGTGTCACTCTTGATGTATATAAATGCAAATAATCTTTAGCTCTGCTGGACAGTAACCAGGCTTTTGTAGAAACTAGTTTTCAAGCCAAGTCTTTGGTGCCTTTGATTTAAAACTCAATGGGTAGTGAGCAAAACATGCATGTGCAAGCCAGGACACTCAGACATGCTTGCGGAAAGCTAAAGTACAGACTTTAGTGATTTGTAGGGACTAATCACTTTAGAACATGCACACCTCAAGATGTGTGGGAAGGATTCAGCAGGACACACCGTCGGTGCTCATAACTAGTCCTACAGGTCAGGACAGAACAATCTTGATACAGTCCCACTATGGGGAATTCCACACCCTATTGAGGCTGTTTAACACATAGGTAGCATCACAGCGACACCATGTGGCTGGTTTCTTACCTGCATCCCAAGTACTGAATGTATAGGACACATATCTGGAATTTAGAGTTTAGTCCCAATCAGTCCCCCACCGTGGCTCTCCATTTATCCTTGGGCCTTTTGCTTTATGAAGGATCTGTGATGAATTTAATTCTCATTGAGACAGAAAAACCAGCTCTTTGTTCAAAAGGATAAGGTCCATGTCATATAGATGTTCTCTAGAACATCATCCTCCTCCGGTAGACTGTACTTCATGGGTATTGTTGAGTTCCAGGAGCATGTATGGAAAAAGCTTTTCTGTAAAATGTTTCTTTGGAAAGGGGTGTGTTTATTACCTGTGTCTTAAAGGCAACTTCAAGCAGTGATCTAGTACTTCTCAGTATTTACCTAGGTTTGTCAGGTCTTAAGGTGCAAAACAGTTCTTTGTTTACAATGTTTATGTCTGTATTTTTTTAACACACAGCACAGGGATCCTGCTGCTGTTTAACACATTATTATACATAGTGAGGCCTTGCAGACATTTACACCGACTAAGAAAGGAAGGTTAGATGCGGTTACAGTTATTGAGATCTGTTTACTACACAAATGCAGCCAGTTTTCTGGAAGATCCACTCAGTCATGCCAGTCAGCCCAAGTTTTATACAAATAGGGGCAAAATTACATTGTATTTAGCTGCTTCATCATCCAATGAAAAGCTTTCTTGGTGACTGGGGAGCTTCTCTTCAACCAAAGCATTTTTCTGGAATGTAGATGAGTGTCTTCTTTTTAATGCCCCATTCCATTTAAGCAGAAGAAGCAGATCTCAGGCTCAGCACCCAGAGAGACTTTCTGTACAAGCAGGTGTCTGTTTTACGCCCAGAACAAATAACTGGGCAGAGGTCAAGTGATCAGGTGTCCTGAATTAATTTCGACCCTCTTCTTTGGGCATCAACTTGAGCCCCGTTCTCTGGGTCCTGAGATATATCTAGCTCCATTTTCTGGGACAGAGGAAAAAGTTGTGGTACTTCGATGCCATGTGGCCCTGATGTTGACATTCGCTTCCATTCGTGCTTTGTGGCAAATTGCTAATCCTGCTTTACTATGGACGGAGAGGAAAAACAGACTTTTGGTCTTACTGGCAAACTATCGAAACACAAGGATGCAGCGTTTAATTGTTGAGTTTGAGACACAGCTTTCAGAAACCAGATGGCAGGTGTGTGGTTTTTATACACCATGCTATTACTTCTTTCTGAGTCAAAAAAAATGTTACATGGAAGTACACAGTAATGAAGCAGTCACATGTTCTTAGAGAATACTGTGAGATCACCAGTACTATTCTTTCAGTCAAACAGTAATAAAAATGACCTTTTCTATGTTTCACAGTTGACTCCTGACTTATTTTACATAACCACTTGTCCAATGTTGTGTTGAGGTAAGGCTGGAAGCTTGTCCTCAGCAAGGATGGGGAACAGGGCATGGGAGACCTTGGACAGGAGGCCAGCCTATTACTGGGCTCACTCAAAGAGAGTGGGTTGTGGTAGGACGCCAGTTGCTGAAATGCAAATCCTGTATCTCCAATATCCAGAGTCTGTGTGTGTGTGTGTGTGTGTTTGGATAGATCACATTTGAGGATCAAACTGTCCCCAAAGTGTAGTAATACCTGAAATTTCCCTGCTTTTGGGGACATCTTTTGAGGTCCCTATTTGGATAACCTCAGTTTTATAAAAATCTGTGAATGCAATCAAAAAAGTAAAAAAGTCTTGTATTTGGGTTGGTTACTTATGGTTACAGTTAGGGATGGGTAGAGGTTAAGGGTTTTTCCCATAGAAATGAATGGATGGCCCCTATATAGATAGGAAGACCAACTGTGTGTGTGTGTGTGTGTGTGTGTGTGTGTGCATACAGCTGATGAATGGACAGGATGACCCTTTTTTCTCCCATTGACACCCCCCTCCCCAGGCCCTCAGCCTGTTCTGGAGCCTGTGATCTCACATAGGCAGCTTCTGAGTTGACCACTCCCCCCCCGAGACAGGCCCCGCCCTCCCCCTCACTCTCCTCACACTGAGCCGGGGCTGGAATTTTCCACTCAGGGGCGGCCTGACGGGCTAACGTCGCGGCCAGCTGTGCGGCACATGCGAGCAGGACGCACTCGCTGGCTCACTCACACACGCATTAACACTCCTGCTGCCGACACGCACACGCGTGCCCACATACACGGCACCGTTAACGGATCCTTGCAGGCCTCTGTTCAAACAGCCCCCCCTGCCCTGATTCTTCCTGCCAGTGAGCCTCTTAGTTTCATTCCTGAGTTAAAAACAAGTAGGGAATAAAAAAAAAACAACCTTGCTCACCCCATCCACAGAATTTTGCAAAATAACCACACATGCGAAGACACTCAGATTTCAAGTACGAGGCTTTTAAACACTTCTGATATACGCATGTGTTTACATCTGAAGTCTGTTTCAGTGCAGAAATAGGTGAATCCTGATGCACAGACATCATGCCTGAAGCGGCTGGGATCCAGTGGGGCCCCCTAGGAAAATGCCCCATCTCGGTCACATTTGGCCACACACAACTCCGCCCGATGGCTGACACCCTGACGACGGCGCTCACTTGTGCACACGCTCGCATATCCACATAGGCTTTAAAAAAATAGGAGCGAGAGGGAAAAAAAAAAGGGTTACGTAAGCAGTCACCCAGCCTCTCCCCTGCTATGTCCTTGATTCCACTCGAGCAGGTCAGGCGAGGACAGAGAGGGAAAGCTGGGGCTTTACAGAGGACACGCCCCCCTCCACGGATCCCTTTCAGAACTCAAATGACGAACGCGGCGCTGGGAATAATGGCTCTGGCTCTCTGGCAGGACAAAGTGGGACAGGGGTTTTGGATTTGCAGAGGGGGGCACATAGTATTGGGTTTAAGGTAGGTATGAGGGGGTGCAGGCGGGAGGGGGGGGGGACTTTGCTTTCAGCTGGACATGATCTGTGTGAGGGACTCTGAGGAGGACAGGAAGGAAAGAAGCAAAACCTGAGGAGCACAGTTAAAGCAGAACAGACAGCTTGAGTGTTACAATTGCGCTTAATTGCAAATCAAAGAGATAAGTGGACATTAAATGCGCCCATATTAAACGGCTTTAATCCAATTATTGCCCTTGTAAGTGTGCAATGATAATTAAAGAAACAGAATCTTGACAGCACTTACTGGTTAATGCTACAGATGCAGATGTACTCCCAGAATGAAAGTGAATAAGGTTCAGAGCAACAGTATTTTCAAAGAACATGGTTCAAAGGCCCAGGAGCAGGCAAGCGCCCGGAGGCAGTGAAGCAGGGGATTGTGGGTATGTTCTGGGGAGGGCCTCCGCTGTTACACGGGGAGATGCTGCAACCTCTGTCAGGTCGCATCTCTTCTGCTGAGAGCACGTCGCGGCCTTACGTAACCCGCCGGGTGCGCTTTCCACGGCGTCGCTGAAAAGGTCATCCTGCATGTAGTCTCTGTTCCTGTTACACATGGGGGGGCTTTGGTGCAGCACATGCAGGGGCGCCGTTAACATCCCAACTGGAACAGCAGCCTGTCAAATTTTTTAAATCGGAATGGAAGTCGCGGCTGGGGCCCACTCGATTGTGGTCCGATGTTAATGTTTTGGCATATAGCAGGCCAGCCTCTTCCATCCATTTATCTGAGACAGGTGGCAAGAATGATAGCTTTGTTCAAGAGGAGGGTCACCTATGACGAGAATTTCCAGTGGTAGGGGAAGGAATGCAGGTATAAACCTAAACACTTGTGTAGGAAACTCATAAACACCCCCAAACACATAAAACTCTCAAACCAGTCCACAGTGGGCACTTACCATCAGGTTGCAGTCATAGGGCATCTTACTGGCAGCGAAACTGACCTGACAGTTAGTTAATGGCTACAGTATGGCAACAGCAAAGGGCACAGAATACTAATTTGTTTTGCAAATGTGTCAATTTACTTTATTTAGCAAAGTAATATATTTCTTACTCAATTAGCATAATATACCCTCAATTACTACTCCATTCTTTCAACTGAGACATGAATGCTTGCTGTCCACCTTCTAGCACTTCAGCTGGCTCTGTAATGGTTATGTATACAATGCTGCTGATAATTATTATTATCCATCCACTCATCCATTCTCTTTAACCGTTCATCCCATTCAGGGTCGCGGGGGGTCCGGAGTCTATCCCAGACACTACAGGCACAAGGCTGGGAACAACCCAGGATGGGGCACCAACCCATCACAGCACAGACTTACACACCATCCACACACACATGCAGAACTATGGGCAATTTGGTAACTCCAATTAGCATGTTTTTGGGCTATGGGGGGAAACCAGAGAACCCAGAGGAAACACCATGATGACACACATGGAGGCATGATGGAGACTAAAACAGCCTGCATCCCTCCATGAGCCCGTTATTTAGCGTGCATCCCTCCATGAGCCCGTTATTTAGCGTGCATCCCTCCGTGAGCCCGTTATTTAGCGTGCATCCCTCCGTGAGCCCGTTATTTAGCGTGCATCCCTCCTTGAGTGCGTTATTTAGCGTGCATCCCTCCTTGAGTGTATTATTTAGCATACATTCCGCCATGAGCCCGTTATTTAGCGTGCATCCCTCCATGAGCCTGTTATTTAGCGTGCATCCCTCCATGAGCCTGTTATTTAGCGTGCATCCCCCCATGAGCCCGTTATTTAGCGTGCATCCCTCCTTGAGTGTGTTATTTAGTGTGCATCCCTCCTTGAGTGTATTATTTAGCATACATTCCGCCATGAGCGTGTGGTTTAATCTGCATCCCTCAAAGACCATGTTATTTGACGTGCATCCTTCCAAAGAACAACAGATGTGCAAATAGCTGATGTCATGTGACACCAGAGCACTTGGTAGCTGTCCTAGCTGACATATAATTAGGAGTAATGGCTGAGCTGGAACAGAAGTTGACATGTGCATCAGCCTAGAGCTGACAGGAGCACAACGTCCTGTGAGATTTGGGCTAATAGGTAAATTGGGCCTTTACAATTATTTCTTAGTAGTGAGCCACACACACCCACCAGCATAACAACACTGAACAGAAGCTTATTTGTTTGTTAAACAAGATACATTAATCATTATGATTCTGAATTTTATCCATCCTCCATCTTTCATGCCATACTCTTTTAAAAATATTACACTAGAACTAGAAATTGCAATATGCTGTTTGAAACATTTTACAGCAGATGAGTATGGGTTAGTTCATTATAAGAGTAGTATCAGGTCACAGAGAGCAGTTGTTAATTAGAGAGCAAGTTCAATAGTGCTGTATCTCTGATTACTAAGCCTCTAACCTTAAATTTTTGCATTTTTCTCATATATCACATGAATGCAATGTCCCACGATTACATTAATGAGTATTATCACAAAAGTATGCGACACCGATAATCAATAGTAACGTGGCTTAAGGCCTCGAATTTTTGGATTTTTAGATCATGAGCATCACCTTGTGGTTAACATGATTACTGCAAAGAGACCTTAAATGACGTGTTGTTCTTTAAAATCATGAATCAAATCATTACTGAAACATAAATAGTATGAAAGAATATTGAAACGCGCGTAATACATTCCAGCAAAGGCCATTAAAATTATTTTATGGAGTGTTATTAGGTTATTTTCTCCGTTTCGCCTGACGGGTATGTAACAATCCATTACCACACTGCAAATTCGTGGGATTTTTATCAATTCTTGTAAGCTTCCTTAAACACTTGTACACATGTAGTATTAGTATATAAACATTGAGCTGTTAAAATAGTACAAAATGGTAAGCTTAACTAAGTATCTAAAAAAAAAACACGTGGCGATGCAGACGGGTGACCACGTGACTTGGTTTTTCGACAGTTGAATGATTTATTTGGCATGTATATTTTTCTTGTAAAATGATATCCAAATGGTACATTATAGACAAAATAAACACGAAAATAAAGGGATTATTAGGGGGCAACAAAACAAATTTCAGTATGCACTGATGTCCAGACTTTGCGGGGAAACAAAACACAAGTAAGCTATACCCAAAAAGGGTAAGTGGGCAGGCAACCTGAATTAGTCTAAATACGTAAGAATCAAGGGTTTTACTTATCACATGCAAGGTATAAAGTCCTCTATAAAGCTCTAACTTGCGTCGAAACGTAAGATGGTGAATTTAAAATATAGTGAAAGCAATAAGACATAAAAGTAACAGTATTATAAATATGTAATAGTAAGGAACAGGAACGTTACACTGGGAAGTAAAGGAAAAGCAGGAATGTGGGTAGACAACATGCGCGAGAGTGACAGGTTTGGAGTTTGGAAGGAGCGAGCGGGACGTACGGCGTCTGGACTGAACTGCAAAGCAAATAAAGAAACGCTTTATCTGCGAAAGGATGAAGATGTGTTTCTTTGGAATTATATTGTCGACAGCTTTTATTATTTTATTTTATTATTATGAGTAATTCATTGCATTTTCCTATTATGTTATTTAAGTGTCATATGTTATAAAAACAAAAATATCAAAAACAAATCTGTATTTTATCAGCAAAAACAAAGCTCTGTATGATGTGCCAGAAACGTTTCATTTTCACTGCCACATTGATGTATGTTTTAAGCTTTATTTAACCACCAATCTTTATGCATTATGTCAGCATCGATGTTGCAATATTTCTAAAATTAGCAGATTACTGCAGCATTTTATGTAATAAAATAGTTCCGAATAACATCTCCCTTTAGATACGTAATGTGGTCACTGCAACTGATTACGTGAGGGAGCAGAGATCGTCATAAAACGGCTCACGAAAAGGAAGAACAGCTGCCACAGAACCAAAACCACAAAATGTGACATTGCGACCAAGTCATATTTCAAAAATATTTATGCATTTACGAAAATTTTAGTTTGCACTATATCTTACTGGAAATAATGTCAGTCCTCAGTATTAGCTTACAGCTCATGGAAGCTGTGGGCAGCAATAAAGTAGAGTTAGAAATTTAAAATTCAATTAAAGGTCACTGGCTGAATTAAGCTTTTATAAATCTATTCTTGATGTCTAGTGCATACTGTAGACAGTTCTTGACTGCATTTCGGGGGGTGGGTGGACCAAATTTTCTGTGTCAAGTGCCCTGGAACCTTGGCATCTGGTATTTTTTTAGACTGAAAGTGGCAACCTCTAGTCGTCTAGGGCAGTGTTTCCCAACCCAGTCCTCTGTGAACCCCGGACAGTCCACGTTTTTGCTTCCTCTGCAAGTCTGTCTGCAGCTGACGTAGTGTGGTGCTGGCGGCTGCAGGGGTGGAGTATAAACTGACTGCAGCTAAGTCGGACAACTTCTTCTCCTCGTAGTGTGTGGGACCTGACAGCAATGGCAGAACTGCCAGAAGGGTGTGGATAAATCTATACAAATATCAGCTGCAAGCATTATTCCTTTTACAATAACCAACTCCTGATCCATACTGTTAGCAGTGAAAAAATAAACTATTGTGCATCATGGCCCTGTGTAAAAAGATAGCTGCCAGGAAAAACATCAAATACATTTATTTTAAGGATTAAAAGTTTTTATTGTCATGTATACAGTACAATGCAATTCTTCTTGAATGCCTTCTTCACAGACTAGACGATTAAACAAAGCAGCGTAACATTACAGTAACTAACAATAAATAAACAACTAAATTACATGTAATATTAGAGCATTTATGTCATTTATTTTACCAGGTAAATTAACTTGAAAACCAGTTCTCACTGCTTTATGTGCTTTTTGGGAGAAATAGCAGGTAATGCATCAGAACTTCTTGGGATACTCCGGGTCCGCCTACCAGGACAAAGGGGGTGAAACCGGGGACATCATAGGACTTGGGGAAACAAAATCAAAACCATCAACAGGACACAGGCAACAGCAACTGCACAAAGGACAAACAAGACAATAAGCCAGTTAACAACTGAACAAATGCGGACACAAACACGGACACCAAAGATGGGAACACAGAACCGAACACCAAGGAAGGGCACAGCGGAGGAACAACATCAGGAGGCACATGAACGGAGGACAGGGACCAGAAGGGAACAAAGACACAGAAGAACGGTGCCCCATGGCAGGGGGCAAGGAGGCAAGGGGTGGGGGAAAACGAGGAGCTGAAGGGAACCTCAGCAGGTGAAAGGGGGAAGCTGCAGGAGTAGCAGGCGACTGTGAGGCCGGAGCTAGGGGGGACACCGAAGGGGGCGAGGAAGAAGGTGGAGGGACTGAAAGAGAAGGTGAGGAGGGAGGAGAAGCTGCCATAGGCGAAGGCACAGCCAGCAAAGGTGCAGGCGAATGATGAGTCGGAGCCGGGGGAACCGCAGGCGACCGACAAGGTGTCGGAGGGACAGCAGCCACCCAATGAGGTACCACAAGGGGATCCGCAGATGACCACCTAGCCAGAGCCAGGGGGGACCACAGGCGACTGCCAAGCTAGAGCTGGAGGAACCGCAGGGGACTGCTGAGGCAGAACCTGGGGGACGCAAGGTGGGGCAGGGTGGGTGGGACCTGACCCCTGCGCAGGTGTTTTCTCCCTCTTCTGGACAAGAGCCGAGGTCCCGGCCGAGATCTACCACGCTGGGGTGACCCACTGGAGGGGTTTAGTGGGGCAATCATCAGGTGGCCGGAGGGTCAAAAACCAGGGGGACTGAAACAGGAACTTCTGGAGCAGGAGCCGCCGGGACAGGAATCATGGAGGGCGAATCTGGAACCGCTAGCACAGAAACCTCAGGGGAAGCGGCTGCAGCCAGGGGTTGCACCTCAGGTGTGGCCGCAGCAGAGACCTTGGGGGTCGCAGCCACTCATATCGAGAGAGCCTTCTGTGTCCTCAATTGGAGCTGCTTCCTCAGGGTCTCCTCCACCTGTGGTGAGGAAGCTGGAGTAACCGCAGCAAACTCCCTCTTAAGCTGTTCCAGAAGCAGGACAGCCCCTGGGGAATCTCACACCTCTGGCTCCCCCATTACCCTCCAGTAAAGACCCTGGAGGGCAAAGAAGCGTCTGGCTAGGGTCTCAGGTGCAGACGGCAGTGAAGCTGCGAGTGGACAAGCCTCGGGCGCACAAGGGAGTAGTTGCTGCCCAGGCATCAGAGGCCGAATTGAGGAAGGTGGAGGCACTGGAGACATTGGGTATCAGCGCCGAAGTAGCAGATCCTGGAAGGGTTTCTGACATGTCCTCCCGTTTGTGATCTTTTCGCTTTTTTCTCTGAGCAGATGCAGCAGGGGCGACGGAGAGTTCAGGCTGCCCAGACGGCGGGGGGAGAGGCAATCCACTATCCTCGGTGCACTACGCCCCTTAAGTGCCACAAGTTGGCTTGCACCTCCTACGCAAAGTGTGAGCAATCAGGTGGGATTGATCTATTGGTCCAATAGATCAATCCGCTCAGAAAGCCAGGGCACTGGCAGCTGGGTCCATGCTTACCTCAGGTAGCCGGAGCCAGTAAATCACTTCATCCACTAAGGAAAGGTTCGTTTGTAGAGTCTGGTCATTCTGTCCTGCGCTGGGTCTGGCACGGCACGAGGAAGCAGCACAGGAGCCGGGAAATCGGGCAAATGAGGGATTTTAATAGGAAAACAATAAGTTACACTATACACTATAAAATGGACGTTATGTCAATGACCTGACAGGGGAAAACATACTTAATGTAGACTTAAATACATTAGTCTAATGAGAGCAACAAGAAACAGCTGGTAAACACGGGCATTCCACACGAGGTAGATGAGGGGCCTGGCACACGGAAGGAGCAGACAAGTGGGGCGTGACACATATGTGGAACTTGTGAGGTTTTTTTAGCTAAAGGATGAAAACTTTTAATTGTATTCATCATGCCATATATAAGTAGCCCAACCACCTATCAGTTCCTTCATTGTTACAGATTTTGAGAAAACGGCCATTCCAACTATATCAGGATAATTGTTGTAGTTTGCACTTTATCCATCCATCCATCCATTACCTACCGCTTGTCCGTGGTTCAGGGGGGTATCAGCTTCAGGAAAGATACCCAGACCTCCCACTCTCCAGCTATCTCTACCAGCTCCTCAGGGAGGACGCCAAGGTGTTCCCAGGTTAGCTGAGAGATATAATCCCGCCAGTGTGTCCTGGGTCTGCCCCAGGGCCTCCTCCCTGTAGGACATGTATAGAAAACCCCTCCGGGTAGTTGTCCAGGAGGCATCCACACCAGATGTCCAAACCACTTCAACTGGCTCCTTTCGATGTGGAGAAGCAGCGGTTCTACTCTGAGACTCTCCTGGATATCCGAACTTCTCACCCAATCTCTAAGGGAGAGCTCAAACACCCTGTAGAGAAACCTCATTTCGGCTGCCTGTATTCGTGTTCTCATTCTTTTAATCATTACCTAAAGCTCAAGACCATAAGTGAGAGTAGGGATGAAGATGGACCAATAGATCAAGAGCTTTGCTTTCTGGCTCAGTTCATCCTTAGCCACAACAAACCGGTTAAGCGCCTGCAAAACTGTAGACGCCACTCCAATTTGTCTGTCCAGCTCCCGATCTCACCTACCCTCACTCGTGAATAAGATCCCCGCCGCTTCACACTCAGCTGCAAACCGCCCCAGAGCACACTGGAGATCCCCAGCAGATGAAGCTGACAGGACAACATCATCCACAAAAAGCAGTGAGGCAATCCTGAGGCCACTAAACTGGACACCCTCAACACCCTGGCTGTGCCTAGAAATCCTGTCCATAAATATTATAAACAGGACAGATGACAAAGGGCAGCCCTGGCGGAGCCCAACCCGCACTGGGAACACGTCTGATTTACTAGCAATGCGGACCAAGCTTATGCTCTGTTCATACAGGGACTGAATCTCCCACAACAGTGGACCCCGGACCCCATACTCTCGTAGCACCCCCCACAGAGCACCTCGGGGAACCCAGTCATAAACCTTCCAAATCCACAAAACACATGTAGACTGGATAGGCAAACTCCCAGGCCCCCTCCAGTACCCTTGCAACGGTATAAAGCTGGTCCAGTAGTCCTCCTGAATCCAAGATTCAACTATCAATCTCACCCTCCTCTCCAGTACCCCGGAATAGACTTTCCCAGGTAGGCTGAGAAGTGTGATCCTTGTGTAGTTGGAACACACCCTCCGATTCCCCTTCTTAAATAAGGGGACCACCACCCCGGTCTGCCAATCCAACAGCACTGTTCCTGACCTCCACGCACTGTTCAGAAGGCATGTCAGCTACAACAGCCCCACAACATCCAGAGCCTTTAGGTACTCCGGGTAGATCTTGTCCACCCCGGCCACCACATAGCTCTTTAACCACCCTGGCCACCTCAGTCCCAGTAATAGGCAAGCCCCCTCCAGCACCCTTGGGCTCTGTGCCCTCAGATGTCTGAAAGGCAGTGTGCATAGATGTATCTGAAGCAGGGTTGAGGAGGTCCTCAAAGTATTCCTTCCACCTCTAGGTGATGTCCCCAGGTGAGGTCAACAGTGCCCTCTCCCCACTATAAACAGAAGGAACTAGGAGCTGCTTCCCCCTCCTGATATTCCGGATGGTTTGCCAGAACCTTTTTGAGGCCGATCGAAAGTCACCTTCCATGACCTCACTGAACTCCTCCCACACCCGGGTTTTTGCTTCTGCGACTGCCTGGGACACGTTCCGCTTAACCTGCCGGTACTCGTCAGCTGCTTCAGGAGACCCCCGGGCTAATAATTCCCGGTAAACCTCCATCTTCAGCTTGACAGCCCCCCTCACCTCTGGTGTCCACCATCGAGTACGGGGGTTACTGCCACGACTGGCACTGACCACCCTGCAGCCACAGCTCTGTACGGCCGCTTCCACAATGGAGGTCTGGAACAGTGTCCATTCAGACTCAATGTCGCCAACCTCCCCAGGTATGTAGTTGGAATTCTGCCGGAGGTGCAAATTCAAGCTCCGGCAAACAGGAGCCTCTGCCAGACGTTCCCAGCAGACCCTCACTATACACTTGGGCCTACCAGGTCTGACCGGACTCCTCCCCTGCCACCTGAGCCAACTCATCACCAGGTGGTGATCAGTTGACAGCTCTGCCTCTCTCTTTACCCGAGTATCCAAGACAGAAGGCCGCAGATCAGATAAAACGATTATAAAATCGATCATCGACCTGTAGCCCCGGGTATGTTCGTACCATGTCCACTTATGGACACCCTTATGCTCGAACATGGTGTTTGTTGTAGACAAACCATGCATTGCACAGAAGTCCAATAACAAAACGCCACTCGGGTTCAGATCAGGGAGGCCGTTCCTCCCAATCACCCCCTTCCAAGTCACACTGTCATTGCCCACGTGAGCGTTGAAGTCCCCTAGCAGAACAATGGAATCCCCTCGTGGCACGCCAACAAGCATACCACTAAGGCAATCCAAGAAGGGTGGGTATTCTGAACTGACATTTGGCGCATAAGCGCAAATGACAGTCAGAGACCTATCCCCGACCCGAAGGCGCAGAGAAACAGCCCTCTCGTTCACCGGGGTAAACTCCAATGTTAATGCACCGAGCTGTGGGGCCACCAGTAGCCCCACCCCAGCCCGGCATTGCTCATCCGCCGCAACTCCAGAAGAAAAGAACGTCTAGCCCCTATCCAGGAAATTGGTTCCAGAACCCAAGCTATGCGTTGAGGTGAGCCCGACTATATCTAGTTGGTATCTCTCAACCTCACGCACAAGCTCAGGCTCCTTCCCCACCAGAGAGGTGACATTCCATGTCCCGAAAGCCAGTTTTGTCAGCTGGGGATCGGACCGCCAGGGCCTCCCTTGGCCACCACCCAATCCATATTGCACCGAACCCCTGACATTCCCCTTGCGGGTAGTGGGCCCACCTGGGGACTTCATACTTGTCATAGGGTTCTTTTGGATTGCTCTTTGTCTGGCCACTCCCCTGGGACCCTACCAGGGGCTATTGCCCCCGACAATATAGCCCCCAGGATCACTGAGGCACGCAAACCACTCCACCACGATAAGGTGGCAATCCAAGGAGAGGACCTGGATTATGCATCTCAATAAATTGAAATTGAATTTGCGAACTGAAATTGAATTGGGAGAAGTGAATTTGTAAGTATAGAGCGTCACAATTTCCAGGTAGGATAAATGCAGTTTCAAGTCAATTGGAATTCTGATTCAGATTCAGTTTTTTAATGCATCAATTGCATTCAAATATACACTATTCATATTCAGTTTAACAATTAAAATTAAGCAACGTATAAATAAGAAATGTACCTTAAATTCTTAATGATGACATTAGTATTACAAAAAAGGTAAACAAAACTTATAAAATTATGTAAATAATTTACCTCTTAAATGGGTGGATACTTCAAACCCCAAAAGTTCAAACCAAAGTTAAGGCCTTGCTATCACAAATAACACAGGAAAAGATAAACATAGATATCCCACTTTTATTAATTGAATGGAATAATTGAAGGTATGGACGTGTACTGTACCTACCAATACTGTGGGAGTACCGTGTGTTCAGTGGGGAAGGCGGTACCGGGCCGTTTTGGTTCTTACCAATGTTGAAACCAAACCTACACCATCCAGTTTATTTATTTATTTTTATAGCGCCTTTCACAACAGAGTCACCCTAAGGCACTTTACATGGTTGTGTTTTGATACATTCCTGCACCATTTATACAGAATAATTCAAAAACAGGGAAAGTGGAAGACAAAGACATGAAAGAAAGAAAGCCAGATGACAACAGAGGAGAGGAACCAAAAGCTCCCACGAAGGGAGAAAAAAGACCTGGGAGGGTTCAAGGTCAACTGGCTCCTCAGCATGCTAATGTTATAAAAAAAGTTAGAGTGGGATTGCTTGCTAATAGCAAGATGTAAACTGTGATCAAACCCAAAGTCTATCAATGAATCAGTTCTCCATGCCGCCCAGTGTGGGGTGTATGGAGTAAGATCAAAGTCTGTACCCACGATGTTACAGTTTGTAAGTCATATCCATGATGTCACCCTTCCATGGGACTGAACCAGGACTCCAGCTTGGGAGTGGGGCACCATCCGGACTCGTGGGAAGGAAGGCAGAGAGCACGGGGGGGTCAGAACATGCACTGACACATTAATGGACAAGCATAGTAGATAAAAATGGCATGTACAGCAGCATCAGCAGCCAGTTACGGTGTATTATGTGTTACGTTGTGGGTAAGCTAAACCGTAATAAGTCTTCAATTGAGATTTAAAAACGGAAACCAATTTAGCATCTCGAACGTAGGTTGGCATTCCACAATATAGGGGCCCTGTGGCAGGAGTCTTTACCATCAACTGTTACTTTATTTATATGTGGAATGGCCAGGAATTCTGTTCTGTGATCTGAGTGGACGATGTGGCCTGTAAACTTGAAGTAGCTCTGTTAGATAAGCAGGCGCTAGACCTGCAGCTAGGTGCCTTGTATGTAAGCAGGAGAACTTTAACGTCAGTCCTGAACCTAACAGGAAGCCATTGCATGGGAAAAAAACAGGGGTCACGTGTTCCAACTTCCTGCTCCTGGTGATAATTTGAGCTGCTGCATTTTGAATATGCTGCAAGGGGTTTAACGTGATGTGGTGTTCCCAGATAACTGAGCATTAGAGTAGTCAAAACTACTGTATACAATACCATGTATTAGTTTCTGTGTCTTGACTAGTATGGAACGTTGTAGTTTTGCAATGTTATTTCACAATGTTTGTAGGACTAAAAACATTTTTTTGTAGACGGCATTGTGGTATCCCGTTCTTTCGTGGGGATATAAACTTGAATAATAAACGATATTTTGGTGACTCGTTCTTCGATGAGAATAGAAACTTAAAAGATAAACGGTATTTTGGCGTCCAGTTGTTTGCGTGGATTTAAACTTGAAAAGTAAAAGATACTTTAACGCCCAGTTCATTTGTGGGGACAGCTTCTTATTCTTATGTCACGCCGCACACGCGAAAGCAGACTCTCCGTTCACATTTTCGGAAAACGAACACGTGCTGGACTCGCTACGGAAAAGGGCAGCGTGGTGACGCCATTACGTTCAACGTCACGTCTACGATACGCCAATATGGCGGCTGTTGACAGTGTGCTTTCTTGTAAGTAGTACGATCTTAAATGGCGCTATTTAGTTTTGTTGAAGTACCAAGAAAATATTTCTATTGAGGGACATATAAACTTAAGTTGATTTCTTTTGTATTTGAAGGTTATCCGTTTTTTAAAAAAATATCCACTGGTGGGCTGGAATATATAGCTAACTTGCTAACGATATCTAGCAGTCATTTTGACTGCTGGTGAAACAAGACATAAAAATGGTCGACGTCGGAGAAGATGAGCTTAAGCAGCTCGAATACCTCTCTTTGGTTTCCAAAGTGTGCACTGAACTGGACAATCATTTGGGAATAAGCGATAAAGATCTTGGTAAGCAAATGGATGCACTTTTGTTGTTTAATGTGTCTGGACTGAAGAAACCTTTCAGATGAGAGGTGAAACGTTTTCAAGAAAAAAATCCAATTTCCTTCTATTAAAGCCCTTGGGATTATTGAATGTGTCAATTCTGTATTAAACTGTATTGGTTGTTACAACTTTTAAAATGTATACATGTTTATTGTCTGTAATAATTGGGATCGGTTTCTATACGATCGTTACGAAGTGTATTGTTTTGTAGGTAAAATCCCGTGGTTCTGGTTGCAATGTTTGATGGGAAATTCTTTCTTTTTCTTCGTTTTTTGTTCAAAAGCCGAGTTTGTCATAAGCCTTGCCGAGAAGAATCCAACGTTTGACGGTTTCAAGGCAGCGTTGGTGAAGAATGGAGCTGAGTTCACCGTGAGTTTTGTACTTGTTTACCGTGCCTCGCGCCTGTACTCCTAGCTGCGACGCTCGCTGTTGTAAGGGGTCTGAGCCCGTTCTTTGTCATTCCAGGATTCTCTTGTCAGCAATCTGCTACGACTGATCCAAACTATGCGACCCCCAGCTAAACCGTCGACCAGCAAAGGTAAGTACGAGTCTTTTTCCTATATTTACATCTGAATTCAACAAGTATTTTATCTTACCAGAATTCTCTTATGGAGCGCCTTGTTCTGCCGTAATCATTGATTACATATGACGCCTGTTTGATTACATATGTCTCTATGGACCTTTTCCTCCTCAGTAGATTTTACTGACTGATCAACTATGGTCTTGATGATCAATTGGCACACAATTAACCTCAGTAAGGAATTCTTGCCATGTGAATTTCCCTTTGTGTTCCGTGCCCAGCCTCTGAGCCCGCGGTCAAACCGAAGAGTGAGAAGGAAAAGTGGAAGGAGATGTTTCCCGCTCTTTGTCGGGCTGACAATCCCATGACCAGAGTAAGCCATTTGTATGAAACCATTCTGTGGCGATATGTTAAGCATTTCCTGCACCCCTCCGCAGAAGAACTACCGTGTCAACACCAGACTAAATGAAGATGCCTTTGGTAGCCGGGCTGCGTTCTTGTGTTCTTTACAGAGCATGCTGGATGAGGATGATGTCAAGGTTGCAGCGGATGCCATGAAAGAGCTGGAGATGTTTATGCCCAGTGTAAGCGGCAGTGACTCCAAGTCAAGCAAACACAGGTCAGCATCGTCATGGAGCTGTTTTGTTCACGATTTGTAACTCTATAGCCATTTCTTTCCATTTCATATCATGATCTGTCAAACTTCAATATTCTGTTTGCGTTCAATGTTGATACTTAGAGCAGTTTATATTGTTGTACAGACAGGTAATATGGAGTTAAATATACTTTTGTCATATGTGTTCTTGTTATTGTCTTCATTCAACTTGTCCTGGTTTCATTCTTTATGTTCTCACTTAGACATGATGAAAGTAGTAAAAGGAGGAGGAGGAGCAGAAGCCGGAGTCGGGACCGTGAGCGTGACCGCGACCGCGAGCGTGACCGCGAACGCGAATGGGACCGAGACAAAAGGAGGCATCGACGCTCACGCTCCAGGTCTCGCTCCCGTGACCGAGGCAGGGGGCGCTCGTCGCGCTGGAGGTCCCGCAGCCGTTCTGCAAGCCCGCGCTGGGAGAAGGACAAGGAGAAGGACAAGGGCTCGGATCGCTGGAAGGACAGACACGTAGACCGTCCCCCTCCAGAAGAACCCACAGTCGGGGACATCTACAACGGCAAGGTTACCAGCATCATGCAGTTTGGTTGCTTCGTGCAGCTGGAAGGACTGAGGTGAGTATGAGAATGTGTTCACCACTTGTATGATTTTGTTTTAACCGACCATGGTTTGCACCATTAATTAATAGTTATATAACTGAACTCTGTTAAGGCATACTGATGATCCTATTCTGTATTGTTGAATGACAGTTGACTAGTGAATGAGTATTTACAGCTTTTCTCGTGTATGAAACTCCTTTTTGTCTTGCTTTTGATTGATATTCATATAAATCAGTGGTCGCCAACCTTTTTACATTGAGAGCTCCTTTTACAAATATATTTTGTCAACTTGGGGTGGGTCCCCTTCAGTAGATCTTACCGACTGTGATCGATTATAAATGTCTTTATGATTGATCTTTTGATCGTGATCTGTCGGTCGGTGACCGCTAATAAATCATTATGCTGTCATTCACGAACATCTCCAGGGTTCCCACACATCCTGGAAAACCTGGATTTTTTTTTTCTTTTTCTAAAATGCATTTTCTAGTCATAGAAAAGTCATGGAAATTGAAAAATTATCCTTCCTCAGCCTGTTCCCACAAAGTTGGAAGCGTAGAATCGCATACCAAGATATTTTGGACAATTCCGTTTCGTGATTGCTGATCCTATCTTGTTTCGCAGTGTTTACCCTGTGCTGCTGAATCGTGCTCCATTAGACCAGTACATTCTATGTATAGTTAGAACATGTAACACAGCAATGTAAAATCTAAAAGTACTAATTGATGAACGGGTCGCTGATGATGAAGTATTCTATAGACGATGTATGAAACAAGCAATTTTGATTTAAACTCTTGTTGTAGCATTAATTGCATAATAAGCCTTTTATCATGTCAGCATTTCATTTAAGGAAAGTTGATTATCAGTTTCGGGGAGGTATTGTCAGAAATTGTAAAGTAGAGCAGATAACGTAAGCTTTAAAGGTGTCAGGATTATTTATAGTAAAGTTTAGATTATTCTTTGACAGTGGCCTGTGTTTTGGCTGCAACATTTCAAATTTAGAGGTGGTTCACTGGAAGCCCTCATGTCAACTGTAAAAACCAGTTTGGCTCATAAATGTCCTGGAAAATAAAGTCCTGAAAAAAGTGGGAACCCTCTTCTTTCCATGTTTGGCGAAAGTAGCTTGTGCCTTTCAGTTTTATGAAATTCTTTTAGTGCACCTATTTTGCACAGTATTAATTTTCCGTGTTTATCGGAAATTTTCTTACGAGTGTTTTCATATCTGCATTATCTAAAGAGTTTCACCATGTGTGTTAATTGAAACCCTCCTATTTTGGCAGAAAACGCTGGGAGGGTTTGGTCCACATCTCAGAGCTCAGGAGAGAGGGGCGTGTGGCCAATGTAGCTGATGTGGTCAGTAAAGGTCAGCGGGTGAAGGTCAAAGTGTTGTCCTTCACTGGGTCAAAGACCAGCCTTAGTATGAAGGTGAGTGAGATTCGTGTTTAATGAATTTGAAAGTTTTTATTATTATTTTTTGTTTAAGATGTAACAGGCTGAATTTATGTACAGTAAAAATTTTATTGTCCGACATCTTTGGCACAGGGGCAGTTGAATTTTAGTCTTGAAAAGCACTGAACTGTAAAGCATTTCTTGCGCTCACTGTGTTTTTGCCACAAATGCTAATGAAGAAATAAAACAACGGAAAACACAACACAAGGTGACTAGATAAATCAGAAAACTAATTATGCCGCTACATAGTCATGCGCTGAAACTAAGACGCGTATTCCGAAATGCTTTTCTTTTGTTGTTTCGATTAGGTTAGTGAGCAGCTATAAAATCACGGGGCTGCTTTTTTTTCATTTTTGTATTTGCATTTTTACCAGTAAGACAGTTACAGGGTATACAACAAAGCTTAAGCTCGTTCAGGTAATTTTATTTGTCGCATGCTGTGAGGGATGGGTGGCATTCTACAGTATGCACTCTCCCACGGGGTGTGTAGTTCCGGTTCGGTTTTCCAAACGATTAGTGAATGCGGGCTTGTGCAGGATGTGGACCAGGACACCGGCGAGGACCTGAACCCCAACCGGCGGCGCAACATGGGGCCCGATGGCAGCGAGGAGACGGCCATGAGGAACCCTGACCGGCCCACCAACCTCAACCTGGGCCACGCACCTGAGGTGGAGGACGACACCCTGGAGCGCAAGAGGCTCACTAAGATCTCTGATCCGGAGAAGTGGGAGATCAAGCAGGTGCGTCTGCAGGCATCCTTGTGCCCCTGTCCTCCGGATAGACTCCGGACCCCGCACACCTCTGAATAGGACAATGGGTTACAGAAGATTGATGGATGGATGGATTGAATGTTTTTATAAAGACCTGCTATCTCTTTCCCCCCTCGTTCCTTCCCTCAGATGATTGCTGCCAATGTGCTCTCAAAGGAGGAGTTTCCTGACTTTGATGAGGAGACTGGCATTCTCCCAAAAGTCGATGATGAAGAAGGTAGGTCTTCCTTGTGTTGAATATAGTTCTAGTTGAAACTTTTCTGGTAGATCATGTTCTGGGATGAGTTACTTTCCTAAGTATATCGCCATAAACATTGATATTTGCTTTGTGATGAACTTCCATGGGTGACTCGCTGATATGCAGTGCTGCTTTCTTCATCCTGCGGGCTGCGCTCCTGCGCTTTTCTGTTCTTCCAACCAGTCCTGTGGTTCCTCTGATCCAATCATTGCCCTCTTTATTAAACGTAGAACACAGCACAGTTGTGGATCAGCATTTGCATATGGTGCAGGTGGGGGTATACTGCAGTGATGCGTACTTGGCTGTTCTGAAGACAAGTGTCTGTGCCCTTTGTAGACGAAGATCTGGAGATCGAGCTGGTGGAGGAGGAGCCCCCTTTTCTGCGGGGCCACACCAAGCAGAGCATGGACATGAGTCCCGTCAAAATCGTCAAGGTCTGCCGCTCGCGCCTGTGTGGTCCAGGAGCCTCACAGCTACAGGCTGGAGCTCTCTGCTCAACGTGCTGCGCGGCTTTGCATTCGTACGGCTTCATTTAGGTGTTTCCCCTGATGTTCAGTTGATTCTCTGGGTGATATCTGTGAGGGTAATCAGTTGAAAATAGCTGAGTTTGTGATCATACACGATTCTTGCAGGTCAAGGAGTTATGGTATTGAGATTGCAGAATCGTGCTCTAGACCGCATGCTTTATTGCATATTAAGATTATCCAGTACTCGGCATTATGGTATATTAGTTTCGTCTTTATTAATACTGTTTACTCTTAAGCTCGGTGTTTTCCTCACACATGCACGTTTCAGTCAGGACCTTCAGGCTAATCCCCCCCGTCACTGATTTGGCTCCTCCCAGAACCCGGATGGCTCCCTGTCCCAAGCCGCCATGATGCAGAGCGCTCTTGCCAAGGAGCGCCGGGAGGTGAAGCAGGCGCAGCGCGAGGCTGAGATGGACTCGATCCCCATGGGACTGAACAAGCACTGGGTGGACCCCCTGCCTGACGGTTAGCCCCGCATTCCCCTCTCTGCACACAGAGCTAACACCGTGCGAGGCTGCCTGCGACTGCTTCGGGTTTTAAAGTTTAGTTTACCGTTTTTGATGGAGTGTAATAGGTAATTGTTCGTTCGAAACAGGTACTTTTACCTCTCTTTTTCTATCTCTGATATGAAAGCTTTGTAATTCCGAATTTTCCCGGACTACTCTTTTGGGGGCTGCCGCTTGTTCTGTCCCTGAACATCCCTTCATCACTCTATATACGTGATTACTAATGATGCAGCATAGCGCTTTTGCCCATTTGTATGTATGCATCTGTGGCTTAGTTGGTCAGAACCTCCAGGAAGACTGTTAAGACGTACCCATGTAAAAGTCGCTTCACGACTGCAGTAGCGCAGGCCCTGTGACGCCCTCCGACTCGCCCCATAAACTCCCTTAACGCGCTTTGTTCTCCTGCCCGAACTAGCCGACGGACGGCAGATCGCAGCCAACATGAGGGGCATCGGCATGATGCCCAACGACATCCCGGAGTGGAAGAAACACGCCTTTGGCGGCAACAAGGCTTCCTACGGGAAGAAGACGCAGCTGTCCATTGTGGAGCAGAGGGAGAGCCTTCCCATCTACAAGCTGAAGGAGCAGCTCATCCAGGTCAGCAGAGGGCGCTGTGTATTTAGTGCAGACATACGCATTCTTGCACCTCCAGAGCGTAATGTAATACTCACTTAAACACTTGTTTAATTACATTAGTTCTGTTATTTCCACCGCCCCACACGAAAATTCAAACCTGAGCTATATATAAATATAATAATCATAAGTCTCCATTTCGTGATTTATTTTAATTCATCGGTTGCGTAATGGAAATTGCATATGAGTAATATCAGTAGAGATGTGCATGGTTTGCAGGTAATCTCAGTGCCAACAGTTTTACACTCACTGGGCTAGGATGTTTCTCCTGGGCTCCCACTGTGATGCGGGCATTTAATTTGACCTTCTATGATAGCTTTGAATGGCTTAAGAATAAAAAATAATATCCCTGTGCTCTCTTACCTCCGGAAAGGCCGTCCACGACAACCAGATTCTGATAGTGATCGGGGAGACCGGCTCAGGAAAGACCACCCAGATCACGCAGTACCTGGCGGAGGCGGGGTACACCACCCGCGGCAAGATCGGCTGCACGCAGCCGCGCCGTGTCGCCGCCATGTCAGTGGCCAAGAGGGTGTCTGAGGAGTACGGCTGCTGCCTGGGCCAGGAGGTGGGTGTGCGCAGCTCAGTCGACCAGGGACTTTGGGCTCCAGTCCCAATTTGAGAGTCTTTGCAGAATGTTATTTACCTGTCTGTTCACAAAATAATGCAGGAAATTCTGCAGAACTAAATATGCAAACCAAGGTAATTGTTCAGTGGATGTTTTTAATACTGATGGTTTTGCTAAACATAGCATGTCCTTTGGCCATGATGGTTCAGACCCAAATAAATCATCCATACTGCTTCTCCTGTACAGGGCTGTAGTGTGGCTGGAAACCGTGTAACAAAACACGGGATGGGGAGCCAGTCCACTGCAGAGTCCATGCTCACATACAGTCATATGCTGGAGAGTAGTGGGAAACCCTGCAAACGCAGGGAATGTCCGAACTACACACACACACACACACACACACAGAATCGCACGTACAGTGATGCCAGCTGGCCTAAGCGCTACAGGAAACCTGAGTGCCAAACGCCACACCTACAGAGTGGGACTTGATTTGGACCCTAATGCTAGAGGTGCGAAGCCACAGTGCCATCGCTGTAAAATACTATAAATGCCAAGCAGTGGGATGGAGCTTAATAAAGTGCAAAGACCAACAAGATCCGTGCCTTAACCTCCGGTCTGCTTCAGTAAATCACTCAGCGGGGCTCTCGGTGTAACTTGAACTGGCCATAGGTCTCTGTCCACCTGGTCCTGATGTGCTCTGTCTGGCATTTCTGCCTCGCCGCTGTGGTAAAGCCCCACTTGCCCTCCCTCCAAACCCCCGCAGGTAGGCTACACCATCCGATTCGAGGACTGCACCAGCCCAGAGACGGTGATCAAGTACATGACGGACGGCATGCTGCTGAGGGAGTGTCTGATCGACCCGGACCTGGGCCAGTATGCCATCATCATGCTGGACGAGGCCCACGAGAGGACCATCCACACGGACGTGCTCTTTGGGCTGCTGAAAAAGGTGCCCGCGTGCCGCTCGGGTTCTTTCTCCGATCTGCCTGATAACCCCTCCCATTACTCACACGGAGCAGTGCAGCCGGGTTCCGTGTCTCCGTCGCTCTGAAACCTTTCATCTACATGGCTTTGTATACCAGGTCGCGTGGAAGGAGTACGACTGTTGATTTGAGCCCTCGATTTCGCTCACATGCATGGGCAGCATAGTTTAGTCTTGCTTTTGCGGATTTAAATCAAAGCTTGTTGTCTTTGTGGTGTGAACATCTGTGAATACAAATTCACCAAAACTGCACGTGGTACAGTGAGACTGAAGAGTTGGGGGAGTTTTGCTACTGAAGGAAGGCTTATGCGTCTGATCAGTTAGGCTATAGGCTTTGAAATGTGATTTATTTATTTTTTCCCCATTTGCGGTCTTTATGGCTTTGTGATTGTACATCCATTTTCCCCCCTTTTCACATAATGGATTTTCCTAGCAGCAAAATCAAGTAAATGGTAAGTTTGCGGAAACTTAGTGAGGAACTTACAGCGTATCCCTCGTTCCTGTAGTCGGTGCAGAAACGTCCAGACATGAAGTTGATCGTGACGTCGGCCACGCTGGACGCCGTCAAGTTCTCGCAGTATTTCTATGAGGCTCCTATCTTCACCATCCCGGGCCGCACGTACCCCGTGGAGGTTCTGTACACCAAGGAGCCTGAGACAGACTACCTGGATGCCAGTCTGATAACGGTGATGCAGATCCATCTCACCGAGCCTCCAGGTATGTCAGGGTGCAGCTCTCCCTGCTTGTGAAATACAGCACTTAAGACGCTGTTCTCCTGTTTTATATCCCCTGTTTTTAATTTACTTGGTACTTTTTGGTTTTAGGGGACAGGGTTGAAATATGATTATTATGCCATCGGCTATTTTTCTCAATCATATATATTTGTGTAAAAGTTTTTGATGTTTTTTACTGTAAAATTTCTGAAAATATCAGAGACTCTTCATCAGTTGTCCTTGAGTTGGGTATGAGGGGTAACATGTCGTTTAGTGTGGATGCTGTCTAATTAACCTGAACACTCCATGCTGCTTGGTCTTCGACTGCTTGGTCCGTCCTCTCTAACCCGAGTTGTACCCTGACAGGTGACATCCTGGTGTTCCTGACCGGTCAGGAGGAGATCGACACGGCCTGCGAGATCCTGTATGAAAGGATGAAGAGTCTGGGCCCGGACGTCCCAGAACTCATCATCCTCCCTGTCTACTCCGCCCTGCCCAGTGAAATGCAAACCCGCATCTTTGACCCAGCACCTCCTGGCAGTAGAAAGGTACCGCGAACACCCCCTCCTCCCCCCCCCCCTCCACGTCGTGCTCTGAATCTTCATTGGGTCTGACGGAGCTCGCTTTGCGGATGACCTGTGCGCTTGTGTCTCAGGTTGTCATTGCCACCAACATTGCGGAGACGTCGCTGACCATTGACGGCATCTATTATGTGGTCGACCCAGGCTTTGTAAAGCAGAAGGTGTATAACTCAAAGACTGGCATCGACCAGCTGGTAGTCACGCCCATTTCACAGGTAATCGCGTTATCGCATTCGTGGGTTATCTTATAGTGTGCAGCTTAGCTGCTGCGGTGATATATTTTATGACCTATTCTTTGTAATCCTGCCTTTACCAAGCATTCCAGTATTACCTCAGAACCTTTACGATCTGAATCCGAAAGCGACGTTTAATTCAACCTGTGAATTGTGAACGTATCCTACACTGTAGGCCCAAGCCAAGCAGCGAGCGGGCCGCGCCGGCAGAACCGGCCCAGGCAAGTGCTACAGGCTGTACACTGAGCGAGCCTACCGGGACGAGATGCTCACCACCAACGTGCCTGAGATCCAGAGGACCAACCTGGCCAGTACTGTGCTGTCCCTGAAGGTACCCGCCTCCCCCCTTTGAAGTGAGCCTCGGAGCTGCTGTATCTGCCTCCCGGCATATAGTCTGATCTCTGTTTGGTTCTTCTCCCTCTGCAGGCTATGGGCATCAATGACCTTCTCTCATTTGACTTCATGGACGCTCCTCCAATGGAGACCCTGATCACAGCCATGGAGCAGCTGTACACTCTGGGGGCCCTGGACGACGAGGGGCTGCTGACCCGGCTCGGACGCAGGGTAGGGGCGTGTGTGAATGTGTCAGTGAGGTGGGAGGGCGAGGCCCAGCCTTCCTCAAAAGTCACACATTAATGTTTATCTGCCAAAAGTCCTGCAGAACGAAGTTCAGGTCGTGAGCCCATTTTAAGACCGTTTTCACTTCTGTTTTGTAAATCTGTCCGCTGCTGTCGTTTACTGGAGGTGCCTCATTACGGGAATCTTAGGTGCAACGATCAAGGTGAAAACGGAGACGTCCTCGGCCGCTTGGGCTCGCGTGTAGGGTGTTTTTCTGCCTGACACCCTGCTCCCACCTCCCGCCTGCAGATGGCTGAGTTCCCCCTGGAGCCCATGCTGTGCAAGATGCTCATCATGTCCGTCCACCTGGGCTGCAGTGAAGAGATGCTGACCATCGTGTCCATGTTGTCCGTGCAGAACGTCTTTTACAGGCCCAAGGTAGGCTGCATCACACAAACCTCTGCATCTAACTCTACACAGGCTAAAAAGGGACAGTTCATTGGTATTCTTCTCCTCACTCAGTGGTTGGGGTTTTTACCCCCAGCCAAATAGGCAATTATCTGCCAAATGTTCAGGTTTAGAGTGTGTTTGTGTGCACGCTTGCATTTTCCCAACCACCATGAATTGTAGATGACTTATGTACATATCCTAACATGATATTGATTAAAACATCCCTTAGGGAATTGGACAGCAGATTGTTTGTTAGTTAGTTTGTTTGGACTACACTTAAATGTTAAGTTGAAAAGTGTGTTTTTAGGCTTCTGTGTTTTTTGTTTTACGAGTCATTTTTACTGGCCAGCTACCTTGACATCAAAAACCAGTTTCTCTTGTTGACTTCAAGACTAGTTAATGATGGACACTAAGGTACTGAACAATTCCCCTAATACATTGTGAATATAACACCTCCACTTAGACAGTGCTTCATCCTCACCTCTTTGGGTGAATGCAACATGAATAGTACAGGTGGATGATGTTTTATCTATTTACAGGGGAATATTCACTCGTCTTATACCATAAACTGATGCTTGGTTCAACCAAAATACAGCTGTCGCGATTTCTCAATCACACTGGTATACAGTGATTTTGAATGGTTTTATATTAAGTTTACGATGCTAATTAAGAATATGACTTCGGTTTCGCCAGATTGGCTCTAGTTTCTGAGAGATTGAACAGTTAATTAACGCAACATGTTTGAAAAGCATTCAAAATTGCAAGGATATTTTTATTTTAGTTACAACTAGTAAGTAAACAGTCTAACATACAAAAAAGAAATGTAAATTTTCTAACGGTGACAGGAAAAGTTACGTATGATTTGATTAATTAATACAATATTAGTTATTGTTATTAATGTCAATGCTTTAAAAAAAGTACTGTGGCTGCTTGAAAACGACGACTGATGTCTACCTAAGGAATACAAAATCTATATACAGTGGAAGACAGGCGTCTTCTCGTGACCAGTTCTTGTTCGCTTTACTCCTCTTGCCACCTTGTACGAGTGAATCAAGCAGCAAGAACTAGAATCATTATGATTGTGTCGCACATGGGGAGCTCATGCAGAAGAAGTGGCGTAAACGTTTCACTTTTTTAAATGTATACTAGGTTATGTTAAAGAATCATCATTAAAGCTGAAATCCCATGCAGACACAAATGTCGCACATCTGCCAGGGCAGCCCAGTGTCGCAGTGGGTTTCTCTGTCTCCGCACACTGTGTGTGTGTGTGTGTGTGTGTGTGTGTGTGGTTTGCGTGGTTTGCATGTTCATCCTGTGTGGGTGTGGCTTTTTCGGCAAAAACATCAAGTGAATTGGAAGGTCTAAATTGACCGTATGTGTGACTGAGTGCACACCAACTGCAACGTATAGGCGGCATGCGATACGTGGAAAGGAGAGACATCTAGAGAGATGACGGGTGACACTGCAGTAGAGCAGCGGTTAGCACTGGTTGCCTCACACCTCTTGGACCTGGGTTCGAGTCTCCATTGTGGTTCCGTGTGTGTGGAGTTTGCATGTTCTCCTTGTATCGTCGTGGGGTTTCCTCCAGGTATTCTGGATCCCCCCCATAGTCCCAAAATATGCTGAGGTTAATTGGAGTTACCAAACTGCCCATAGGTGTGCATGTGTGAATGAATTGTGTGTGTGTGTGTGTGTGTGTGTGTCCGTCCTGCAATGGGTTGGTACTCCATCCTGGGTTGTTCCCAACCATGCGCCCATAACCTCGGGGACAGGCTCCGGCCCCCAGCGACCCTGAATAGGACAAGCAGCTTCAGAAAATGAATGGATGGATGGATATTACTCGATCTGTGGTCTAATCAGTAGTAGCAGCCATACTGGAAAATAGAACATGGTTCTGTTCAGCGTGACACTGTAAGAGGACAACTCCGTATAGACCTCAATCTTACAAGCTTTTTTTATGTTCTGGTTTGGCTCAGGATGGCGCTAACCTGCTGAGGTCATGTTTTTAGCAGCAATTGTTCAGCATGTAACCCATAACGCACCTGTGTTCCAGGACAAGCAAGCTCTGGCAGACCAGAAGAAGGCCAAGTTCCACCAGCCTGAAGGGGACCATCTCACCCTGCTTGCTGTCTATAACTCCTGGAAGAACAACAAGTTCTCCAACCCCTGGTGCTATGAGAACTTCATTCAGGCGCGGTCTCTGCGACGGGCCCAAGACATCCGCAAACAGATGCTGGGCATCATGGACAGGTGAGGCCGTCCTGGAAATCTGCACAGCGTTATACTTGACAAGTCATCCTCTTTTAATGAATCTCTGTGTACTGATCCGCCTTGGCTCCCCATGCCTTTGACACTCACCAGAAATGTTTACACTAGATTCTAGTCACTATATCGTCTGTGTTGTTTAACATTGGTAGGAAGGAGTTTAACATCACGGTTACCAGATGGCTAATAGGTGCTTATTGTGTAAGATGTTTATTTTTGTAAAATGTGGGAGTCAGTCTTAGAAGAGCGCTCTAATTTAGCAGAAGCTGAAGCCGCCAAACTGAAACCAAACACCAATTACCGACTGTAAAGCCTGTGTGATGACAGGATGCTTTGAGCTCGGCGGTAGTTGGCAAATGTGTACGGCGTCAGCATCCCTTTCATTCAGGCACTGTTTCATACCTCTTTCTGTTGTGGCCTGTCTGTAGCGAGTCTCTTGTTAGTAGGGTGGGCATTTGAAGGAATGATGTGAAAAGCAGCCCCCCCCCCCTTCAAGCACGAGTACAAACTGAGTTTCGTTTACCTAGACACAAGCTAGACGTGGTGTCATGTGGGAAGGCCACGGTGCGAGTGCAGAAGGCCATCTGCAGTGGCTTCTTCCGTAACGCGGCCAAGAAGGATCCCCAGGAGGGCTACCGCACCCTTATCGACCAGCAGGTGGTGTACATCCACCCCTCCAGCGCCCTGTTCAACCGTCAGCCGGAGTGGTGAGTGCTGGCCGCCTGTTTTTCTCCAGCTTCTACTGTAGAATGTAGGTTGAAAATTGATAGGGGCAGTGGGTTAAAGCAAGTACCGGAGCCAAGTACCAAGGAACCATGTCTGTCTTGCACTTCCACAATGATAATTCCTTTCTACAAACTTGCCTCTTTCCCATTGCTACGCACATTGAGCCAATCTAATGGGTTCTGTTGAACTGCTTGAAATGTTGAGCATTAAGACGTCAACAGAATGTTGGTTGAATGTATGTTCATCGCAGTGGATTGTAAAAAGACTGGCTATGGAGCACCAAGCATGAACAAAGATAATCTGGCATTGGGTTAGAGTGCCTGCAGCCATCCTCTTGCCCTTTGTTATTCCACCCAGGGTGGTCTACCACGAGCTGGTGCTGACCACCAAGGAGTACATGCGGGAGGTGACCACCATCGACCCGCGCTGGCTGGTGGAGTTTGCCCCCGCTTTCTTCAAGGTGTCCGACCCTACGCGGCTCAGCAAGCAGAAGAAGCAGCAGAGACTGGAACCGCTCTATAACCGCTATGAGGAGCCCAACGCCTGGCGCATCTCACGGGCGTTCCGCCGCCGCTAGGCTGCCACGTCAGACCCAGGGGGTTTACTTTCCCGTATCACTCCCGCTGACTTTAAGACATTTCCTCTTCGGCTACAAACAAATGTTCTGGATCTTTTTCACAGTCCCTGGTGTATTTTACTGCAATCGCCATTAATATTTCTGAGGCCAGAAGGACCATTGTAGCAGTTGTAATAAACAATGTCATGTATTGTTTAAAAGAGGGGGATATTGGGTTCAAGTAGTGGCAAAATGGTTTTAAGAAAAGATGTCTTGCACCTTTCTTCAGCAGCAGAACATGCCTCTTGCTGGTCTTGTTGGGCATAGGGGCTGCACACTTACCCAGCGAGAAACCTGTTGCTGCGTGCTAATGGTCCTCATGCTTACCCAAAAATGGTGAGTGCTAAAGGGACCACCGGTAAAGTAATTCATCAGAAATGTGCAGACGGGAAATGCTCCTACCTGGCCCCTTCAACCATTCCTCCCCCTGAGGAATTCCGGAGCACTGTTTCATATAAAGAAATATAAACTGCTCATATCTGAGTTTCAGATACATTTTCAGGATCTGTCTTGGACTGAAAGTCACAGTGCAGGGGGGTTTATGTATGTGTATATAACTTTTTTTATGTCCATTTGGAACTTGGGTTTGTCTATTTAGGCTTCAGCTGTACTTGTTTTATTTGCTCATTAAACACCCTTGTCTGTTTTCCTGTTTCCTGTTTTTCTCATCTCCCTACAGCTTTCTCATGCGGCTTTCGCATTAGGAAACCATATTTAAAACAGCAGGGCAAGATTTAACCTTTACCTCTGGGGTTACAGCTAAAGGGTACGGAATCCTTCGACAGGTTTTAGTCAGGGTGTTTGACATGGACGCACATTATTGGATCGAACGTCGTTCACAATTTTTTTTTTTTGAGACAGTGAATCAGGAGCTCAGCGTTCAGCCGGTACAGATGTACGACCTGGGTAGTGGCCAATGAGGTCACAGTCTGCAGAGGGTAACGTTTCACAGCCTACTCTTCCAAATCACTGCGTCTGTATCTACCGCCTGAAGAAACAAAGGAATTCTGCATTGACGGTTTGCCTTCCCACCAGACGCTGATTTAGAGCAAATAATACTAAAAAAAAAAAGTTGCTAAGCAACTAAATGTACACATTACAGCTTAATATTTACTGAAGGGCTTCGGGGAAATGGCTTCATTCAGTTCTCAGTTCCTCAATCATTCTATTAATCGCACATTTGTTGGTATTGGACTAAACTTCCGCATATACTCATTCAGAACAAACAAGAATCAAAGATGTTTCGTAGAACGTCCACCTTTTTACAACTGCAGTCTTGTCCTTGAACATTCTGGGGTGAGCGAGCGCTTGATCATCTCCATTCACTCGATACAGATGGACTGTCTTTTCTCTTTTAGCTGCTTGACTATTACACGCTGTCAGAAGTGTTTCTGAATTGCGTGGGACCTAAGGCCCACACAGCTTTGGTACCCTGTCACTGTGGATCTTAGGCATAGACCAACGAGTGACTATCAATGCCATCCAGCTGATGTCAGGAAGTGTCTGTCCGCAGAGACCGAACATAATGTGTACTAGGGAGGCCTGGTTAGACATTTATACCCTGAGTTATCCCCCCCCCATGCCCGGCTGGTTTGATTTACAGACCATCTGGGTACCTTCTGGTCCCCCTCGCCTCATGCTGGGCCCCCCCCCCTGTTCTCGTGACCCCTGCGACATCCCTGAATTGAGCCTGAGAAACTTGGTGTGCAAATTCAGTCTTGAGTACTGTGTGTTCTGCATACAGAGAAATCCGCTACATTTGTGTGAAGGTGTCAGAGATATGTAGAAGGACAGACAGACAAACAATGGTGTATACAAAATGCTAATTTCCCCATCACGCCTTTTTCACAATTAAATAAAATACATTATGGACAGCTACATGTTATACGTATCAGCATTTAATAGCTTTATATATATATATATATATATATATATATATATGAGTTAACGGTAAAAATTGTATGATACAGTATTATAACCATTATTCAGATTTTGATACATGTACGGTGGATGCAAGCAAGTACAAAGAGCAAACCCCAAGAACTATGTAATGATTAAATTTTCAGAGCTGAAGGAAAGGCCTGACTCTCTGGTATTAATATTGTGTGTTTATTAAGTGATCAGATTAACCACCATTGTGTATTTGGATTGGAGAGGCCTCAGAAGTGAGAAGAACGCAGCTTTTAAAACCTTGGGAATCCCTAATAGGATTAATTTAAACAACAAAAAAAAAACACCATAGCCATATATACAAGGGGGCATGTGGGGTGTGTGCAAGAGCGTCTGGCCTTTAGTACATGTAGCCTTTGGAGTAGGGCTGGGCAGCCATGCCAGGGGCTGCCGGCTCGGGAGGGTAGGCGGCACCCTCGTCCAGGTGAGACAGGGGCACGGTGTCCTCCTCATTGACGTAGCGCTCGAATTCGGCCTTGAGGCTGGGCCGCTGATTGTCGGGGAAGGCCAGCGAGATGAGGGCCTCGGGCTCGCACACAAACTTGTAGACGTAGCGCTCGCCGGCCACCTGTAGGGGAACGAACACAGACGGAGGCCGTTAGAGGACCAGCGGCGGCATGCGACGCAAGCAAAGTAGAGAGAGAGAGACAGCCAGCCCTGGACAGGCAACCACAGAGGTACAAGACATCAACGGCCAAATTCTCACAAGCAGAGTGATCACCGTGCATTTTCACCTTTATATCGCAAATGAACACATCCGCCATCTGAAGACTAAAACACGTGGTCATTTCTTGTCATAACAGTGCAAACACACTTTAAGAAAGCATTTGTGCCATTACAAGACACCGATGTGCGTATCGCTTTAAACGGCAGATGCTTGCTTGCGTACCAGTTATGTTCATCCATGCATATAAACTAATGTGCTACGGTGACATTTCTCTCTGCTTCTCTGTACCTTCTGCATGATGCCCTTCTCATAGTAATAGCGCAGAGAGCGGCTCAGCTTGTCATAGTTCATGGCCGGACGGTTCTTCTGCATCCCCCAAAGCCTGGCCACCTGACGGAGAAAGGGAGGACACGCTTTTATGATTGAACAGATGGTGCGAGCTTCATTCTGGCTTTTGTTTTTGCATTTTCCTTTTTTTTTTTTTTTTTTTACATTCAGTGCTGCAAGTTGCTTCATGCAGGGCTTAAGTAATTTGAAGTTTCTATGAGATCCACAGAATTACTATTTATAAGTTAATACTCACAGGATTAAAACAGGCAGATGCCAGGCCACGGCGGAATGGGTCCGCACTAACTATTTCCACCACTAGAGGTCACACCTGATAACATTTTGGCAGACACTTCCTCCAAGCAGAGGACACGCGTGAAAGCGGCAGGCATCCACTTGTTCTTTTCCTCTTTATGTAACTGATCGCCACTTGAATCCAACCATAATGCCACAGAGTGTCCAGAGAGGAGGACTCTGTGGCTGGCCGTCGCAGGCCACATTTTAAATATAGCCCGCACTGTCGTTACAGCCTCGACCTCTAACTGAACTTCAGCGGCCCCAGAGCCAACAGCAGAGAAATAGACCATTGTGATTCATCCATAAATACAAACACCACCCCGGGCTGCTCTGATAAGCTCTGAAGTCGATGGTTTGAAATAAGTTTCTTTACTAATCTATGTTCATGTCGGAGTTTGATTTGGGCCCTGCATCATTTTTACCCTTCGGCATCAGGAAGGACCCACAAAAATCTCGTCTTAATCTAAATGCACGATACAGCAGAAGCAAAGAATGTATCCGGAAAGAGCTTCTGCTGCTGTATTGTAATTCAATTGTCTTCATTTAAGGGAGAGGACACTAGAACAAAACGTGATTCAGTGGTGGAAGTTATCTAGAGAAAATCAGCCGTGACGTCTCAGGCTCTTCTCAAGACGACGAGCCTTCGTTCTATACTGTAAAGCGTTTCCCAATCCGGTCCTCGGGGACCCACAGACAATCCACGTTTCTGCTCCCTCCCGATTGTGGACCGTCTGGCAGGGAGCAAAAACACGGACAGACTGTGGGTCCCTGGGGACCAGATTGGGAAACACTGCTGTAAAGAGTCCTGAATAATATATGGACACTAATGGAAGCGAGGCATATGATCTTTAAACACCCACATTAATTGTTGTTTGAAAAGTCAATGTGCTGAATAGAAGCTAAGACACAGCTACTGTGCAGTGCATTGCTTGATGCTGCCACTTATCTGCTTTTTAACTGTTTTTTTCCAACTCATCATTATGATGCCCATATTATCTTGATAAAGTACCAGTGAGCTGCTTTTTACACAAGTCAAGACTGACATGTACTGAATATTTATAGCCTTTTTGTTTTCTATATTAGATACAAGCTCAACAAAGACATTTCTCTTCAAGCCTCGACAGACTGAATTCAGCCTAATTCAGAGGGAAATTCCACGAAAAAACAACAGTAGGATCATTTTATTCATTGACAGATGACAGCCCACAATGTCCACAGGAAATTGTATTACATGCACTGTGAACAGTGAACTTGCACTTTGTTTTCTGAGAGTGGCGACCTTCTGTCAAAACCAGGACACACATCAGCTCAGATCCGTATCGGAAGAGCAAAATGTCTCAAGTGTGAAAGAACAGACCTACTGTGAGGAAACTAGACCCAGACTTTTTTTTTTACTTTGAAAATCTAAATAAAGCATAATAGTGTTGTAAATGTAACCAGAAACATACAATTTGTAACAAATTACAGAATTCTGCTGGAATTCCCCTTTTTATCATCAGATTCAGTGATTGGCTACAGCCCTTGTGGATCCTGTTGAATGGGACAGGCCAATGTAAGGCCAGTATGTTTCTCCTTCTTTCTAGTATGACCCAGTTAAAATGTGCTGTTTGCAGACATGAGGGGCAATGGTGTCCAAAGGAATCCTCTGGACCAGAAACACGGATGATTAGTGATTAACTGCCTCACTTTCCGTTTAGTCAAAGGTCAGGCAAAGATAGCCGTACTCACCTCTTCCGGCTCAATGAGCTTGAACTCCATGCCACGGCCCGTCCAGGCGATGAAGTGAGCGTTGCCTGGGTCGTCTAGCAGGGCCACCAGGAACTGCCACAGCTGTAGGGACCCGCGGCGCTGATACGGAGCGCCGTCGCGGAACACATTGCCTGCCTCTTGCTTCACCTCCGCTGTTTGGAATGTTACAAGATCAAAGTCAGGCATTTTAACTAACCCTCATCGGACACCGCGCACACACACATAGGAAACCGACAGTGGTAATTTAACAAAGGAGCATTCATATGAAAACCATTAGAGTCGACTCGACACAACAGATTTTGGCATGCGAGCCTTTCCTGTCCAGTTCGAAACAGAAAGCGATATTCCAGTGAAGCAGCAGAGAAATCTGGGTTCATGCTATAACAACCCAACTAGAAGAACGTTACTTATCACAGCAAGCAGCTGCTGCATATCGTGTGAATCTACCATGGACTTGCGTCGATCGTGTAAAAACATCCTCCTGTACTTTGAGTGCTCTTCACATAAGGAAACAGAACCTGCTGCATCAACTAGGTCTTGTGGCGCAAGAACTTAAAAGTTTTTCGTTTTTTTTTTTTTTTTTTTTAAATTGTTGCGGTTACTTCTCAGGTCCAGGAACAATAGCAGGACAAGCGGAATTTGATCCCAAACAACAAACAGTTTATATTTCAGAAAAAAAACAGCCAGGCCATTTAGCATCAGACTCCTGTATTTATGATGATCTTTAAGGGAAATACAGAGAGAGCACTAATGTATTGTCCTTACTACATTGATTGGACGGCTTTCTCTAATAACCTTTGTGGCGCCATCCATAATGGCTTGAACCTAATAACGCACAGCCCTTGGAAATGGAGGGTCAGAATGTACTAGGCACTCCCTCGCGCTCTGCCTTCAGAGTAAAGGTATGACTAGCCGTACAAAATTAGTGTTAACGCAGTTCACACTCACCTTCAAACTTCTCTGGGACGACACGGGAGTCGTTCTCAAAAGAGTAGCCTAGAGTGAATAAAGAGTGACCAGGTTACGAAGCGGCTAGGAGTTTGTTAGCTTCGGAGACAGGCCTGCGGTTGCTGCCTCGACACGCCGAAAGATGTTTTTTGTCTCCTTGGAGACATGGATGTTGCTCTCGTGGCAGGGAGGAGAACAACCTTGTTCATTTCTGCAGCGGGATTAAGAATCACACCTAGAAGTTTCTGGCATGCTGGTGAACCAGGAAAGGTAGATGATGAGTCAGTACTTCCATGGAGCGTCAGTGATGGGAGCAACAACCAAAGGGGCAAACACTTGGAGCAGGTATTTATTTTTGGCTACTAACAAGCAGGCCTCCTTCAGTGGCAGCGCTGGACCCCAGGCTGCTTTGACACGGCTGTAACGTGGACCTCGCTGCCAGTGGAAACAGTTCCTCAATGGCACTTAGCTAATGGGCGCAGCGAGCCAGTTCATCAGCACCCGAGGCGACGATCTAGTGGGGAAGCTGCCGGCGGCGCCCCTTGCCCACCTGCTCTGCCACGGCAACCTACTTGCAGGGACCCGCCTCTTCCACCATTTATTCTCCCACAGGCCCCAAAGGAAACCGTATCCTTGACACCGAAATTAAACATCCTTATCTCATTAAGAGAACTCCCAAACTCTACTCGTCTCTATAAAGCTGAAAAAAAAGATCCCTGCCCTGTGAACAAAAAAAAAAAATGAATGAAAGAAATAGGACCTCTGTTAAGCATGCAGGAGAATCTACGTATTGTAAAAGCTAGATTAATTCAGAGCTTTGAAACGCTGGCAGGGTTGTCTAGATAAGGTGGCTGTTTGCGTTGTATCTGCAGATGTTTTGTCTGAGCACAGGAAGCGCATCCCGGGAGCCTGTCATAGGTCGAATGACACTGAACACCGCATCGCGCACTAAAGACGTAGATTTCAAATATCGGATCACTGTCGAGGAAACACAGCAGGCAGGTCGGGATCTGGGCAAAGGAGCAGGGTTTACCTTCGTTACCGTGCATGGTCGCAGCATAGCCTTCATTTTGCAGGTACATGGAGGGACATCCCGGGACGTCTGTGAAAAGAACAATTTATAACTGCAAAGCACTTTACGCACAGCTACTTTAAATGGACCGGACCATACGGCTACCAAAGGCCTCTAGGACCAGAACTCCTGCTTAATATGATGTTCCAAGACTTGGGGCATGTCTATGAGGTGAGCAGTGACTGCACTGAGGGAGACCCTCACATCCTTTCAGAAAGCACCTTATGACGCTTTCACACGAGAGCTCTGGTGAGAAGAGAACAGAGGTTTATATTTGTAACTATGTCGGTGCCGCAAGGACAGAAGCGGCATTAATCATAATATTGTGTGTCTCGTTATTTTTAGGTCAGGAACATCTTGGTCCGAGCTGCAGTCTTTTTGGGTTACGAGTTGCAACGTTTGCCTAAATTCGCTTTGCCCAAACTTAACTCAAGAACATTGCTAATATACTACTAGACGGATAAGTAGGCTTCGGAAAATTTGTTCAAATGTTAACACAAAATATAATTATTATTAAAAAACAACTACAAGATAATACAATCCAGACTAATGAATGAGTTCAAAATGTTCCAGTGACGATAAAGCGCTGGAAACCTTGACCACTTCCCCAGCAGTAATCAAGTGCATTAAAAAAAAAAAAAAAAAAAAAAACGAAAAGCTGCTCGGAGACAGCAGAAAGGTCAAAAAAAGAAACGTCTAAACTGTGCAGCCCATTAGAATCACAATAGAATCAAACACACACACACACATCCAATAGCTACATTAACAGAGTGGTGTGTCTTAGAGCAAGACACTGTCCCTTTGGCTTGAGGAATGGTGTGACGTGACTGTAATTAGGCATCATTGAGGAAAATTAAATTCCCTCGGTTACCCGATCACACTGTAAGGTAATACGGATTCTGGCTACCGACAGGAGAGCGAGCCTTTTCCACAGCCGGCCCCAAGGGGGCGTGGTTTTCACTGCAGCATTTTTTTTTTTTGTGACCGGCTGCCAGGAAAGAACACTGCGGTGATAAGTGTATCATATGCGCTCACAGCTAAAAGGCTTTGGTGAAGTGGTGCTTCGCATAGAGACAGTCTGGGGGCACGTGGGCAGCAGGGAGGCGACGGCCTGATGGTGTTGGGCGAAGGATCGGCATGCCGTAAGACGGAGTTTCAAAAACGTCTGGAAGAAGCCATCTCTGCTACACCCTCAAATGCCAGCACAGCCCTCAGAAGTAAACCTTCCTTAAAACTGGTGTCTTTCTGACAACTAAAAATTTTTGAGTCGCAAACAAACCAAACAAGCACAGATTTCCATTTAAAAGGCAAGCGAGCCCAGGCCAGTCTATGCACCGATCATCAGATACAAACTCGTATACAGTGAGAGTTTCAGCATCCAGCTGTATAATTTAACATGTACTTCAAAGGGCTCTTAAAGCACTTTCGTACAGTAAGGCCAGATTTTCCCTCTCCAAACACCGCGCTCATCTCGTGCCCCTGTTCCCCCACCCTCTTGTTATTGTGCAGCAGGAGTGTGGCTCCGGTTACCGTGGCCACGCTCATTTTTCCATTATGAGTTCATCTGCCTGCAGAAAAGGAAGCCGCCGTTGTAACCCGACACCGGGGAGCTGTCCGCTGGGGTTTCTAGTCTTTCCAGTGCCCTCCATTTTCTCAATGAAATTCCTTTGCCTCCCATTCAAGAGGGAGGGAGGGATGCAGACTACAGGGCTGCCTCTCAGAAAAACACCGTTACCATCAACTTTGGAGCTGAAGGGGCTGAGCGGATGGATGGGAGGCAGCCTCAGGTTTGGACCCGGACACCGCGGGTCCTCTGCTAAGCATGCAGTCGGGTGGGTTCTGTAGCAGACCCGAACACTCAGCCCCGTCGATATAAGACACCGACCCAGGAGTTGACACTGGTTTTATTACTGGTGTTACATGATCCGAGTTCTGAACTTAATTCTGAAGACAAACATAATAGCTTCTTTCCGGGCTGCGGATCCAAAACTAATCGCAAACCTCTGATACACGGGGAGAGTCAGCCAGACTCTGTCGAGCCGCATCAGACCCGTCGACGGTGTCGGCTGGGGGCTCAGACTCCGTAGCTGTAAAGCAGCCTAACGCTTTAAGGCTCAGGGAGTGACCAGGTATGGAGCCCAATGAGCGGCGTTTCATTATTTATGTTGGCACTACATTATCTTCTGGGGTTCTTGGAAGACAATGGAGCAAGATGCAGTTTGAGATTGGAGTGGGGGGGGGCAGCTTAATAATTTAAATACAAATGTCTATTTATTGAAGGGGGGGTGAAAGAATCCAAATTAAATATTAGAGGGACATTCCCTCCCCATCCCCCCAGTTTTTACACCCCTGTCGGAAAACGCTGTGTTACTCCAGTGCCGTTTACACTTGCGTCTAGGCTAGGGGTCTCGAACTCCAGTCCTGGGGGGCCGGAGCCCTACACAGTTTTTGGTTCGCCCTCATTTAACACACCTGATTAAACTCCTTGTGCTAATTACCACACAGCTCTTGAGCTGAGTCATTTGTGGTGGAACAGAGAAAGAACTAAAGCTACACAGGGCTCCGGCCCCCCAAGACTGGAGTTTGAGAGCCCTGGCCTAGGCATTCGGCACTTACACCCACAAAGTGTATGTTTGTGATGTGCTATTGGTAAGTCATTACTGCACGGGGCTGAAATGCGGAATGGGCAGTTGCTTACCGGGTTCATAGGTGTAGTCGGCGGGCTCCTGCTTCACCATCATGTGGGCGGGGGGGTAACGCTGCGGGGGCACGCCAGCCATGTGAGCGGCCCGGTCGTACAGCGGGTCGAGGTACTCCTGCTTAAAGTTCTGCTGCAGGTACGGCACGCAGGGGTCCGAGAGCTGCCGATGGTACCCCCCTCCTCCCCCCCCGCCTCCGCCTCCCCCGCCTCCGCCACCGACTGGGGCGGCATGGCCACGCTGCATGGTCTGGCCTGGGGCTGGGTACTGGGGGCACATCTCTGCGGGAGGCTGCGGGTATTTGGAGCTGGGAAAGACGGGGAGAACTTATGCTTCGCTGCTCTAGTCCTCTCACCTTTCCGTCCTTCAACCCACCCCAGGAAACCATCGCCTATCGACGGCCCGAAGACAATCCCATGATGCAGCACAAAACGCTGATGTGAGGCTTAAGCTGTCAAAGCCCACGATCAAATTTTACAGGGAGAGAAAAGTAACTTAATAGCACCAGAGGGTTGAATAACAAGTGAAGAGGAAAAAGAACTGCCTTGAAAAGTTGAAGCTCTGATCCAGAAAACAAGCAGATCGTTCTGAAGGAGGCGGTGGGGTGTTCAGCAGCTTGCTGCTCCTGGTTACCTGTGCTCCATGGGAAAGCTGTGGCTGTGTAGGGACGGGGCGCCACCTGGGGGGTTCATGTACCCCGAGTCGGGCCGAACGCCCAGGGCGGGTTTCGGGGAGTAGTGCTGCATCGGAGACATTGGAGTCCCGGGGCTCGAGGTCTTGGGTCCCAAAACTCTCTTCTGCTCATAGGCACTGCAGTGGGGTTAATGATGTAGCAAGGTGAGCTGATGCTATTGTAAGATCTCTGTGGTCCTGCTCAGCTCCAGTGAAGGAGGTCAAGACCACGTGGGCACAGAAACAAGGAACGAGGCAGGCAAAATAAAAGCCACAGCACTCGGGGTGAGGAACCAAGGCTGCGATGATTATTTATTGTTGTTACTTGGCAGACATTTTAACGAAATCAAAAAAAGGCTGATTGTATTATCGTTCTGCTATATAATAATACAGCAGGACGCCATTTTAAGTGTTGGGCTCAAAGGTACAACAGCAGCCTCTCTCTGGGCTTGACCCGGTTTCGGGTTCCATGCACATGCTGGCGTATCGCGTTACGGCTGTGCAGGGACGCCTCACCTGGCGTAAAGGCACTGCTCCCCACCGGGGTAGCTGAAGCTCTGCTTGTGGCTGCAGGACTGGCTGGGGTCAGAGCCAGGGCTACGGGGCTCCTTCTTGATCTTCACTGGGGGGCTGTGAAATGCTACCCCATTGATCAAACCCTCACACTTTCAAAGAGAAGGAGAAACAGTAGAAGGGGGTTTGATGCCACCCCCATTTTTTGGCAGGGCGGGCACTCACCAAAACCTCAAGCACTCAGCACAAAGGAGTGAGGGGGAGAGGGAGGGAGGGAGGGAGGGAGAGAGAGAGAGAGAGAGGGACACAGTGTAGATAGAGAGAGAAA